>BPLQ01005224.1:238802-318217 GCA_021605075.1 Caerostris darwini
CTTTCTATGTAATGCTCAGTATTTTACTTTCTATGTAATGCTCAGTAATCTTGAAATCTTTAATCAAGTATCTTGCAGATGCATAAAATATACTCTAATTGACTTGCCTGAAAACTAGTCAATTGACAGAACAGAGTAACATAATAGTTCTCTGAGGATCAATATAAGAATGTGAAGATTTTGAAGGGATACAAAGGTTATACTGAGCGATGCGATACTCTAAACGGTTTGCAAGAATGACCTCTAGCTTTGATTGATTTAAAATTTTAAATGAGTCTCCGTTGTTAAATTTGTGCTACGTTAAACCAAATTTTTAATAAATCTAATTGCCTTCTAAGTAGATATTTTAATATTTTCTTTGAGATCTAGATCCTGGTGAACAAGATAGCCTGACAAATGGTCTTAATAGATTAGTTTCGAAGTTTCTATTAACTCTTTATTTTGAGCTTTATAGCAAATATTATTGTTTTTATAATTGTATAAAAAGATGTAGAGTGCCCTGGCGCATAGCTTGCAAGAATGCCAAACAGAGAGATTTGGTAAATAAAATGTAAAGCCAAACCGATAGCTGTCTATGCCGAAAGATTAGCCCAATACATCAGCTGCCCAGAAGGTCATTCTATTGAGTTCGAAGGAGTGATATAAGGAGTGACGCCCCTCAAATTAATTTTTCATTCCAAATTGTTATGGTTCACGGTTGATTCGGACTATTAAGACCCATTATCCCCTCTGAAAACTCTTAACTTATTATATATTTGGCATTTTAATACTAATGACTTCATTTCAAACTCTTTTTTCCTCAAAAAAAATTACATTGTTTAGCAACTAATGCATTGCAATTTTGTTAGATATTTCTTCGGGATTTTTTCAATAGATATTTCCAAATTTTTAAGCTATGTTATGTAACTCGAATGCATCAAAATATCTGTTTTAAGTTAATCTTTTTATTTTTAGCGATCAATTTTATTTTCTTGTGAAATGAAAACATCATATTACAAAGCTTCGATATTTCAGATGGGTTACCAAAATCTAAATTCCGTTTGCGTCACAAACTTTTTCTTTGGCAGTAATATTTCCTACTAGAAACCTTTTTGTCACACATGTCAGGTCCAAATGACAGATGACACGAGATATCATTGACACATTTTTCTCACTTCAAAACTATTTCATGGTTTCCTCTTTTGAAAACACTCACGGGATGATATTTTCGAGAGTTGAGTCAAACATGATGTGATTGATTTCAAAACAGAAAATGATAAAACCAGCTTTCTAATGGAAGAAGTTGGGTTAGGTTTTAGTTTCATAAATTATCAAACTGTGCAATTTAATCGCATGAATTTATGTTATATTAAAAAAGAAAAAAAAATTAGAAAAAGTTATAAATTTTTACTAAACAAAATTTCATTTGTAATTTTCTTGGATTAATATATTGTATTAGAAAAAATTGTTTAAACTTTCACATAAAAATTTCAAAACTGTAAAGCATGTTTAACTAATATAATTACATTTTTTTTAATAAAAAATAAATCCAGCATGAAACTTATTCCCCACTTTATTATGTGTATTTTCCTTAAAATATAGTAGATTTTACCTTGTATAACAAATAAGCACAATAATAACTAAATTAATATATTGCTGCTTTTTTTTTTCTTATTGATACAATTTTGTCCTATTAATCCTTAAAGAATGTTTCTGGCAGATGTAGCTTGGCAATCGTATACCGATTCTGAATCAGATAACAGTTTCGCCAATTTATAAACATTTCGTATTATACCAGTGATATAAAAAAAACCTATTAATGTTAAAAATGAAGTAATGGTAAGAATATAATTTTTATTAATTAATTATCTGAAAAACTTATATATATTAATATTTTAATATGCATAGAAGTTAATTTAAAGAAAAAGTGTCGCAGAATTTTTATTCGTTATGTTTAAAAAAATTAGAAATTTATTTTAATGTAATATACACAGGATGTTTCGTTAAAGCTAAGGCCAACCGGGTGGGAACATTGTAAAAATTAATTGAAAAGAAAATTGCCATAGATAGGTACCGTATACCATACTTCTTTTTCATTGGCGCAATAGCCCCATAGGAGACCAGGGCCGTACGGGCAGATTTCGAGACAGAAGTTTTCTTTTCAAGGCGTAGGATTGCCAGCCTTACGCCCAACGCTCTACAGTCACACTGGAGAGGGATCCGAGGTTTAAAGGGGATTCTGAACTACTACTCGAACGCAAAACCTACGGCACCGAGTGCCAGAGCGCTAGTCACTCGGCCATCAGGCTTCTCGCATACCGCATGCATACCGTTGGTAAAATGCTGGTTTTGAGCATAAAATACAAGTAATTCAATAATAAGTACTAAAAACATTCACTTGGAAACTATATTTACAGCCCAGCCTGTCGTTCAAAGTGCATTGAAGGAAGGCGGAGATAAAAAATTATTAAAAGTTATGGTTAAAATTGGTGCCTTGAAAGTTTTGTATAACTTGCAGTGAAGAAGAAAAGTTCAAGCGTCCGCTTGGGGAGGTTGTTTATGCATGCCACTGCATTGGCGATGTGTTTGCATGAGAACCTCTGGAATGAGAACTTTAGTATCTCATTTAAGGTGTTCTCTATAGGAAAAATTAAAATCTGGTTAGCATAAAGGTCAAGCAAGGATTCCGTATTGCCCAATTAACTCCCTTAATGTGCTCAATGTTCTTATGATGGTGTTGATAAAATGCGTTGGGTAACCATAATAAATGGACGTTGTTAAGTCGAATAATATTTTTAATAATAACTTATCGCCGAGGCTGTATTATACACTATTGGTTTGGTAAATATTAACCTTTAAAATAACCTTTAATAAAGTCTTTTTATACATATTATTGAATCGCTTATCGTTCCCTCTCTAAAGTATACCTTGCACGTTTTTTTTAAATTTTAATATATCAAATAGGGTAGGTAATTGCTTGTTCTATCCTCTCGATACCTACTTTAAGCTTCATGAATCTGCCGCTGCTGACGTAAACCACAATAAATCCGCCAAAACACGAGGTACATTTTAAAAAAATAACTACCTATCCTTAATCCTAAGACATATCCTTAAATGTGCAATAAATTATTTCATATTTTATGAAGTGAATTTAATTCTGATGTTCCGTAAATTGCCTATTTAATTATATGCAGTAATAGCAAAAATTAGTATTTTTTTACACACCTTTTAAGAATCCAATGATAAATTCCATTTAAAATACTTTAAATAGAAACCAATTGACTCGAATTCCTTTGTTGTTCAAAAACGAAAAAATTATTTGTACAAACAAAAATGTTTCGTACACTATTTATTAACACCTATAAGACATATATTTTGACAATATAATTTACTATTTGAAGAATTCTTTGCAAAGAGTAGTAAAATAAATTTTCATGCTTATTCAATTTTATTATTATTCCAACGAATAGCAATTTTATCCTTTTTTTCCCTCAAATTTTTTATGTCGGAAAAATAAAAGGGAAAAAAATCCTTTTCATCCATATTTCCCCCCTTATTTGCATAAGGTAGTTTCTCGAATGCAATATTGCGTTTGAGTGCCAAGTATATATATTTCCCTCATTCTAAAGCTCACACATCTCGGAAAAGAACTCTTTCAGATGCAGAGATAAGAGATTTTCAATTTAAAGTGACTAAAATGCATTTTACATTATCAATTCCATTAGGAAACCTGTTTGGAATACTTTGAAAGAAAACTTTCTGTGTAACTTTCTCTCACTCACATTAATAGGGTATGCGATTTTAAAACTAAACACAAAATAGCATTAGAAGTTTTAGCACTCGATTCCAACTGAAGATTAAAAAACTAAGAAGAATGATTTTTAGAATCATGGAAATTAAAAATAAGAGTGAGTCGGTCTCCCTATCCTTCTCCTTATAATTAGAAAACGTTTATAAAAGGTAAAGGTCAAACGTAAAATCTTTTCCTTTTTGGATCTGTGATTCATTCAGTTTCTGATTTTCTACCGAAGACAAGTACTCTTTTCTAGGAAGAAAATTAATTTATGGAAATGAATTGTGTCTTTTTATGCAAAAAAACACTGAAATGAAAAATTGAAATGATTTTTTTGATCTGAATTTGATAGGAAAAGAGATTACTTTTTAAAACAATGAGTTTGATACTTGAGTGAATTCTCAACTTTTTTTTTTTTTACTCAAGTGCCGTTTTTTTCTGAATACTGTTTTTTTTCTTCATATATTATTCTAAATTTAGTTTCAAAAAGTTTATCAGCTTTGTAAATAGAGAAATATTTTTTTTAAGTTTTTTTATTTTCGAACTGTTAAGTTTATTTTGAAGGTTTTATTTGAACTCAGACTAATCAAAGAATCCCGGTAAGAAAATTATAAGAATTTCAGTTGTGAAAGTTGTGATGTTATTTGAGACTGAAAAAATAAAAGTTAGTGTTAATTAGTAACTAAAAAGTAAATATAAAAAGTTATTAATAGTTAAAAGTTAGTAAAAGTCTTTTAATTAATAAACCCTAAAAATTAAAGCATAATTTTATTTTTATAATCAAATGAATTATAACAACCCTTTAAAATTATTCTTTGAAAATTCATGTAAAGGAACAGGGTTTAAAAAAAAACAAATCATCCGGACTAATATTTCTATAGATCGCAATTATCTAATGAAGTATGATTCCAAATACATAAATGCCACACAAATGATAGCCAAATTTTATGTCAAAATGGAGACTATAAATATATACGCAGAAAACTTTTTCGATGAAAATTTTGCAATCTCTTATACACCCCTACCAGGTTTGGCAATAGAAATATAATTTACAAATCCTCCAAAGATACATGACGTTGATGTGAAATATTACTTTAATGGTGTCCAATATTTTAAAACAACATTAATGCACCGAATTCTACAAATACTTCGTTATTCTACTGCTTGTAGTTAACAAAATGCAATTTTAAACTTCAAAATAAATTACTTGATTATACATTTAATATGTAGCTATGATATATAATTATTTTTATTGTTAAATTTGGAAAACAGAATCATTTCAAATATATTTTAAATTTTAATAGAATTGGGAGGATTCCTTTAATATATTAAAATAATTATTTGAATATATAAAAGACATATATTCAAAATACATCGGTATATCAAACAATTTGAAATAAAATATTGTGTAAGGATTGAATTTATCTTATTTAAAAGTATTTTTGATTACAGCGAAAAACGCTTCATTGTTGCAGTATAAAGTTTAGTCAGATTCAAGTCTTCGAATTATATACTGCAAAAAAAATTAGATGATATTGTGATTTTAGGAATAAACTACAGATGAGGAAATGATTTGTTGACTAATATAGGATGTACTGGTGTTATAATATATGAGAAAAGAAGAAAAAGCAATCAACAATAAGTTTTATTGACTATATTATTTATTAAAAAAATGCACAATTTGAGCATATTAAACAAAACAAAATAAACTAAAAATGTGATTTCTTTTATGCTTTCATCTGATCTAAAGCAATGTCACACACCTACGAGCTATGGAATCAATCAAATAATCAGGGACTGGGGTCTCTCTCTAATATAACAGAGAGCTATTTACCTGCTGAACTGTTTCTGGGTTTGACAAGAGCTTAGCAACTCTTCTCCCTCGAATGTCCCAAACGTCTTCTATTGGGCTCTTTTCTGGAGAATATGCTGTCCAATCCATTTGAAGGTTTCCTTTGCTGAATGGGAAATTGTCCACTAGTTGAGCATGATGTGTCATAGCGTTATCATCCTTCAGAAATAATTCATCTCCTATTGATACAGCGACTACAATATGTCTGATCATCTCATAACTATATTGTTGAACCATTAGTGCTTCATTTCTGATAATGTGCAGGTCGGTGCGGCCAATGATAGAAATACCGGCCTAGACCTACGACTAACAAAGCGGACACTTTTACACACACACATGCAGGGTTATTCTTGTACTAGGTTCTTTGCAGACGAGAACTTGTCCATGTCAGGTTGTGCACAAAAGCGGGATTCGTCCGTGAATACAATGTTAATCTAATCATCTCATCCTCCTTTTGCGGCCAGCTGTGCCACGAAACACAAACCTTACATCTGTGAGCATACAAACCCACATAGTGGATTCTGTTTCAAATGGTTTAAATCGTAACTCTGGAATGTGTTGCCCTCTGAAGGTGCTGTTTCAAGAAAGCTACGTTCATACGTGCTGTTTCTTCTAGCTTTTAGTTAAATACCCATTCTCACTTTTTGTTGTAGCACTCTTTTGACCTTCTCCCAATCTACGACGAGCATTCCCAGTTTAAAAAAATTCGATTCCATATTCTGGAAATGACACTTTGCAAAACTCTTAACGCTTCATCCACAACAGTTTGTGTCTTATCCACCTCTAAACGATAGATGGCTCTCCAAACTACCGATTCAGTTAAGTCATTTTGCTGAGACATCATAGCCGCTTTTAACACATGTCCATTGTTTTTAGTCTAATCCTACAGAAGGAATTCTGCATGTTGTTTTCCAATTCTTATATAAAAAATATAGTTTTCCATGCCACAGACAAAATTTGTATTTTCTAAACTTTGTAGACACTATAATTTTTATTTTCAACCTCTTCTATTTCATTTTTGCTAAAAGATGTGTTGATTATATGATTATTTAATACCAAAGACAAAATATCCCCTAATTGTTTTGAGCAGTGTAGATACATTCATTTGAAAAAAAAACAAATATAAGAATGAAATATTTATCAAATCATTTCACCATCGAAATAAAATCAAATTGTTTAATATAAATTCGAATCTTTTCAATTCCAGCTTCAATTTAAAGAATTAAAATGAAATTCCTGCAAGAATAAATATAATATTTCATATCCCTCGGTAAACATATTAATCATTTTCTTTTATTAATTGAAACGTTCAAGACTGTATCTATGTGCCGTAAATGATACAAATCTTAATTAAAACTCTCTTTAAATTTCTGTAGAGCATTAATTAAATATCTTCCACATGAAAAAAACTGCAGCACTTTGATTGCTGGAAACTAATTTAAAGATTTCCTTTTCTCAAATCCTCTCCAACAAAATCTCTCAATAAATAAGAAGGTATAAAATTAATGGTTATTTAATTTTTAGCATTTTTAGAAACTCTTAATATAAGAGTAGGAAGATTTAATTAATAATGCTACTGAATACTATAGGTTTTATCCTTGCCACATAGGAAATATTTTACATTTATTTATTTATTACTTCTAAAGAATGTTACTTGTAGTTAAATATAAAATGTTAATAATGAAGTTTATAATAAAAAAAAATATTTGTTTAGATATTTCATAATAAATATAAGATAATTAATAAATATTTATTCTCTAAAATATTGTTCTCCATAATGTTAATATTGAAACGAAGTTTTCTCGAATTTACATATATGTTTTGTGAATTTTTTGCTATTGTTTTTATCATTGTTATTTTTATGCATCAACAAGATATATTGTCTTATGCAACTAGACACTCTCTAGTTATGTGGAGTTAGCAAATACTATTAGGATGTAAAACGTGAACAAAAATATGTGTTAATATTTAAGTGAAATAATGGTCATATCTTTAAAATCGCCTCAGAATGTACGGCTTACACGCAAAAAGCATCTATATCATATTCACATATAATGCATCGGAATTTTTAAAGAAAATAAATGGGTTTCAAACTTTATTTAACATTGTTACCAATGTCTTTTGCACTTGTATAGCTTCAAATAACCAGATAAAGAATGCAATTATTTTCTAGATGGCGCTATTGCGAGTTTTTAAATTGCTTGTGAATAATTTTCTACATCAATATCTTCTACTTGTAGTTTTTTCGTCTTCGTTTGATTTATATTTAGTAAAATAGCCAATCATGGCTGTGATGACTTTTGTTATATTTGTGGCAAGTTGTTTTCAAGACACATTTAATGAACTAGAAGGATAATTTATAAGAATGGAGCAGATTACCTATTTAATTATAAAGTTTGATATGACTTGGATATATTAGATATGCAACTAGGTCAACAATGTAAGTACAAAAATTTTCTTATTACCTATGTGAATGAGACAGTAGATAGACAATCATGGCATCAGCAGAGGACAGTAAAATTGTGGCCAGAACCCAGAAATTTCGACCTCAGGATCAAATGTTAAGTATGTGAGTTTGTTGTATAAAAATACTTTTACCACCGTTGCACATAAAATAGTCCATCATGAAGCTATTTTTGTAAACAATCTGAAAAATTAGACATTGTTTTCAGCAGCTTTGTAAATATTCTCTCATTTAGCGAATTGTTTAGTTTGCCACTCTTACTTTTTTGCACACTTTAGGCTAATTAGACCGGTCTCCCTCAGTTTATGGATTCCGAATGGCTGTGGATTCCGAACCACTAACATGCGTCCATCCCACCGTCAGGAATCGAAACTGATGAACATTTATTTAAGAGCACTCAAAAACACATTAAAAAAACCCATCTAAAACATTTTTTTATTATAGGCCTGTGTAAGGTTTTAAAGGTTTAAATCTTATTTAAACTTTTGTTAATTTAGTTTCTAAAGGATTGATTGATTTTAAATATCTCTTTAAGTTATTAAAAACAACTTTAGATATAATAAATGCATCTAAATTGAAACAATATATTTAATAAAACTTCTTCAATGTTTCTAAGATATCATCGTTAACAAACAAAACTTTTAAATTAATACCCACGGCTTCACCTAACACAACCGTAAACATACCTTTACAGATGTAGAGGAGAAGGCATTCGTAAACGTAACAACTAGTTTCAAATTCACAAATAACTGCAAGTCTTTAATTACGAACTAATGCTCCGAGCGTCTTAGGACGGCGACAGCGAGTTGGCGGTAGGAAGTATGAATTATGCAGGTTGGGGCCGAAAACGCTTAACAACTGACATCTTGTCAAGAGTTGCCGAACACTGCACGGAAACTGCACGCTCTGTTCGGAAACTTTTATTACTGCCCATGTTAAAGTTTGATGACCCCAATTAGATGCCTTTAGCTCAAGCTTGTTTTAGAGGGCGAATAATGGTTTCGACTATTTTAAGGTCATGAATGATTGAATTTCAAGGAAGCGGAATTAGTTGAGAAGTTGCGTAAACATGATTTATTTTGCTCGCTATTAATATTAATGGTTTGCGCTGTATATGTATTCATTATGTAAATGAATACGTTTTAAAATAGATTATCAGAATTTATGCATTCCAATATTTCAATTTTCTACACTAAGCTATTACGATTATTTCTTTTTTTAAATAGATGTGTACATTTTTATTTTATTTTGGTTAAATGAAGCTGAATTCAATATTCATGAAAATATCGAGGTTTAAAACTTTCTTAATTTTTTTTCGTAAACCTGTGTAATGTTTTAAAGGACTCTTATTTAAATCTTTATTCACTATTTAACAGATTGATTGCATTCTAAATCTCTATTTAAGTTATTAAAAACCACTTTATTTATAAGAAATGCATCTAAATTGAAACAATATATTAATAAAACAAAACTTCTTCAATTTTTCTAAGACAATGTCGTTAATGACCAAAACTTTTAAAGAAATAGCTACCGCTTCACGTAACACAGCATTAAACATGCCTTTGCAGATTTTGAGGAGAAGACATTCGTAAACGTAACAACTAGTTTCAAATTCACAAATAACTGCAAGTCTTTAATTACAAACTAATGCTCGGAGCGTCTTAGGACGGCGACAGCGAGTTGGCGGTAGGAAATATGAATTATGCAGGTTGGAGCCGAAAACGCTGCACAACTGACATCTTGTCAAGAGTTGCCCAACACTGCGCGGAAATTGCACACTCTGTTCGGAAACTTTTATTGCTGCCGATGTTAAAGTTTGATGACCCCAATTAGATGCCTTTAGTTCAGGCTTGTTTTAGAGGGCGAGTAATGGTTCCGACTATTTTAAGGTTATGAATGATTGAATTTCAAGGGAAACCCCGAAGCAGAATGAGTCGAGAAGTTGCGTAAATGTGATTTATTTTGCTCACTATTAATATTAATGGCCTGCGCTGTATATGTATTCATTATGTTAGTGAATAAGTTTTAGAATTTATTATGAGAGTTTATGTATTCCAATATTTCACTTTTCTACGCTGTAAGCTATTACGATTATTTCTTTTTTCAATTATATGTGTACATTTTTATTCTATTTTACAAAAGATTAAATGAAACTGAATTTCTAAACTAAGTTTTTAATACTTAAAAATTCATTTTCTTATATCAGACACGATTTTTCGCAACATCTTTAGAATAAATTTGATACATCAAAATAATAAATTGGTTCTAATTAATGGAAAATCTTTGATTTAAAAAATTATATTGTATAAAATAACACAGTTTGGAAATAATCTGAGCTTTCTTCTAGGGTTTCAGCCCTACTCAACGCTCTACAGTAGACCAAGACCTACGGCTTAAAGTGGATTCCGAACCACTGCAAACATCCATTACACCTCTGGGACTCTAACGCGAAACATGTGGCACAGTGCGCTAGTCACTCTATGGAATAAATATCTGTGGTTAAACAGCTAATGTATGAGAAAAACACGATTTTTATGATTTGAGCAATTTGTAATATGCGATACAATTTAATTTCTCTGTTGTTCTTTATTTTATGCGATTAACATATACCATTCCTTTAGAATTATTTTTGTTCGATTGCGCATTTTCTACATAAATTTCTTTCCATAAAAGAATATTTTTAAATAGTTACCTTTTTTGAAAAAAAATGCATAAAAATTGTTTAAGTTAAGAAAAATAATATTCGGAAAACCATTCAATCACTTACATGGAAACAGAATTAAATATTTTATAAAATTTTGAATAGCACGTTTTTTTTACTTTACTTTTTCCATGATGTAAAAATGAAATAACTCGGTACTTAAAGTTTTACCAGACATAAACTGATTAAAATACTACGAAAAAATATATGACTATGTTTCATTTTAAACTAAAATATTAAAATATCACAGAGTCATCAAAAATACACTCCAGACTTCATTATTACATAGAGTTAACCATTTTGTAATAAAAAAAACAAAATTATTAAAGTAAAAAAAAAGTTAAACTAAATGCACTGTTCCTTAAAAATTTAAATCAAGATATTCTATATATATTAAATAAAACTTTTTATCTTTAAATGCTATGTTGAATAGTTAAAAATAAGTTAAAAGCTTTTCAAATAATACTATAATACCTAGAAAAAGTTGAAGCATTGCTATAACAGCATTAAAAATGCTTCATAACGTTTGATGTTTTAAATAAAAAACTGACTTTTTTTTCGAGAAAAGGAATGATCAAGCTTAAAATAAATTCATGGAAATATCTCTTACATCTGTTTGTACTTTATAAATTCTGAAATCATCTTTTGAAATTAGAAAAATATACTTTTTCAAATAAATATTAAAATTTAAAATGCATTATTTTGTCTCATGCAATATATGCAATAATTAAATAAGTCATTCAAGAATAATAATATTATAAAATTTATATATTTAAAATTTTTTTATCGATATCAGAAGTTAAATTGAAAAAACAATAAATGTTGTGTCATTTAAAAAATGAAAATAAATGGCATAATTATGAATTTAAAACTACATTTCCCATATTTTTGTTTATATTTGTAATATTATAATCATTTGGTAATACGTTTGATGATAAGGAAATACTTTAATCAGAAAGACAGAAAATTTTAAAAGACTAAAAATTTTTCTAGACAGAAAGATTTTTTAGTAGAAAAGTATTTTATTTAGAAACTTTTAACAAAAATTATTTAGAAAATAATGCATTTAATTTATAACTGAATTCTTTATATCCCATTTGATTCTTAAAATTAAGTTTAGTATAAAGTCTCGTAAATGATTTTGCTTTGACATGTAATAAGATGAAATACTTAGACAATTTATAATTAGTTCGATTTTCTTTTAATGTACTATTTAGTCAATCAATGATTTGTTATTATCGAATAATTATTAATGCCATTTCTTTTTTATAAAAAAATATTATGAAACAGAATATGGAATATTTATTCGCTGTGAAATAGTTTATCATGAACATGACTTACAGATAATTTACATTATTTTAAATTTAGAATAAATTCAATGACATATGATAAAGGAATGATAAAAGAATTTTACTCAAAATCATTGAACAGTTTATTAAATGTATGGAATTCTGTAGGATAAACTTGAGATTTAAGAATAATTTTAAATGTTTTCATATCTATTCAAAACAATTTTTTTTAGTATAGCTGAAACCTATTTGTATTTATTTTTCTTGTTTTACAGTTTTGATGGTTTCTTTGAAATGTTATCTTTTCGAATTCTGTTTTCAATTCTGGGAACTAAAACAAACTCAATCGACCATTTAAAGTCGTGTGCTTATATTGCTGTTCTGATAGAATTAAAATCCTTCTATAGAGAAAAATGTTCTGAAGAGGATTTTAAAATTTATTAATTTATAATTTTAATAAATTATATTCACTATTTTTTATAAGAGGAATAAGTATAATATTTATGATGTCATCAATAAATATTAATTTATCTATTTCAGAGGATAACATGCATCCCAATATGATTCCACTTGCACCCTGTTTAAAGACTACATTATATATTTTAAAGAACAGTAAAAATTCCATTTGAAAAATTAATAATCAAAAAGTAAAAAAAAAAAGATATCATAAAAAGTTTCGAAAAATTCTCTACATAATAGATAGCATTTTAGTATTTCAGTCAATAAATACTTAGTGGGATATCCTATAATATCCATAACAGTTTTTAAATGTCTGGACATAGACTTGTATTTTCTTTGTAACCTTAAAATGCACCCTACTGCATGTTAGAATGGGATAAGTAGCGGTATTCCGAACTGATTATCTGCTACTATGATAAAAAAAAATCAAGTTTTTGTATGCTGTTTGTTGTTTCTTTACAACTACGAGCTGTTTTTAAATAATAAATAGAATAGGCTATAACTAAAAATGCTATAACTCACATACTAATAGTGCAACAGCTGTCAAATGTATACACGTATCTTTTGAAGGCTAGGGCTAACTAAAAATCATATGGATTTAATACTAGTAGTGCCATCTATGCGTCAGCCTATGAACCTTTCAGCTCATCTATTATTACAGATTGTTAATTCGTACGAACACTTTTGAAAGTCATTTTAAATACCTGGCGAACACCTAGTGCCCATACATTTCAAGATTTACTCATAATCGTTGTTGTCGGAATAAAACATTTTGACAAAATAAGAAACTGACTTCGTATTAAAGCTGCCTGCGTAATTACTTAATTACGGGAAACTGGCGTCGTAATTAATTCTTTCTCTTGAGAGAAAATGCTACTCGCAATGCAAAATTAAAGTAAATGAGAGAAAAATTATAGTTCAAATATAAAATGTTGATTGAAAAATTTGCATTGGTATCTTCAGCGAAGACAGTTAGTGTACAAATTTGAACTAAGAGTTGTTTCCCAGCACACAAACTAGGAAGAAAATATTAAAAATTATTAATTAATGAATAGAATAATATCCTAATCAAAATCTACAGATATTTTCAATTTTAATGTAGGTTACGAATTATTCGTAATCTGGAATTGGTAGTAATCTTTCCCATAAGCTTTTTAATAACTGGCTCTTCTTTCATTGGGAGTTATTCACAAATTTCAGACCAAAAATATCTTAAGACACAAGATTGTATGCAGAGACTAAACTAAACTTTAGGCACTTCGCATTATTGTGAGTCTTTATATTCATCATTAAAATTTAATAAAATATGCATCAATCTGTTTTAATATTTTTATTGTTTATAATTCAATTAAGCTTATGCTGCAAAGAAACCTAATTACAAAATTTTCGACAGCCAACTACTAAGTTGTATTACGTTCGTAAAGCCTCCGCAAGCATACTTAAATTTTAAGTAATTTCTTGATAATATTATGTGAAACAATATATTCATATAGATATATATTTCTTCATTAGCACAACACCCCTATGGTGGGCCAAAGAAGCCTGCCTACTATCTATATACATATATATATACATTTATATCCTTATTATAGATCAACAGATTTAAAAAATGGAACAGCTTTTAATTAGTTAAATTTTGTTTCTATATTTTTAGCTGGTAATATAAATGCTGTTTTATTTAGATATAACTGTCTATTCTATGCTGTATAAGGAAAAAATAAATGAAAATTTTAAATTTTTGTATGCAATTACACGAAAGTGAAGTAATGTATTCAAAATTTACTAAATAACTGTTCAATATTTACTGCTCATTTAAGAGAAAAAAAATAATTACGCTTATGAACTATCTTATGGAACCAGTATTTTGAAATTCTAAAAGACTAGCAAACAAAACCAAAAATAAAAGTCTTCCTCGTGAAACCCATTCATTCCCTACACAAAGTCTTGGTAATATTCCAACGAAAAGACTCCGGCAAAACTTGACTAACTAATTCGAACAACAAGCGAATGAAAACTCTGTGGAATATTCTTCATTACATTCGTCGGCGACGTAGAAGACTTGGCGATCCCGGAAACTTTTCCCTTTCAGATTTGCGATTCAACGTGGAAGTCTCATTAAAAAGTCGTTAGATCGCTTCCATGGCCAGAGATTCCGGCAGTCATTGAAAATTCGTCTCTCTCTCTCAAGGCCCTTTTCCCGCGCTCTGATAATTACAACATTCCACCCGTTATTCGAGATCACGTGACACACCAAGAAGATCTTCGATGCCATTTTAGTTTCCCTAAAAGATTCGCGCGTGTATTTTTAAACCGAGTTGGCATGGCGCGGTAGAAAGACATCGTGGAATTTATATTTCAAACCGAAAAGATTATATTAAAAATGGTAAAAAGAAAGAAAAAAAGGACTCTGATGTTTTATTTTTGGGTATCGCAGACAGTAATTACTTTGAAAGGAACATGAATCCTTTGATTAATTTTTGATTCATGAAGTAATTACCGGTTTGTTCCTTGTTCTGTCTCATGATAAAAGAAAAAAAAAATTCCGGTTTTATCAATCTTTTTCGACTTATCATTTCTCTTATTATTTAATATCTTAACGTCAACTTTTTACTAATTACTTTTTAAAAGATTCTGAAAAACAGGAGTGGGACAGCAATAAATCATTAAATTGTTGTAGGTAATCATTTTTTTACATGTCAAATACGTATTTTTCTTTATTTCAATTTTTCTTTAAAAAAACAAATGTTAATGATATATATATTATTTCCTTGATCAAATTTCTAATGATGACCGAAGATTTTCTCTATTTAAAATATTGAGCCTATTTCATATATTAAACTTTTGAAATTTCTAAACTTTTAAGCAAAACATAAGGTACAGTTTTCAATTTCTTTAAACAGAAAAATGATCGAATATAATATTTTAATTTTGTTTAAAACGGATTTAATTACAGTTTAACAAAAAAGAGTTTTATGATGTGGAGTGTTATCATCATACATAAATTCAAATAAGGTCAAAGTATTCTTGCAACATATTGACAATTTTCTCCAGAAAAACATTTGACTAATGTGATTATTTTTCCATTTCCTATTTAATGCTGTATAAATGAAAATTTTAAATTTCTGTGTCAATTGCACAAAACTGAAAAAAATAATATTCAAAATTAATTAAATATCAGTTCACTATTCAGTCTTCCTATACGAGAAAAAAAATAATCACGCTTATTAACTATCTTATCGAACCAGTATTTTGATATTCTAAAAGAGTAACTCACAAAAGCAAAATAAAAGACTTTCCCATTCATTCCGCGCAAAGTCTTGCTAATATCCCAACGAAAAGACTCCGGCAAAACTTGACTAACTAATTCGAACAACAAGCGAATGAAAACTCTGCGGAACATTCTTCATTACATTCGTCGGCGACGTAGAAGACTTGGCGAGCCCGGAAACTTTTCCCTTGCAGATTTGCGATTCACCGTGGAAGTCTCATTAAAAAGTCGTTAGATCGCTTCCATGGCCAGAGATTCCGGCAGTCATTGAAAATCCGGCTCTCTCTCTCTCTCAAGGCCCTTTTCCCGCGCTCTGATAATTACAACATTCCACCCGTTATTCGAGGTCACGTGACACACCAAGAAGATCTTCGATGCCATTTTAAGTTTCCCTAAAAGATTCGCGCGTGCATTTTTAAACCGAGTTGCCATGGCGCGGTAGAAAGACACCGGGGAATTTATATTTCAAACCGAAAAGATTATATTAAAAATGGCAAAAAGAAAGAAAAAATGGACACCGATGTTTTATTTTAGGGTGTCGCAGACTGTAATTACTTTGGAAGGAACATGAATCCTTTGATTAATTTTCGATTCATCAAGTAATTACCGGTTTGTTCCTTGTTCTGTCTGATAAAAGAAAAAAAAAACCTTTTTCCGTTTTATCAATCTTTTTCGACTTATCATTTTTCTTATTTTTCAATAACTTATCATCAATTTTTTTCTAATTATTTTTTTAAAAGATGCTGAAAAAAAAAAGTGTGAGAGTACTAAATCATTAATTCGATGTAGGTATTCATTTTTTAGTTTAGATATAGAATACGTATTTTCGTTTATGTTAATTTCTTTTTTAAATAAAAAACCAAATTTTAGTGATATATATGTTATCTATATTCTTGATAATTTGTAATAAAATTTTCTAATGATGGTTGAACGAATTGCTCTTTTTAAAACATTAAGCATATTTCATATATTTAGCCCTTTTCATATTTTTAAACATTTAAGCGAAATATAAAGTATGGTTTGGCGCTCGGTACCACAGGTTTCGCGTTCGAGTCCTGGTGGTGCCATGAATGTTTGTAGTTTTTCGGAATCCACTTTATACTTCCGGTTCCAGTCTAATAGATGGGAAAGCATTTTTTGTAGGGTTGACAGGCCTACCCCATCAAAAGAAAAACCCGTTTTTTGGTATCTACCAGTAGACAGACGGTTTTGGCCCAATATAGAACTGTTGCGGAATGGAAGAACAACCACGGAAGGAGCATATTATATATATATATATATATATATATATATATATATATATATATATATATAATATACTTCTTCCGTGCTTATAGTAAATAATAAATAGTAAACACTAATAGTAAATTATATATATATATATATATATATATATATATATATATATATAATTGAATATTATTTCAAAAAATGCATGTCTTATGCTCTTATGCACAGCAGCCGCATTAATCATCAGGAATGGTATCCTTATGGCCATTTCGTGTAATATACCATTTATTTTTTTTTCTCTTTCACCCATAATTAACAATAAATATTACGAATTTCATATATATTTAAATATAAATACAAATATATGCATATTTATTACATATCAACAGATTTAAAAAAGGACAGCTTTTGATCAGTTAAATTTTGCTTTTAATTTTATGGGCAGGTAATAGATAAGTAATTCTGTTTAGAATTAACTATCTATTCTATGTTGTATATTGAAAAATAAATGTAAATTTTAATTTTTTGTATGTAATTGCACAAAACTGAAGTAATGTTTCCAAAATTAATTAAATAACTGTTCACTATTTGCTGTTCATTTATCTAGAAAAAAAACTATTCACGCTTATTAACTATCTTATCTAACCATTATTTTGAAATTCTAAAAGAGTTCAGTAACAAAAGCAAAATAAAAGGCTTCCTCGTGGAACCCATTTATTCTCTCAAAGTCTTCCTAATATACCCAAAAAAAGACTCCGGCAAAAATCGACTAACTAATTCGAACAACAAGCGAATGAAAACTCTGTGGAACATTCTTCATTGCATTCGCCGGCGACGTAAAAGACTTGGTGAGCCCGGAAACTTTTCCCTTGCAGATTTGCGATTCACCGTGGAAGTCTCATTAAAAAGTCGTTAGATCGCTTCCATGGCCAGAGATTCCGGCAGTCATTGAAAATCCGTCTCTCTCTCTCAAGGCCCTTTTCCCGCGCTCTGATAATTACAACATTCTACCCGGTATTCGAGGTCACGAGACACACCAAGAAGATCTTCGATGCCATTTTAGTTTCCCTAAAAGATTCGCGCGTGCATTTTTAAACCGAGTTGCCATGGCGCGGTAGAAAGACATCGGGGGAATTTATATTTCAAAACCAAAAAGATTATATTAAAAATGGTAAAAAGAAAAAAAAAAGTACACTAATGTTTTATTTAAGGTATCGCAGACTGTAATTACTTTGGAAGGAACATGAATCCTTTGATTAATTTTCGATTCATGAAGTAATTACCGATTTGTTCCTTGTTCTGTCTGATGACAAAATAATAATTTTTTTTTCCGGTTTCATCAATCCTTTTCGACTTACCATTTTTCTTATTTTTCGATATGTTATCGTCAATTTTTTACTAATTATTTTTTTAAAGTTTCTGGACCAAAAGGGAGTGCAAGAGGTAATAAATCATTAAATTGTTGTAGGTCATGAGTTTTCTTACATCTAGAATACTTATCTTTATTTATTTCAGATTAATTTCTTTATTTATTTCAGATCACTAACAAAATTTTAGTGATATATATATTATCTATATCCTTGATAATTAATTATAATTCCTAGTGATGATTGAAGATTGTTTTCTATTTAAAATATTAAACATATTTCTTACAATAAGCCTATTTGAAATTATTAAACAATTAAGCAAAAGATAAGTTTTGGCTTTCAATTACTTTAAAGAAAAAAAACATTGAATAATTTATTTTTACTTTAAAACAGATTTAATTATAGTTTAAAAAAAAAAAAAGATTTTTATTTTGTGTAGTATAGTCTATTTGTATAGTATATTTTATATATAATACATAAATGCAAATAAGGACAAAGTATTTTTGCAACATATCGACAATTTTCTCTAATTCTCTCTTATATTTTCTGTAATATATTTAAATAAAAAAAAACTTAAATCTGTTCGGCAAATTTCAACTTCATGTGTGAATAAACTCAGGAATATGCCAATGTTTAGTAATACACAAGGTATATGAAGCAGTTGATTGAAATACTACAAGAATGGCCAAATTCAATAGCCACATTTAATTTGGTCATTCTTTTAGTATTGCTATTCTTGTAGAATAGTCATATTGAATATAGCAATGTTGAATAGATCAAGAACTTCATGAAGAATGAATTGTTTAAGAATCTCTAAAAGAATATGCAAAAGTAAGATCAATGTCGTCGTAAATGAAAATTGAAGTATTCCAAATTCTAAAAGGAACGTTATCACATGCAATACCCAAAAAATATATCAAAATTTGAAAATTCTAGGTATAAATGAAGAAAAGTATTTCCAGTTCTACAAGAAACATTATTACATTCAATAGCCAAGTGAATAGATCAAAATTTGAAAATTCTAGGCATAAATGAAAGAATGAAATATTCCAATTACAATAAGAAACAGTATACAGCTCCATAAGCACGGGAAAATGCCAAAAGTGATAAATGTGAAACTTCAAGAAGAAGGAATTGATCAATACAATATAATTGATATCGGATATACAAATTTTTAAGATCCTATGCCAAGATGTGCTACAAAACCATACTAAAAACACTTCAAACAAAAATCCAAATTCTCCAGAAAATTCCTTAAGACTAACGTTATTCATATAGCATGTCAAGAATTAAGGGGCCCAAAGTACCATTTCCAGCCAAAATTTGAAATGGAGTTTTATTTTCTTGGCCCTCATTTTCTGATAACGTCCCAAGCCCCTAACCAGGACAACATTATGTTCACACATAAAAATAAGGTGTTAATTTTTCTTCGCTAAGCATAATGTACGATTTTAGCTATTAAATAGTGGATAATTAGATAATTGGACATGATTAAATCGGATTACAAAATATAACACTCAGAAATTTTCCTGGTTTGGTTTGTCGCTCTGCGGTCATTTTGTGCACACTTTGGGCAAATTAGATCGGTAACTGCAGATAAACATGTATTCTGAAATACTCACAAACATCCATGCCCCCTTCGGGATTCGCACTTAAATGGGAAATGTCTATGGTCCTATGGTCTACAGGCGATCTGGCCTTTGGGACTAAAGGCCAGAGCGATAGCCAATTGGCCATCAGGCCAGCTGAAAGTTTCCTGAGAAATCACGTTTGGATATAGAATATTCTAGATATAAAGATATAAAGTTTTCTAGATATAAAATATTTATTTAATTTATGAAGATTAAGTATTTATTTAATTTAATATATTTCAATTAATTTATTTAATTTAAGGATAATCAAGCACGAATTTGTACGAATCTATGCGAAGTAATTAAAGTATATATTTAAAATGTATGGAAAATTGTGGAAAAATGAACATTTGGCATCCTCTATTTTGTACATCTATCATACTCTATGAACATTTGACATATACTAGTAAGAAATAAATTTATCACCTTATATTCCCATAAAAGAGCCTCTATTTTTGAAATATTTTCTTTCTCTGCGTGTCAAAGTAGATGGGAAAAACCACAAAATAGCAACTGTTATCGTTATTCTTGGATTGAGAATAGTTTCGTGGATTTGGAAGCCTCCATACTAAGTACTTGCAATTCTTTTGTCACGCAAAAGCATCATATGTGCATTTTCTTTCCCTGCAAATACACACACATCTGCTTTTTGAAATTCAGCGTTATTACTAACTCACAAATGACACTTGTATTTTATATCAGATAAAAGAATCCTTGGTCATACTTTTTTGATATCAAACGAAACATAATAAATTCATAGAAACAAATTATATGAAAATGAAATTCTGAAGGGTAACTTGCTACCATATTTTTTTAATTATTGACAAAGGAAAAGGATTTTACAGTTGTGAAAATATTTATAAAAATAAATAAAGAGTAGGAAAAAAACCTAAATTCCATTATAATTTATGAAATTGCACTTAATTTGAAAAGAATATATTCGTCGTTTATTTTAAAATAGGGAAAAAATATATTATCTTTTCAAATTTTAGTTTCAAAATGTCTTTTTTCAAATGAAATTTTATTTAAATGTATTTTTAATTAAATTTCTTTTCTTAAATTCTCTTTTAAAATAGCATTTTATCGTTACAGATTATTGAGTTTAATGTATTACATTGGTTATAAAAATATTTCTATTCATCATATTTTAATGCTAATATGAAATATCTTATATATATATATATATATCGTCTTGTCACTAAAATAGGAACAATAACTTATGGTTTGAATTGATTAGTCGCTCTACGGTCATTTGTTGCAAAGGTGAGGCAAATTTGACAGGGACCTACTGTTTAACGTGGATTCCAAACCACTAACAAACATTCGTGCCGCCACCAGGATAATAACTTTTGAGGATATTGTTCGTTAGAAATTTTACAAAGAACAGATTTGAAAAAAAATCATAAATATTAATTTTTATTTAATATAATATATTTTAAACTCCAAAAAATGTCTTTATTTAATAAAAAATGAGATATCAGAAATGCAAAGTCTTTTTTAAAGACGTATAGCTTATGTAAATTAGATAAAGAATTTTTGTTTATTTTTAGATAATATTATGAAGTAGAATGCAAGGAAAAATTTTATTTAAACACGCAGTTATTCTGTCTCTTATAAGTCACATTCATAGATTTGGTTTTGAATAATGAAACAAAATTTCTACATTATAATAAAATATGATTAATTATACACACAGCGGATATAAAATTAGGAAATATAATTCAACGTAACACCATAAAGTTTCCCAGAGTATTGATGGTAATTATAAGGTTAACATGAAGTCTCAGCTACTTCTTAGATGTACACAGGACTAATCTATAATACTGGAAAAATGAGGTAAAAGCAATTTTCTTGGTTTGGAGGAAAGCAATTCCGTTTGTTGATTCTAAGTCAACAAAAGTTGCTATGGGAATAACGTTCTTTAAATTACAAGTAAAGTACAAATAAGCACTGTAGGGTTATCTAACTTGAGAATGAAAGAATACAGTGTGTAGACAAGTCATTAGATACATCCATACTTTATTCTTACGGAAAACGACAAAAGGTCTTTTAGATTATGGGAAATCAATTTAATATGGAAAATTATCACAAAATTTTACAATTACATTCATATCTCCTTTTGAAAAGAGCAACAATGCAGGACATTTCTTTAACTTAAATAAAAATAATAACTTTTTTTTGTTTATTTTTATGTATGATAAGAAAATATGTTTTTGCATATATTATTATAAATTTATTATTAATCCAATTCGTAGTCTAATAGGATCGAAATGACTGGCAGCATATATTGCTGCCATTCCTGTCATTAACAAGATCGCTTGATGGCCAGCGTAAAAGAATTTGCAAATATGGTGCATAGATAATCAATATGGTGAGAAATTTCCTGCTGTTCTCTCACATAACAAGTAAGTGTGGGAGGTACAATGTAACTTTAAAAAACAGAAGAGCATATTTTGTAACTGCTCTTGACCAACGAGATATCAAATCTTAGTCAACGTGCCATCACTGTGTGAGTTAGCCAGTCATAGACCGATGGTAACATGCACATCTAGAATGCAGCAGGGAACAGGCAAATTGAATGTTGAGGGCATTGCGGTGGCTTCTTTCAGAAACTAGAAGGTTCATGATGGTTGTGACAATATTTGAAAAAACGTCTCGAATCGCAAGTAAAATAACAAGTGTGGGAGGTACAAAGAAACTTTAAAACAACGAAGAACAAATATTGTGTAACTCTCTTGACCAACGAGATATCAAATCTTAGTCAACGTGCCATCACTGCCTAAGTTAGCCAAAGGCATAAACCGGTGGTAACATGCACGTCTAGAATACAGCAGGGAGCAGGTAAATTGCCTTTCGAAGGCATTGCAATGGCTTCTTTCAGAAACGACAAGATTGGTTGTGACAATATTTGTAAAAGCGTCTCGCATCGCTGACAAGGTTCCTGATAACAGCATTACAATATTTTCTCTTATAAGACAAATGCTGGATATTTATTTTTATAAGTTCTTATAGAAGGCAGTGTCCTCTCTTTATCGCCTGTTTTTATTCTGTTCATGGGTACCAAATTGGATATACATAAAATACACCGATATGATATACTTAAGATGTAAAATAAGATACACCGATTTTGAACAGTAAAAAGTATTAATATTCATTTTCTAAACCCTCAAAGTAATATTATTGAACAACAAACATTTTATTTTATATAAATGCTGTTACTATATTAAAAAAAACATGCAACAAGAAAAAAAAATGTTAACTTAAAATTTAAATGCCAATTTCATGCCCATGATTACTAAACATATTTCAGATGAACCAATTGCTAAATTTTTAAAAAAAATTGAAATAAAAATATTAAATAGTAAAAAAATAAAAATAAAAATATTATGTAGTAACAAAAATCATTTTGAAAAAAAGGTATTATTGATTAACATCAAGTTAAACTTTAATACACGCTTTTTATCTGAATCTAAAGCTTTAAAAGTAATAACAATAGATTAGCATAGTTTGGAATAGTATTAAATTAAAAAAAATAAAGTATAATTTTATTATTTTGATTTTGGTTTTGATATGAAATTGGTATTATTATACTTATATGTTAATTAATGTAAACTGAAATTTTAATAAGTTGATTTAAAAGGGCTAATTGTGAAAATTAGTATAAAATAGGTAATAAAAGACATTCTTAAAGTGAAAATAAGGTGCATAAAAAATCAAAACAATTAGCAATAACAGAAATAAGTTTAACAATTGTAATTGAAATATTGTCCATTAAAGCGCTTGATAAAATATAAGTATACATTATAGACATGATGGCTTGTAGATTTTTCTTTCATATTTTAATTTTAGTCTCTGTATTTATAATTTACCGCTAAAATTCAGATGAAACAAAATTGTACGAAAAAATGTTGGATAATAAAAGACGTTTTTAAAAAGGCAAATAAGTCGTATACGTTAAAAAGTCAAAACAATTATCAATAACAGAAATAAGTTTAACAAATGCAATTAAATGTTGTCTATTGTTGTTTGATAAAATACTGGTACATATTATAAAAACTATGGCATGTAGGGTTTCCTTTGATGATTATATTTTAGTCTTTGTAATTTAAAGCTAAAATTCAAATGAAAAAAAATAGTATAAAAAATTTTGACTAATAAAATACATTCTTAAAAGTGCAAAAAAGGTGTACTTTTAAAAAATTAAAACAATTATCAATAAAGAAATAAGTTTAACAATTGTAATTGCAGTTGTGTTGTCCATTAAATAATATGTATAAATAGAATGTTGTCCATTAATAAAATATTAATAAACATTATAAACACGATGGCCTATAGAGTTACCTTTGATATTTTTTATTTCGGTCTGTGTATTTATAATTTAACGCTAAAATTCAGATGAGACCCATCGTTGTTATCTACTTTAAGTAAGGCAAAACGAATTTGACGGAAGAGGATTTTCTCGTAATGCGAACGAAATGAATTTTGAAAGAAATTCATCATTTTGTGAAGGCGGCAGGAGGAATGCTCTGTCAGCGAAAAATATCAGGTAGCATTTTTTTTTTTCTCGCGTGCTTCCCTTTTGGAATTTCAATATATTTCCTTTTTTTTTCAATTTCGTATTTTTGCTTTTAAAAATAGATTGATGGAAAAAAATGAATATATCTTCCTCTATGCAGAGAGATAAGAGAAAGAAAGGAGAAAAAAGTTTTTTTTTTTTTCTACACAAAATCTGCTTCTTAATTGACTTATTTTAAAGTTGAGTTGGAACTGCGCTGTAATAGAAAAATAACAGAATTCAGAAATAAATTTCTTCTTTTTTCAATCAAAATTGTTATGAGGGTAAACTTAAATAAACTATAGAACGATCAATTCACATAAGACATCTTATTGTTAAAAATTTGAATTAAAATTATTTAACATAATGATTCAAAACTTCTGATGAAATGCATTACTGTGGAAAATTGATGCATTGGTTCGCAAAATTGTCCAATTTCAAATACTTGGCTATCAGATCATTGAATATTAATGTTATATTTTGTTATTATTGTCCGTTTAATTGTTATCCATATTATTGTTACATTTTAATTATTATCATTGCTATTGCTACTTTTATTACTGTTATTAATACTATTAATTTTTCAAAAAACAGTGGTTGAAGATATATACAAAAGTATGTTAAAAATACACCTAAGTTGTACACCAAAATTTTACCTAAGTTGCAAAATGAGGATTCCTAGCACACCAAGTGGACTAAGATTTTCCAAAAGACGTTCCACAGATAGTTTTCTCTCATTTCCGTGTCGTATGAAAAATAAGTAAAAAATTTCCACATTAAAAAAATGTGAAAAATCGATGTGAGACTCTCATCCCAATCACAACAAAATTCAACTCATTTTTGACAAACTTGCTCTTTTAGGCTTCATTCACACTTGAATACTTGAGCTTCGAGCTTCTTTTGGGAGAGTTCTCCAAACCAGTTTATTTCAATGTAGACAGAAAAGCAAACCATGCGAGAATGTTTGCGAACTCTCTGAACAAAAATTCCACTCCAGATAGAGTCGATTTTTGGTCGCGCATCGAAGGATTACAACCTTCTGAAACCCAAATTTTGACAAATGAGCTTCATGGTAAAGAGGGATAACAAAGTATTTATGGCCTTACACGCTCTGTATCACACACTTCCACTAGTACACTAATAAATAGATAAACTCATCGAAAAGATAATGTCATTAATAATGTTAGAATGCAAATATTTGATGATTTGTACACCTGTCTTTAAAAGCAGTGATAGCATGATTGCCATTTTCGGAATCTTAATCACGTCTTCTTGCACTTATTCGTAGTTAAAGTGTGATACTGCATTTAAAACTGGTAAAGAATTTTAGTAGCACTGGTTAAAGCAATTTAGGCTACAAATTGGAAAATTCTTCAAATCTTAACTATTCATTCGAATCAAAAGTTATTGAAATCTTTTGTAAGATTATATTTTCAACTATGTATTAAAATGCATAATCTCCATGAATGGAAAAATTATAATAAATCGTTTTCTTAGAAAATGGGAATTTAAATATCGCATAAAAGCTTATAAAAAAGACTTTTCATAAACAAGCCTTCTTCAGAAGATGAAACAAAATTTTGGAACAAATTCCAAATTGCCTTTTTATGTAAATCCTACTCAAATTCAAAATAAATGCAAACTTAAGTCAGGGCATCATTATTTATTTTTTCGTTTTTGTTTTTACGACAATATGTTTAAAGAAGATCCACAAAAATCTTTAAATTCTTAACTGACCCCCTTCAAATACCAAATATTCTTCTTCAGAATTCGTGTCTAGTCCTAGGTTAACAGCATAATTTTACGAAAACCCAAAAGAAATAAAGCATTTTGTTTTCACAACTTGAAGCATCTGTTCCCGAGTCAATTTCTTTTGGTTTTTGGCCTCAAAAATACAAAAAGTTAAAAAAAAAAAAATAAGGTCTAGAAGAAGAAGTAGCGAAAGGTTTTATTTAGTGCATGATGCATTACAGATTCAATTTCACTCTATCCTTCTGGGTTATTTATTTATTTCACTGTAACACAGTGTTGGAAAATTTCTTTTGCTGTACGTTTGATTTATGAGGAGTGAGATTTTTTTCTTCTTTCCAACTAAGACATTTTTTAAGACTTGAATAAAATGGGTTTGTGTATCCTGATCCATCAAATAAAAATGAGGATAGCTCTTATTTACCGTGTTTACCTTTTTCATCGTTAGAAGCTCTTTCTTATATCCTTTCAACGAGAGCGTTGCTTTTAGGGTTATTTATTTTCTGAGAAGTATGATATATCTTTTTTAGATATCTTTTGTCATGTAAACATTCACTTCAAGAGAAGATATCACCGACTTATATTTTAAAAAGCCATAGAAATTTTTCTTTATCAGTGAATCGAATTTATTTAAAAAAGGTTGAGTTTGTATTCAATAATAAGGATTCAAATATCCTTGACGTCTATTCTAATATGGCTATTCGTCAATGCTTGAAAATTTTTAGAATTAAGCTATGAGCATGTGAAATGGATTTGTTGATTTATATTTTAAATATTAAAATTTGTTAAATCGTATTAAAATCTTATTTTATCGTTCATAATAAATCTTTGATTTTCTTAACCCTTATTTGATAAGGTATTGATGGTTATTGAGAGTTGGAAAATGTAATGATATTGATTACAGTTAGTGCTAATTGAAATTTCAAATATTAAAATTTGTTAAATTGCATTGAAATTCTGTTTTATTATCGATAATAAATCTTTCATTTTCTTAACCCTAATTTAACTTGGTAGAGGGTCATTGGGTGGTGGAAAATGTAATGGTATTGATCACTGCCCTGATCAGTGTGGATTTAAATTTCAAATATTAAAATTTGTTGAATCTATTGAAATCCTATTTTATTTTAGATAATAAATCGTTGATTTCCTTAACACTAATTTTATTGGGCAGAGGGTTGTTGGGGGTTTAAAATGTAATGGTATTGATCACTGTCCTGGTCAGTGCTGATTTAAATTTCAAATATTAAAATTTGTTAAATCGCATTAAAATCCCATTTTATTGCATATAATAAATCGTTGATTTTCTTAACACTAATTTGAATGGGCAGACGGTTGTTGGGAGGTTTAAAATGTATTGGTATTGTTCACTGTCCTGATCAGTGATGATTTAAATTTAAAATATTAAAATTTGTTGAATCGTATTGAAATTTTATTTTATTGTAGATAATTAATCTTTGAATTTCTTAACACTAATTTTATTGGGTATAGGGACGTTGACAGTGGGAAAATGTGATGGTATAGATCACTGTTCTGGCCTACTTAAAGCCGCCTATAAAAATAAATGACATGCTCTTTGACACAAATTTGTTGTTAGTAAACTGGTTGTTATTATGTTTTCATAGATCCTATGACATGTAAAACAATTATGACCTATATAGATAACCTTTGAAATTTCCCAGACATATATTTTTTTCTTTTTTTATTTCTTGTAAGTAGCAACTGAGGAAAGAGAAAAAAAAAAGATTTAACAATTATTTTCAGAATGATTCTGTATAAATATTTTAAAATGAATAATGGTTATTTATTTCAATTTAGAAAAAACTATCGAAAGAACTATGCTATAATAAACAGATTAGTAAAAAAGAACTAACTCTATTTAAAAAAAATGTTTGATCTTTTGATTATAAACATTAATTTTATTTTGAATAATTAAAGGACTGAGTAAGGATCCATGCATTCCCACAAAAAGCTATAACTTTGAACTGAAAGTTAATATATCTTTCTTTCAAGAACGGTTGACCCTTACGTTAGACTTTGGACTTCACACGTTTTTTTTTTTTTTCATCCGTTAGACTTTGGAACCGATAATGGGAGAGGGAGATAGAGAAAAGTGAGTGGGCGGAGTGGAGTGAAGAGTTAATATATTTCCCAGAATAATAAGTTATATATTTCGAAGAGTTAATAAGAAGAATCCCAGGCACTACGGAGGGTACAAAACCCTTAACGAACATGTTATTATTGTTTTGAAAATAATTGTTATATAATTTTGTTTCGTGTGTTACGTGTTGCAGTTTGCAGTGCTGCATTAGGAAATTTTAATAAAGATGGCAGCTAAACTTTGAGTATTTATTTGAAGAATTAATTTAATCTACCCATGAAAAACATTGAATCAAGGCCCTAACGTTTACCGACTCCTTCTAAAGAAGATTTTAATGAAATAAATCTTTAAAGGCTTTACAAAATTCTATAAAACAGCCAACATCAGTCTTCAAAATAACTTTCTAATAAAGCATATGTGTGTGTGATTAACTAAATGTATCTAACTTTCAATTAACTTTATAAGAAAAATAGTGCAATAAATTAATCTTTAAAAAAATCACGTAAAAAGCATTTATTATTAATTTTATTTACAAAATGTCCATAATGAGAAACAATTTTCAAAATAAATTTGTTTTCAAAAGATAATTTCGAAATAAATACACGCATAAATAAATAATGATAATGGAGATACATAAAACCGGTTTTACTTTAACTTGATACCTGTATTTTGCTTTTAATTATGTTTTATATTACAAGCAAAATATATTAACAAAATGCAAGTAACATGAGAAGTAAATTTAGTAAAACAGTAAAAATTTATTATTCATTCAAAAAATTTATAAAACAACCAGTGTGCCCGCAAAAATTCGCCAAAAACTCTAGAAAATGTAGATTAGAAGACAAATCATGCAAATATTAAGTAGAAAAATACATTTTTTATTATCCTGTCTTTTAGTATCCTCTCTAATAATTTTAAGCAGCCAAGTACTTTTTAGTATAAATTAGTGTCAGTTATTGAAGGAAAAAAATAAATTCTTACATTGACGTACTCCATTTCACAAAAAAGAACCAGTTATTATTAACGATAGGTACAGATACCTGTTGGCGAGAGTGTAAAAGAGAAAAAAAGTCAACTAGTAACTTATGCATATTTAATATTGAATGTTCCACTTCGTATTGATTCCTCCCCCAATAGCAATATCGCCTTGCTTATACATTATTCACAACCCTATTCCAAAGAGCATTGCATCTCACGCATACATGTAATATTTTGTTTGATCCTATCATTTTGGGTTCTCGCGTGTGCCGGAAAAAATGATTTCACGGAATTTTGATATTTATGTTTCATTCTCAACCTCTAGAATTTTTATTGGTGTTTTCTAGATTTTTTTTTCTCATGTGTTTTTTCTTTAAAAAATATTTCTAAGCTTCGAAAATTGGAGTGTACATAACGAATACTTTTATCCCATGAGAGTTTTGGAAATGTACAGGATTGAAATAGGTTTGGACCTTTGTGACTATCTTTTCTTCCAGAAAGGTATATTGCGGTTTTTTTAAGAAGTATCAAAACGGAGTCAAAAGGTCTATTTTGATAGAGTTGCGATGAAAAATTTCATCTCACAAATCTTAAGTGATGCATACACAGATACAGTACAATGTTCAAAATGCGTTTCTCGACTATTTTATATTATATGAATACGCAGAACTTTTTATTTCTACTAATCCACCCATTAACAACATTGAATCAAGACCCCAAGCACATCCGGCCCTAAATTTTACCGACTGCTTCTAAAGAAGATTATAATACATTAAATCATTAAAGGCTTAAAAAGTTCTATACAACAGCCAACATCAGCCTTCAAAATAATTTTGGAATAAAGTATAGGTGTGTGATTAGCGAAACACATCTAACTCACAGTTAACTTTATAAGAAAAATAGTGAAATAAATTATTCTTTGAAAATAACTTAAAAAGCATTTATTATTAAATTTATTTACAAAATGTCCGTAATGAGAAACAATTTTCAAAATAACAAAGGCACAAAGGCACAATTTTGAAGCAAATGCAAAGGAAAAATGAATAATGATGATGGAGATACATAGAACCTGTTTTACTTTAATGTTATACTTGTATTTTGCTTTTAATCATGCTTGATACCACACGCAAAATGAATTTAAGTGCAAAAATTATTAACAAAATGCAAGTAACACGAGAAGTAAATTTAGTAAAACAGTAACATTTATTATTCATTCTGAAAAACTTATAAAAGAAACGGCCAGCACACAAAATTTCACCAAAAACTGTAGAAAAGGTGGATTAGAAGATAAATCATGCAAATATTAAGAACAAAAATACATTTTTTTGGTATCTTGTCTTATAATTTAAAGCACAAAAGCACTTTACAGTGTAAAGAAGAGTCAGTTATTGAAGGAAAAAAATAAAGGCTTACAACGATGCACTCTATTTCACGAAAAAGAGCCAGTTATTATTAACGGTAGGTGCAGATACCTGTTGGCGAGAATGTAAAAGAGAAAAAAGTCAACTAGTAACTTATGCATATTTAATCTTGAATGTTCCATTTCGTATTGATTCCACCCCCAATAGCAATATCACCTTGCTTATACATTATTCACAACCCTATTCCAAAGAGCATTGGATCTCACGCATGCATGTAATATTTTGTTTGATCCTATCATTTTGGGTTTCTCGCGTGTGCCGGAAAAAATGATTTCACGGAATTTTGATATTTATGTTTTCATTCTCAACCTCTAGAATTTTCTTGGTGTTTTTATGTTTTCTTTTCTTTAGGTTTTCCTTATGCGCTTTTCCTTTTTTAAAAAAATATTTCTAAGTTTCGAAAATTGGAGTGTACGTAACGAATCCTTCTATCTCAGGAGAATTTTGGAAAAGTGCAGGATTGAAATAGGTTTGGACCTTTGTGGCTATCTTTTCTTCCAGAAAGGTATATTGCGTTTTTTTTCAAGAAGTATCGAAATGGTGTCAAAAGGTCTGTTTTGATTTGGATGCAATGTAGAATTTCGTCTCACAAATCTTAAGTGATGCATGCACAGATACAGCACAATGTTCAAAATGCGTTTCTGGAATGTTTTATTTTATATGAATGCATAGAACTTTTTTTTTCTACTAATAATTTAGTCTACACATTAACAACATTGAATCAAGAATACACGCATACCTGGCCCTAACTTTTACCGACTGTTCCTAAAGACATTTTTAACCAAAAAATCTTTAAAGGTTTACAAAATTCTATAAAACAGCCCACCTCAGCCTTCAAAATAACTTTGGAATAAAGCATATGCGTGTGATTAGCTAAATGCATTTAATTTTTCAGTTAAGTTTATAAGAAAAACAGTGAAATAAATTAATATTTAAAACATACACACAATTTGTATTTAACGAGGCACCTTGCCTACAAGATAGTCGCAAACCTCTATCAGGGAAAAATATCAGATGTGAAGATATATATAGTGCATGAGAAAGCAACGAAGTAGAAATATAAAATTGTTCATTGTGTTAGCGATTTCTTTCTTGAGCATTGGTGATGCTGATGATTTATCATGGTGGCAGCTGCAGGCTACTATCCTGGAAAAACTTCAGATGAGGAAAAATATACAGTGCATGAACAGCAGCAAGGTAGACAGAAGAAACTTGCCCAAAATGTAACAAATTTTATTCCGGAAAGGGAACAGACATTAATTACCGTCTTGAAAACCGTCTGCTTTGTTGGGAGCGTTCTGCAGATCATTGTACATGGATTGTATGCCATCTTTGGAAAATAGTAGTGCAAATTCTTTTAAGATATATAACAATTGGAAGATTTCTGGATTATTAGAATCGTTAGGAGTGTTTTGTGGAGAATCGATATTAGGAGGAGGATTATGAGAAGTGAAGTTGCCAGAAATGATATTTGTAAATGATAAGTTAGGAGAGACATACCTGTTGACGAGAATGTAAAAGAGAAAAAAAGTCAACTAGTAACTTATGCATATTTAATCTTGAATGTTCCATTTCGTATTGATTCCACCCCCAATAGCAATATCACCTTGCTTATACATTATTCACAACCCTATTCCAAAGAGCATTGGATCTCACGCATGCATGTAATAATTTGTTTGATCCTATCATTCTGGGTTTCTCGCGTGTGCCGGAAAAAATAATTTCACGGAATTTTGATATTTATGCTTCATTCTCAACCTCTAGAATTTTCCTTGTTGTTTTCTAGATTTTCTTTCTTTATGTTTTACTCGTGTTCTTTTTCTTTTTCTTTAAAAAAATTTTCTAAGTTTTTGAAATTGGAGTGTTGTACGTAACGAATACTTTTATCTCATGAGAATTTTGGAAATGTACGGGATGGAAATAGGTTTGGACCTTTGTGACTATCTTTTCTTTCAGAAAGGTTTATAGAGTTTTTTTTTAAAGAATATCAAAATGGTGTCAAAAGTTCTGTTCTGATATGGGTTGCAATGAAAAATTTCATCTCACAAATCTTAAGTGATGCATACACAGACACAGTACTATGTTCAAAATGTGTTTCTCTAAAATTTTATTTTATATGAATGCATAGAACATTTTTTTCTAATATATTACGTACTTCTTATCTAAGCAATGCGTCTACGTGTACTCATATATAACATATTTTGTATCAAAGAAATGCCAATTTAAGTTGGTAAATTTTAATTCTGTTGCTACATCAATTTGAAAAACTACACCCAAATCCCCGTCTGTAATTGAATGCATAAGTCATGAGTGTCATTCACGAAAGGTCTTCAATCTGGTTGATTTCAGTACGTGAGCGAGGGCGTTGCACAACAAACTCTTGGGGATAGAAAATATCTGCATTAGATAGAGACAGTTCTTTGTCGCGCATTAAAGGATTTATGATTTTCTAGGGTCAAATGGCCGAGTAATTAGTGTTCTGGAGCTCGGTGCCACAGATTGCGGGTTCGAGTTCTGACAGTGCCTTGGATGTTTGTCCTTGGATGTTTGTTGAATCCACTTTAACCCCTTAACTGCCGCCGGCGTATATATACGCCTTTCCGAAGTACGATTCTTTGCATTGCGCTGCTATAAAGAAAACTGCTCCCACGGTCTTGGAATGCCACAAAATGACCTTGACAATGTTTGAAAAGGATTTCATTATTTCAGAGAAAAGGGATAGGGCATTGGTAAAGGGGATTTTCTGAAACGGTGAGTCATAGCTGTGCAGTGTTTGCTTCCGTTTCTGTTTGAGTAGGTCGTGCTTTTTTTATTCTTCTTTTGCTGCCGTTTCGTCGTGAAACCCGCTATCAATGCAATTAATGTGTTTTTGGTTTATGTGTTCAACCTTGTTTTAGGAAATATCACACAGCAGATAAGTTCTAACATCTGTTTTATTATACTGTTATTCTATACTTTAAATTTAGAATTTTTGTTTTTTTACATTTTGTTTTTTCTGTGAAAGTAAAAAGGTTTTATGTTGCAAAACGCACCTCTTTTTTTCCTGCAATACATCGCATAAGTACGCGCGCCTGTATGAAAAACGGTGGCACTGGGGAGCGCATCTCGTAAGTTTTCCTCGGCAGGTAAGGGGTTCAGCCGAAGTCGACCTTTGAGAGTTGGCCGTAATGCTAACAACCCTACCTCGTAAAAATTCAGCGTCACGGAGCCAAGTCAGACATCTACATACTGGTGCTCCGTTACAACAGAAGCTGCCCTCATTCTTTTTTTCACTTAGCCCACCATGGGGCTGCTGCGCCAATGAAACAGACGAAACAATTTAAATTAACTTTCGTTTTATTATTCTTTATTCATTCTAAATATATCTACATTTAAAAAAATTCCATTCTACAAACTGCCTGTAAAAATAATAAATGCACTATTTCATTGGTTTTAAAAATTTAACAATATACCTCTAATACAAATTCGCTGGAAGTGATGATTAAGTTAAATACTTCTATAATAATAAATTAAAATAACTTCTTTAAAAATATTTCATATTCAGATAAATATCTGACGAATAAATTCAAAAATAAGCAAGGTATCTTTTATAATAACAATTAGAATGTGTGTCAGCTAACTGTTTTGATAAAAACATAAAAAGGAAAAAAAAAGTAATAAGAAATTTGAATTCTGCAATTTAATTTATTTTTTGTATTCATAAAGTGCTTAAAATGTCCATCACTGTCTTAGCATTAATGTAATATCTGAATTCAATTACATTGCAATACGTTAATATTAACGAAGCATACCTTAAGGCTCCGTCTACCAAACATGATGTCTATCAACAATGATATTCTTGCTCCAATAATCCTTTTAGTATTTTTTTTATCACATCACCTGTGACACGTTTTATAATGGATGGAAAAACTGCTTGCTGCAATCAAATGCAGCACGAAAATGAATATCTTCTCATCACCCACTAACATTAAGCATGGCAATTAACGCAATTAGCATATCTTTTCTATTTAAACACCTTAACCGTTGTGGACGGAGAAAGAAATAAAAAGAGGTAAAAGCAAAAGGGCTTGACAAATGATCAGTTCCACGCACAGCAGCGGAAACTCGGATTAACGTTAATATTCCGTTAATAATTATTTTCCACTTTGAGTTGTATCAGTTTCGTCGCCAGATGGCGCTGCTGCTGTCACGCAAGAACCCCCCCGTGTGACACGTCGGTAGATTCATGCGCGTGCTTTTGCTAGAGAAAATACCGTTTCCTAAAAGTGAAGGGCATTTGGTTTACGTCAGAATCGTTGCCGGCACGCTTTAGGGCTGTCATATTTTTGGAGTATGACTTCTGTCACTGTTAAATTGCTGCAACACGCCACAGGAATTTCTTAGTTTTGCAGCAGCATTTGCTTTTGCTGGGATGCTGCATATTTTAAAATTTTCAGGACAAGTTGGAATAAAAAGGGTTGTTGGGAAATATAAAGAAATTTTGTTTTGAAGGAGATTGTTTGCGGTGTGTGGTATAGCTTTGTTTGTGAGATGATAGTTCCAGTCTAGTTGGTTTCTCTGCGCAAATGTAATTAGTTGAATTCTTAAGAAATAAATAATATAATTATATTTTTGTTCATTAAATATCAAAAAGAGTTTTAAATAAAAAATGAACCATTAAGTAATGGTAAATAAAAAAATAGAGAATACATTTTTTAGTTAATTCACAGCGATGAAAATAAAGTTGGAACTGGTGAATGTGTGACTTAAACGGAAAGTTTTATATTTTAAATTTAAATAGAAAGAGAATCGTGTAATTATTTTAAATCTATATGAAGTTTAAAAATTAGTGGTAAATAAAATAACAAGATTAAATTGCTTTGTGGTGTGTGGTATAGTTTTGTTAGTGAGGTGATAGGTCCAGTTACATGGTTTCTCTGTGAAAATCTTAATAGTTGAATTCTTAAGAAATAAATAATATAATTATATTTTTGTTCATCGAATATCAACAAGTGTTTCAAATAAAAAATGAAAGAGTAAGTAATATAAATAAAAAAAATAGTTTAAAAATTTTTGATGATATACGGTGATGAAAATAAATTTGTTTTTGAACGATAGTATAGTTTGAACGGAAATTTTTAAATATAAATAGAAAGAGGATCGTGCAATGATTTCAAAAGCTATATAAAGTTTAATAATTAGTTGTAAATAAGAAAAAAGGCTTTGAGATAATAATAAAAAATGCATGCTAAATAGGCAATTTTGGTGTTTCTTTTATAATTAAAAGAAACGGATATTATATTTTTAAAAAATATACAAGAAGAGTCCCTGGCAGTATGGAAGGTACAAAAACCCTTAAAGAACAAGTTTTTAATATTTTGTAAATAATTGTTATCGAATTTCGTTTTGTGTGTTATGTGTTGCAGTTGTGCAGTGCTGCCTTAGCAAATTTTAATAAATATGGCAGCTAAACTTGGAGTATTTATTTAAAGAAATAATTTAGTTTGCAAATGAACAACATTGAGACAACCCTACCCCGTAAAAAAAAAACATCTACCATCCAGAAATCTGCCATCAGGCAGACGACCTTTGCCCCCATGAGGCTTTTAAATCAATGATGATGATGATGTCGAACAAAATTGAATCAAGACCACAAGCATATCCGGCCCAAACTGTTACCAACTGCTTCTAAAGAATATTTTAATGAAATAAATCTTTAAAGGCTTACAAAATTCTATAAGACAGCCAACATCAGCCTTCGAAAGGACTTTGGAATAAAGCATATGCTTGTGATTAACTAAATACATCTAACTTTCAATTAACTTTATAAGAAAAATAGTGAAATAAAATAATGTTTAAAAAAGTCACGTAAAAAGCATTTATTATTAATTCTGTTTACAAAATGTCCATAATGAGAAACAATTTTCAAAATAAATTTGTTTTCAAAAACATAATTTTAAAGCAAATGCACGGATAAATGGATAATGATGATGGAGATACATGGAATATGTTTTACTTTAACTTGATACCCGTATTTAATAATATTTGATACCACACGTAAAATGAATTTAAGTGCAAAAATTATTAACAAAATGCAAGTAACACGAGAAGTAAATTTAGTAAAACTGTAAACATTTATTATTCATTCAGAAAAAAATTATAAAAGAACCAGTCTGCTCGCAAAAGTTCCCCAAAAACTGTAGAAAAGGCGGATTAGAAAATAAATCATGCAAATATTAAGTAGGAAAAATACATTTTTTTTTGTATCCTGTCTTATAATTTTAAACACCAAAGCACTTTACAGTATAAAGTAGTGTCAGTCATTGAAGGAAAAAAAATAAAGACTTACAATGACGTACTCTATTTCACAAAAAAGAACCAGTTATTATTAACGGTAAGTACAGATACCTGTTGGCGAGAATGTAAAAGAAAAAAAAAAAGTCAACTAGTAACTTATGCATATTTAATCTTGAATGTTCCATTTCGTATTGATTCCACCCCCAATAGCAATATCACCTTGCTTATACATTATTCACAACCCTATTCCAAAGAGCATTGGTTCTCACGCATACATGTAATATTTTGTTTGATCCGATCATTTTGGGTTCTCGCGTGTGCCGGAAAAAAGTAATTTCACGGAATTTTGATATTTATTTTTCATTCCAAACCTCTAGAATTTTTCTTGCTGTTTTCTAGATTTTCTTTTTTCTTATGTTTACCTCGTGCTTTTTCTTTAAAAAATATTTCTAAGTTTCGAAAATTGGAGTGTGCGTAACGAATACTTTTATCTCATGGGAATTTTGGAAATGTCCAGGTTTGAAATAGGTTTGGACCTTTGTGACTATCTTTTCTTCCAGAAAGGTATATTGCGTTTTTTTTTAAGAAGTATCAAAATGGAGCCAAAAGGTCTGTTTTTGTATGGCCGCAATGGAAAATTTCATCTCACCAATCTTAAGTGATGCATACACAGATAGAGTACAATGTTCAAAACGCGTTTCTCGACTATTTTATTATATGTGAATCCATAGAACTTTTTTTTTCTATCAATAATTTAGTCTACCCATTAACAACAATGAATCCGGACCACAATCATATCCGCCCCTAACTTCTATCGACTGTTTCTAAAGAAGATGTTAATGCAATAAATTTTTAAAGATTTACAAAATTCTATAAAACAGCCAACATCAGCTTTCAAAATAATTTTGGAATAACGCATATGTGTGTGATTAACTAAATTCATCTAACTTTCAGTTAACTTAATAAGAAAAATATTGAAATAAATTAATTTTTAAAATATCACGTAAAAAGCATTTATTATTAATTTTATTTACAAAATGTCAGTAATGGGAAACAATTTTCAAAATAAATTTGTCTTCAAAGGCACTATTTTGAAGGAAATATACGGATAAAAGAACAATGACTATAGATATCCATCACAATTGTTTTACTTTACTGTTATACTTGCATTTTGACTTCAATAAATGAGTAAAAGCAAAAGCAAAATGAATTTAAGTGCAAAACATATTAAGAAACTGCGAGTAACACGAAAAGTAAATTTAGTAAAACAGTAAGCATTTATTATTCATCCAGAGAAACTTATAAAACAACCAGTCTGCATGCAAAATTTCCCGAAAAACTGCAGAAAAGGCGGATTAGAAGATAAATCCTGCAAATATTAAGTAGAAAAATAAATTTTTTTAGTTTCTTGTCTTATAATTTTCAGCACCAAAGCACTTTACAACATAAAGTAGTGTCAGTTATTGAAGGAAAAACATTAAAAGCTTACAATGACGTACTCTATTTCACAAAAAAGAACCAGTTATTATTAACGGCAGGTACAGAAACCTGTTGGCGAGAATGTAGAAGAGAAAAAAAAGTCAACTTGTAACTTATGCATATTTAATCTTGAATGTTCCATTTCGTATTGATTCCACCCCCAATAGCAAAATCACCTTGCTTATACATTATTCACAACCCTATTGTAAAGAGCATTGTATCTCACGCATACATGTAATATTTTGTTTGATACCATCATTTTGCGTTGCTCGCGTGTGCCGGAAAAAATTATTTCACGGAATTTTGATATTCAGGTTTCATTCTCAACCTCTAGAATTTTTCTCCGTGTTTTCTACATTTTTTTATATTTTTACATGTGCTTTTTCTTTTTCTTTAAAAATATTGCTAGGCACTATTTTGAAGGAAATATACGGATAAAAGAATAATTACTATAGATATCCATCACAATTGTTTTACTTTAATGTTATACTTGCATTTTGCCTTCAATAAATGTGTAAAAGCACACGCAAAATGAATTTAAGTGCTAAAGTTATTAACAAACTGCAAGTAACACGAAAAATAAATTTAGTAAAACAGTAAGCATTTATTATTCATCCAGAAAAACATATAAAACAAGCAGTCTGCACGCAAAAATTCGCCAAAAACTGTAGAAAAGGTAGATTTAAAGAAAAATCATGCAAACATTAAGTAAAAAAATACATTTTTTTGGTATCTTGCCTTATAATTTAAAACACAAAAGCACTTGACAGTATAAAGTAGTGTCAGTTATTGAAGGAAAAAAAAAGACTTACGTACTCTATGTCATAATAAAGAACCATTATTAACGGTATTATTAACGGTAGGTACAAATACCTGTTGGCGAGAATGTAAAAGAGAAAAAAAGTCAACTAGTAACTTATGCATATTTAAACTCGAATGTTCCATTTCGTACTGATTCCACCCCCAATAGCAATATTACCTTGCTTATACATTATTCACAACCCTATTCCAAAGAACATTGGATCTCACGCATGCATGTAATATTTTGTTTGATCCTATCAGTTTGGGTTTCTCGCGTGTGCCGGAAAAAATGATTTCACGGAATTTTGATATTTATGTTTCATTCTCAGCCTCCAGAATTTTACCTTGGTGTTTTCCAGATTTTTTTTTAATGTTTTTCTCATGTGCTTTTTCTTTAAAAACTATTTTTTCTAAATTTCGAAAATTGGAGTGTACGTAACGAATACTTTTATCTCATGAGAGTTTTGGAAATGTCCAGGATTGAAATAGGTTTGGACCTTTGAGACTATCATTTCTTCCAGAAAGGTATATTGCGTTTTTTTAAGAAGTATGAAAATGGATTCAAAAGGTCTTTTTTGATATGGTAGCAGTGAAAAATTTCATCTCACAAATCTTAAGTGATGCATACATAGATACAATGCTGCTTTGAAAAAGCATTTGTTATGTGTGAATTTTTTATATGAATGTACAGAACAATTTTTTCTTATGAATTACATATTTCTTCTAAGCGTTGTGTCTACGCATACGCGTATAAAACTTTTTTTTATCAAAGGAATGTCAATTTAAGATGGTAAAATTTAATTTTGGTGTCACATCAATTTGAAACGATATACCAAACCGTCTACATTTGAATGCAGAAGTTATGACTGACGTTCACGAAAGGTCTTCAAACTTGGCTTTGAGCGAGAACGTTGTCCGTCGAACTCTTGGGGATAGAAAATCTCCGCTCCAGAAAGAGACAGATCTTTGTCGAGCATTAAAGTATTTATGGTCTTCTAGGACCTAATGGCCTAATTAGTGCTAGGTGCCATAGGTTTCGGATTCGAGTTCCGGAGATGCCGCATGGATGTTTGTAATGGTTCGGAATCCAACTTTAAGCCTTAGGTCCCAGTCTACTATGACCGTTGAGAGTTGGGCGTAGTGCTGACAACCTACCTCGTAAAAAATCAGAGTCACGGAGCCAAGTCAGACATCTACATACGGGTGCTCCATCTTAAGAGAAGCTGCCCATCCTTCTTTTTTTCTCTTGTCCTACCATGGGGCTGCTGCGTCAACGAAGAAGAAAAAGAAATTAAAATTAAATTCGGTTTTCTTATTCTTTATTCATTCTAAAATAGATATAAATTTAAAAATTTGCATTATGTAGTCTGACGGAAAAAATAATACATGCACTTTTTCATTGGTTTAAAAATTTAACAATGTACCTGGAACACAAATATAATATACAAATTCGTTGGAAGTGAGAATTTTTAGTTAAAATAAATACTTTAAACCTATTTAATATTCAGATAGATATCAAACGAATAAATGTAAAAATAATCAAGATATCTTTCATAATGTCAATTAGTATATGTGTCAGCTAACTGTTTTCATAAAAACTTAAAAAAAAACAAAAAACTAATCAGAAATTTAAAACCTGCAAATTAAATTTATCTTTTGTATTCATAAATTGCTTACAATGTCCTTCACGGTCCTATCATGAATGCAATATCATAATTAAATTACATTGCAATACGCTACTATTAACGAAGCATACATTAAAGCTCTGTCTACCAAACATGATGTCTATCAACAATAATATTCCTGCTTCAATAATCCTTTTTGTATTTTTTTTGTCACATCACCGGTGACACCTTTTATAATGGATGGAAAAACTTCTTGCTGCAATCTAAATGCAGCACGAAAATGAATATCTTCTCATCACCCACTAACATTAAGCATGGCAATTAACGCAATTAGCATATATTTTCTATTTAAACACCTTAACCGTTGTGGACGGAGAAAGAAATAAAAAAAGTAAAAGCAAAAGGGCTTGACAAATGATCAGTTCCACGCACAGCAGCGGAAACTCGGATTAACGTTAATATTCCGTTAATAATTAGTTTCCCCTTTGAGTTGTATCAGTTTCGTCGCCAGATGGCGCTGCTGCTGTCACGCAAGAACCCCCTTGTGTGACACGTCGGTAGATTCATGCGCGTGCTTTTGCTAGAGAAAATACCGTTTCCTAAAAGTGAAGGGCATTTGGTTTACGTCAGAATCGTTGCCGGCACGCTTTAGGGCTGTCATATTTTTGGAGTATGACTTCTGTCACTGTTAAATTGCTGCAACACGAAATAGGAATTTCTTAGTTTTGCAGCAGCATTTCCTTTTGCTGGGATGCTGCATATTTTAAAATTTTCAGGAACAAATTGGAATAAAAAGGGTTGTTGGGAAATGTAAAGAAATTTTTGTTTGTGAAGGAGATTCTTTGTGGTGCGTGGTATGGCTTTGTTAGTGAGATGATAGTTCCACTCTAGTTGGTTTCTCTGAGCAAATGTTATTAGTTGAATTCTTGAGAATTAAATAATATAATTATATGTTTGTTCATCGAATATCAATAAGTGCGTCAAATAAAAAAAATGAACCATTAAGTGATGCAAATAAAAATAAAATAGAGAATACATTTTTTGATAATACAGAGTGATGAAAATAAAGCAATTCCTGGCGATAGTGTAATTTGAAAGGAAATTTTTATATTTTAAATTTAAATATAAAGAGAATCGTGTAATTATTTCAAAAACTATATGAAATTTAATAATGAGAAGTAAATAAAATAAATCAGTATTAAAATACTTTGAGATAGTTTTATGATGTAAAATAATAGAAAATGCATGTGGACCAGGCTGTTTTGGGGTTATTTTTTAAATTAAACGACTATGCCATTATATTTTTAAAGTGATGTATTTTTAAGAATAAATAATTGATCAAAACAAGAAAACATACGAAATGGTTTACGTAATTTTGTATTTTAAGTAGAAAAAGTAATCTTACTATTAACTATTGCGAGTAAGGATTAAAATTTAATTAAAAACAGTCCACAAATGCAGAACATAAAATATATCTAACTTAGTGGATATTTTAATCGTTTACATATAAAATTATTATGCATTAAAAATGTGTATTAGTTTTTTTAAAAATAATTATTACTATTTAAACTACGAAAAAGGATTTATTAATTTTTCCCAAGTTAATAAATTAAATTAAACGTATATGAAGCTTAAATTAGAATACAATTTTACTTAAAAATACATCCATTAAAATGTTGTTTTCAGATAAAATCTGAACATAAAGAATGTGGTTCAATACAGAAAAAAATACACTAAAATGGGAAAAATAATTACAAGTTCTTAATCCCTAAATGCTGTTAAAATAAATGTTTTGATCGATGGTATTGTTTACAGTTCTTTCGGAATAATTTTAATTGATAAATAGGTAGCATAACATTCCTATAATTAATCATATTTTTTTGAAAATGCTAATCATTTATAAAGGATTAATTTTAATTCAATTTTATAATTTTTTTAAGTTGAAATAAAATCATATATTTTTAATCATTATTAAAAGCAAAATAATATTCTAAATGAGTTAAATGTAATTATCAAAAATTAAAATAAAATTTATGTTATTACAAATAACTTAAAGTTTAATTAGAAAATATCGCGAAGTTAAATTTTTTGAAAAATATTCAACTTCTGTAATTTAAAATCAGCCTACAATTATACCAGAATCAAATGTTAGCTATAATTCGTGATTATTTTCATTCAGAAATCTATATTTTAAATAAGGAATAATGCATTATCTTAAAAATAATTTATAACGATCTTAACTGGTACACATTTTTATTTATTTAAAAATATTATATTTCTCCTTTTTTTTTTTTGAAGATTGTTATTGTTTTTTTGTTAGAATATAATTTTTTCTATATACATGCTATGAAATTTTTAATTTATTTGTTATTATTTAAATGTATATTGTTCGTAATTACGGGTTGAAGTTCATGTAAGCTTCTCAGTAAAAAAATAATCTAAATAATAATTTTAAGTGTTTTATTTTGACGATATTTAATAAAAAATATTGTTAAAAATTTAGAATCTTTGTTTCAATATAAAAAGGTATATGAAGTATACGTCGATAATTAGTTTTTCTATCGTGGAATCAATTAATGGCTCAGTTTTGCTAAAACTTTTATATTAATAGCGTTTTTAATATTTGTTTGCTAAAAGCTTTTATATTAATTTGAACAAAATGTTTCATGCATTTGATAGTATCTATAAACGCATGTGAGTAATATTTGTTGCTTTCAACCATTTCTACGTTCAGCTTCGAAACACATGCGCACATTTCAATTTTATTAATATGTATGATGTTTTGTTATTACCTTTTCTAGATGCATATTTTTTACATGTTGAGGTCATTTATATACAAATTTAAAATTCTATAATGTATTATTTCTTTAATACTGCTTTTAGATGCAGATAGGATTAAATGCATTTAAAAAAAAATTATTTTTAATATGCATCAGGGATACTGTTTTTGTATTTACACAGTATTTTGTATTTACACAAGATGGGAAATATTTCATTGATTTCGCTATAAAAGTAGATGTTGTTATTGTCGTATTAACTGTAAAGTACAAGAAAAATCAAATATCGTGGTGCTCCCGAATAATATTGGCTATGTTGATTGTCAGCTCGGAATATAAAACCTCTTTCAAGGGATGGTCCAGACAATACATGGCGGCTGTAACAGTTGAAAATCAAAGACATGATGAGGAGTAAGCTCGACATTAGGGCAGTTGCCACATTTTTGGTGTTTTTTAACAACATCAGCAAAAATGTTCCTATTTTTGTGAAGATTCATTCTTAATCTTGTGAGAGTAGTAGCTGGTTTTTCTGTCCATATTCAGTTCTGTAATTTGGTATTTATTTTTAATCTTAGAAGGAATTATAAGCTTAGATTTTGACAAGGTATTTGCATCTGCAAGGAAGTAGGAATGCCAGTCTAGTCTAGACTTCTGGCATTCTTCACCAAAAAATTTGCAATTTCATTAGATTCCAAATCCACATGAGCAGGAACCCATTGCAGGACACACATTCTGTGAAGCAGTGGATTTGTTCCAAAAGAGATATAATGTTCAAGATCATACTTGCAAATTCTTCAGTAAGAGTATGTAAGGCAGACCGTCAGTTAGGGAAGATAGTAATTGTGTTCATTTGTTATAAAAGTTGATGTATCCTGTAAATAAAGTAATGCAACTGTCACAATTAATTTATAATAAAAACCAAACGGTATATTAAAATAAACTAATGTCACATTTGAATTAAATGTCACAACTAATTTCTATAAAGTTCTAAACCTTTAATATCTATAATTTGTTTTGCCTGTATTTATTTTTTTATCTCTCTATATTTTTTATGTAATTCTTTCTTAAACAAAAACTTTTTTTTTATGCTGAAGAAAATATATTTTTTTCATTTTATTTTCTAAAGATGAATGTTTGTGAATTTAATTTAAATTCGTATTTCTGCATAACATTAATCAAGAAAAGCAAACATTACAGCAGGATCTTTCGTTAAATTAAATATACAAGATTGAAATTAAATTTATATATATACCTACTAAACACGAAGAAAAGGGTTTACACTATAATTTAAAACAAATAAAGGTTCAGCAAAAAATTAATTAGAAATCTTATTGAGATTAATTTACGAGGTAAGTAAACATACATTAAATTAAAGCATAATTCTTGTTGGGAATGAAAAAGATTAATGAATTTGCAATAAGTTTAATAAAATAAAAATCACATTGCCTTGGTAAAAAAAAATGTGTAATTAAAATTAAGACTACACTTGTTAATTAATATTTGAAGAGCATTTACGTATAAAGAGCAAATATAGATCTAAAATAGTCTTAATGCCTATAAGAATAAGCTATTAATATATTTTTCTATACTCATGCAGATTTATTACACTTTTCTTTCTAATTTATTATGATAAACGAAGCGAGATTCGTTTGAAATAATGTTTTTTTTTAGGTAATTCATTTTCTACTTTTTTATTTTAAATCACAAAACTAAAAGAAAATTGTTTATTTTTTCATCAAAAACATAAAAGAAAATATAAAAAAGCTATAATATGGTGTTATGGGATTGAATCAAAATCAGAAAAACGCCCTTTTGAAATTTACATTAAGCGAAAGTAAAATACTGCTTATTAAATTTGTTTCTTTGATGCTTACTGATGTGTTTAGATTGAATTTCTGAACAATATTATTGAGAAATGGACTTTTAATTTCACGTAAAGGAATAATTGCGTGTTTTCAAAAAGTAATTCAAAAAAGATAATTGGACGCACGTTTTTCTTATAAAATATAAAAAAGAAGTTGTTAAATTTAACGAAAAACATACACACTTTTTTAAAATTGTAATATTTTTCTGAATTACTTGCAAATATTTGGTATATCACGCAAAATAAGACACGATCATATATGGAAACAATAAATAAAAATAGATAAGTTTCTAAAGAGATTGAAATTTATGGGCTATATTACACTCAAAATAATAATTTTTAGCACTTTTATTATATTTAAAATTACCAAATCCATAAAAATTACTGTTTTAAAAAGGGTCCACAATAGAAAATAAAGTGCTCTAAATATAATTCATGTTTAATTTTTAATTAAGAAATTATTGTATTATACTATTAGAAATTTTATTTTTTCAAATATTGAATTTCAAGGGATTTACATGTACTATATGGTATAGTATGTACCTTGAAATATATATTTTTGTAAAATAATGTATATTTATGCAAAAATTTCGAATACATGGAAGATATATATTCGAAATTGTTAATTGAATAAAATGTAAGAATAAATTAATATTTTACACATTTATGTGAAGCAATTTTTGGAATAACATTATGTTTTCAATTTTAATTTTCATAAATGTGCTCAGTTAATTTTTCTTATTGAAGAGTAAATTAATATTTTATCAACATTTTATTTGAGATTTATTTTGTTTCTTATAGTGCATTATAATAAATATTATCATAATTTCAAATATGCATGAAGTAGAAATATGTGATATAATCAAACTTTTACATAAATATTGTAATACATATTGTTTCTATTTGTTCACAAGAGATTAAATTTATAAATATTCCATCAGCGATTCCTTTATAAACATTGAATTAAAAATACATCTTATTCTAATCAGCGCAATTGTAGGTTCTGAACATTTATTCTCCATTTAGATGCGATATCATTTTTATTTGGTTTTTTCTTAAATCATTATTAAAATATTTCATAAATAATTTATTTGAAGACGATTGAAAATAGATGTGAAATAAGAAAAATAATATGTAGAAAAGGCATTTTTTATTATTATAAATATGGTTCGGCTGATGGTACCTTAAAAAATGCTGGGGCTGGAATTTATTCTAGAGATTTTACATTATCTAATGCCGTTGGAAGGCACTTTGACAACTTTGATGATACAATAGACGCCATTTCTTTGGCTCTAGACAAAATAAGGCAATGTGAAAAAGAAAATATCGTCTCTTTCGTTGATTAGACGTTTGACCTTTGGGCGGTAGTTATGACCTTGACAACTCCCAATCACTGTGTATGTGAAATTTCTAGAAACTGCATAGTAAAGAAATATAAGCTGTTCAACACCACGAAATTAATTGCTCTTCAATGGATTCTAAGCCATTGCAAGAGTTATGGAATTGAGCAAGCTGACATGTTGGCCAAGTATGGATCACAAATGATGCAACCTGATCTACTTTTGCTTTTGCGGCATATAAGGCGATATAATATCTTTCTCTATTAAATCCAACCGTTTCAACCTGCATAGAGGGAAGGTTTCTGAAAAAAAAAGTGGAATTTCCTATTGAATAATGAACAAGATTTCCAGTTCCTGGCCTAGAACGGTCTGTGTGGCTTGTTTTAGACTTACCGCAGACCATGACTACTTAGAGAGTGACCTGTATAAAATAATACTGGGAACTACAGCACAGGTACTACAATATCTGTCCCCTTTGAGACTAAGGCAGGCCCATGACTGTGGAGAACCATCATATGTCCTACTGTTCTTAACTGTTTCCTTTTTTATGTTACTAACAATGTCTTTAGCGATTGCTTTTGTCGTTCTTTACTGATTGTGTTGGCCGTCGACTAACGACCGAGAGGATGGATACGGGCATAATATAAAAAAATATTAATGAAAACATTTAAACAGAATGCATACTACACTTTCTTTATAAATGATACAGGAGACAATTTTAATAGAATTTTATTTCAGTTTTCTGTAACACCGATTTTTTAATGTGTATATCCTGAAAAAGAATTTTAAATGATCACTGGGAAGTCACTGTGAATGTGAGATTTCTAGAAACTGCATTGTAAAGACTGCTTATCTGTTGAACACCAAGAAAATCATTGCTCTGCAGTAGATTCCAAACCATTGCAGGACTTATGGGTATGAGCAAGCTTATATGTTGGCCAAGAATGCATCACAAATGATGCAATCTGATATACATAATGATGTATATCACCAACCATTAAATACAAAAAGTTTCAACCGATTAGATTAAATCCAACCGTTTCAACCTTTATAGAGAGAAGGCTTCTGTTAAAAAGTGAAATTTCCTATTGAATAATCAACAAGATTTCCAGTTCCTTGCCTAGAACGGTCTGTGTGGCATGCTTTAGACTTGTCACAGGCCATGACTACCTACAGAGTCACCTGTATAAAATAGGATTGGTGCTACAGATATCTGTCCCCTTTGCAACTATGGTGGGCCCATAACTAGAAAGCGTATCTTCATCATATGCCCTACTATTCCTAACTGTATCCCTTTTTGTGTTATTGCCAATGCCTTTAGCAATTGTTTTTGTAGTTCTTTACTTTATTGAGCTGCTCGTCAACTAATGACAGAGAGGTTTGAGACAGGTTTAGGATAAAAATATATTATAAATTAATACATTTATAAAGATAATAAACCTGGTTAATTTATATGCAGTACACATTCTTTTAAAATGATACAGAAGACCGGTTTAATAGAATTTTATTTCAATTTTCTGTACCTTTTTTTTTAAATGTATATATCCTTTTTTTTTTTTTTTTTTTTTTTTTTTTTTTTGTTAGAATGGTGTTAATACTTCGAATAAAAGGTTGTGAATGAATTTTAAATGATGTTAATAGTTTCGAACAATAATTTTTAATTATTAATTATTATTAATAATTTAATTTTATATAATGTTAATACTTCTGGGCAATGATTATCAATTATTCTAGAATAGCGTTAATATTTCCAAACAATGGGTTTTAAAGGGATATGGTACTTCTGGAATGAGCTTTAGTTTTGTAAATCATTTAATATATTTTTAAAATAACAAAATAAGTAAATATAAATTAAAAAAATTCAATGAACTTGTATTTTGCTTCTCGCAAGATAACTTTTTAAAAGATAAAATGTATAATTTAAGTTTTATATCAAATAAAAGCTTAAGAATATGTTTGTTTAGAAAATCTAAGATTTTAAAAACACATAATATTTATTAACTTTTTATAAATTAAAATTTCTAAACAATTAAAATTGTTAAACTTTTTAAATTTTTATCATGCTATATAATAAAATAATTTTCAAAATTAATAACTCTCATGAAGTAAAGGTAATTTCAACGACGTTTAAAAATTCTACAGTCATAATTATTTTTAATAATCTTGGGAAATATTAAAAATAAATTCAGAAAGAATTAATTTCAGAAACTTTGAAAATAAAGTTGAGAGATTGAAATACAGATTAAATTATCACTTATCACATTTACATTTTTTTTGTTACTATAGGAGAAATTTTTGTCTGATTTAAATGTGGTTTATTTTAAAATATTCCTTACATTCTGGATTACTTTTTAAACATATTTCTGAAAAATATTTTTTTTGGAGTTAAAAAAGGTACACGTTCACTTAATTGTACTCGAATAGTGTTAATATTTTCGAACCATAGTTTTTAATTCCCTGGAATAATGTTATTATTTCAGAGAAATGGGTTTTACTTTTTTTTTCTAATGGAGTTAACTAAAAACCATTGTTCAGAAGTTTTATTATCGAATGGTATTAATATTTCTGAGCAATGGGTTTTATTATTCTGAAAAGATGTTAATATTTCCTAGCAATGGTTTTTAAATATTTTAGAGGAGTGTTAGTATATATGATAAATGGTTTTTAATTATTATTGAGTAATACTAATAGTTTTTAAATATCCAATTTTTAAATGATAAATTTTCAAAAAAAATTTAATGCATGATTGAGAAAATTTTTTTTAAAAAATCAAATAACTGAACAGTAATAACTGTTATTACAATGCTCACTAGTATGTTATTGTATCCTTTTCATTTAAATATGCTATTAACAAAGACTTACCTTTATAAATGATTATTTAAATACAGAAATTTTTACAGACTTTCACATATATTTATCAAAAAGAAAAACCGAGAAAACAATTGAAAATAAATTTTTAAAAAGTCATTGTTTCAAAATTCAAGAATTTGTCAAAACCTTACATTAATATTCAGGTCATATAACATAAAATATTTGTAACCAATATTTTTTTTAAAAGCTTAAACCTAATAAAAACAACTTAAAAAAAACTAAAATAATCATCAAAATGTAGCATCTTTGCTAAATTACTATAATTGTTACAAAATTATGAATTTCTTTCTTTTTTATTTGAAGAAGCAAAATTATTATCTCATTAAAATTCCTTAGCTAATATTGAATATACAAATTTACAGCAAAATTAACTAAAACATTTAATAAAATACTTTATAATTCTAGCAATGATATTCACAACGAAGTCGCTATGTAAATAACCGTAACAAATATTTCAATTACCACTTTCTCTCTTCTACATTTAATTAATGGTTTGGATAAAATTTATTAATTATAAACATCAGCAAATAAATTAATTCACCACCAAATTAGTACAGCTTTCGAATTAACTTTTCAACCCTTTCAGATTCTAAATAAAGTGGTACTTTATATTTCAGTTCCATTACGGTAAACATTGAAGGTAGCATGGGCATAATGTATGCCTTCAAGAAAAATTATTAACAGAAATCCTAGAATAGTTCCTATCAAACAATTAAATTTTAAAATTCATCTATCAGCACTCAATGAAAGATTCATCGAACCAGCATTAAAAGATCAACGCTTTATAAATGTTGCATATTTAGTTCTCAACGAACTCGTAAACTCTCTCAATTGAAGATTAAGCATTCATTAAACGTTCCCAGATAACATCTATGAATATTGGATATGAACTTATTAAGAGCAGTTACCTGATTAATGAATTTTGAAAGTAAATTTTGGAATTCAATCCGAATGAATCATTTTCACTAAAACGAGAAACAGATAAATCCTATTGTGTTGTTTTCAAATCAGTGCGCGCGATTTGAATGCAACAAGCAGTAGTTTTCTATTTGCATTTATCGCGAATTCAATAGTTTCTGCTTCATTTAACGCTTGAGTCCCGGCGCCATGGGAAATCGTATTCCACTCCAAGTTATCTGCTCCGGGACTTGTCATTGTTTAAGCTATATTCGTGGGAATTAATTAAAGTGAATGGAATACGGAAATCTTGGATTCAGAAGTGAAGAAAATGGTATAGGAACTGGGAATGTTTGAATTGAAATACGGAACTGGATTAATGAATTTTACAAAGCTTTAAATGGTTTGCACAACGTTTTATAGAAAGCCTTAATTGTTTAACAATATCTTGGACACTGTGACATATTATATGTTGGACACTATGTCATATGTTGCACATTATGACATATAATATGTTGGAAACAAAGGCACATTATATGTTGGAAACTAAGGCACATCATATGTTGGAAACTAAGGCACATCATATGTTGGAAACTAAGGCATATCATATGTTGGAAACTAAGGCACATCATATGTTGGAAACTATGGCATATCATATATTAGACACTATGGCATATCATATGTTGATCACGATCGCTATCACATATCATATGTTGGAAGCTATCATATTTTGGAAGAATATCATATTTTGGATACTGTGACATATCCTATTTTGGACACTATGACATATCATATTTTGGACACTATGACATATCATATGTTGAATACTATAACCTTTAAGTTGGACAGCGACAAATTATATGTTGGACACTGACATATCATATGTTGGAAACTATGACCTATCATATGTTGGACATTATGACATAAGAAATTTCACTATTATGACGTCAGATATATACAAGATTCAGTGCTAATTAGAGGACACCATAAAGACCTGCTATTCTTCCCTCATATTTTGCTGCTCCAATTTTCGAAAGAACTCCAGGGAATGTGGGGGATTGCCTTAAGGGATGGGATTTCCGTCTTTAAGTTTTAAGAACCAATCGTTCCCCGTTGACAAGCCCAATATAGTATCCACGTGGTCATCCCAGCCTCTACATTAAATGTAAAGCATAGCATTTTCATATGTGAAAAAATGTACACTATATTATGCTGGACATTATGACGTAAGGACTTTCGCTACAACAACGACAGATATATATAATATTCAACATAATGTAATATATAAAATAAAAATTGTAGATAATATTATTTATATATCATATGATGGACACTATGACTTATAATATGTTGGACATTATGACATAAAAACAAATGAACGAATGAACTTGAAAGGCCTGCCTTCCTGCCTTTCTTCACTTTTTGCTGCTCCAATTTTGAAATAACCACTCCAGGGTTGGGATATGGAGGATCGAGTGTTTATTTTTTAATATTATTGAATAAATGTGGCCTAGAACTGAATGGTGTATGGGTGTGAATTCGCGTAATGAATTGAACATGTGCATTTGTAGCTTATATCTGACTGTGAATTTAGTTCCAAGATTAAGCTCGGTATGCCCTACTTTACGATAATGAATCGGAGGGCATAAGCGACGAATGAGTGAATACTTCCAAGCCAAATTAAGTGCCACTATTTGTATATTGACTGTTTGTTAATTATTATAGATACGAGATTTCCTTTTTATAAAACCCTATCAAAAGCCCTGTTATTTTAAATACAGGATCATATTTAATCATGTGCACTAAACATCTTCCTACTTATACAGCTTTAAGCAGACCACGCGTAATGAGGAAAGTTTGGTGGGAGGTACAACCTATTTGGTCTTACCATGAGGAGATGGCAGAGTGCCATTTGCAGAATTTTCATCCTTTGGCCAGTGACAAGGAACCGGAAGGCTATAAACGAAAAGTACCTATTTATTATGCAATGTCTCAGAGATTTTTTCTTATATTTCTAGTTAAAAAGACTTCTTTTATGACTTATGGCCGTCTGCGTATTCAGTCTCTTCACATCAATTAATATTTAATGTCATGGGAAATTGTGTCCGCCAAAGTTATCATCAATGTTTGAGATACATTAACGAAGATTTATGAAAATAAATTAAAACGTGAATTAAAGCTTTAAGAAAAACTATATGAACTTAACATAATTTTATATTTCATCAAAAAGTTTAATATTAATTAATTAAATATATGCTAAAAATTGCACATAAGAGTTTCATTTAATCTTTAAATATGTACTACGGTAAGTGAATGGTTTTATGATATAAAGGCACGGTGTTGTAATGAATGGTTTTCTTTTAAGAAATAGGTCTATGATATGGAGTACGTAGATAAATGTAAGTCTTAAATTTAATTAATATCATTAATGATTAGTGTAGTTGAGTCATTAATGATAAGTATAGTTACTTAGTTTTAAATTTATAATCTCTACAAACTTCGTTTTATATATTACATTCATGTCGTACATTTATAATTATTTATACAATCCTTCTGCTTCATTGGGCGGCCTGATGGCTAATTAGCTGGCTCTCTGGCCTTTTTTATCAAACACTTTATGGTATCCTGGTGGTGGCATGGATCTCTGTTAGTGGTTCGGAATGCACATTAAACTGTAGTCCCTGTCTAATTAGCCCAACGTATGCACAGAATGATCGTAGAACAACAAATCAAACCAAACCTTCTTCATTGGCACAAGAGCCCCATGTTGGGACAAGGCCGTCTGCTTATTGGCAGATTTGGAGGCAAGAGGTGTTTTCTTCTACAGTGTAGTAGTCAGTAATACGCATAACAATCATATTATACCGGGACCTACGGTTTAAAGTGGATTCTGAACAACTACAAACTTCCATGGCACCGCCGGGACTCGAACGCAAAACATGTGGCACCGATCGCTAATCACTCAGCCCTCAGCTTCCATTTATGCTATTACAATAACATTAAGGAACACTCATTTACTACTTATATAGAACATTTAAATTTTTTATTGGGCATCCAACTTTTGAAGTCTATTTAATTCTGAAATTTCGTATTTCAAAAACCGGCAATATATGCCAAAAAACGTTTTTTAATAAATTTTTGAATAACATTTTTGCAAAGACTTTATCAAAAAACTGAGTAACATTTCTTACTATACGATGAATTTGAATATGTGTTGTAATGCATTTTCTTTTAGTGTATTATGTACATTGCGATTCATACGTAAATTGATGAGCATATCTATTTAGTTTTAAAAAATAATTTATAATAATTGCATAATTAGTACTAAATACTTATTTACTTTTAATAAAACATTATCACATAATTTATATTCATATGTTTTATTTTATTCATTTACAATCTTGTTTTTTACTTTATTAATGGGTATACCTAATTAATAAAACACGAAAGATAATTAAGAAAGAAAAACATTTTAAACCCTTCATTTAAATAACAATAAAAATTTCTGAATACTTTAAAATGATTTAAAATTTATATAAAATCATTTACCTTAGAGGACAGTATCCTTTAAATTTGGCACAACGTAAGGTCAATGGCTTTATAAAGCTGAATGCAAGTAGTTATATCAGGTGGATCATGCATCTAAGGAGTAATTTCTAGGGCATTAAAATATTCTCTTTATTACCCAATTGAAACCAATTGCTAGTTGGCACGCGGGCATGCAAGGGCTTTAAAGAATTTGTGTTGTCCTGAATGCTCTTAAGTTGATAGCAAAGAAATAATAACGTTACTACATTCCAAATTGCAACCAACAAGGCTCTTATAGTGTGAACCTAAAAGATTTTACGAGCTAATACAATGGTGTGCAAAACTTAAGCAACAATCTAAAAATTTAGCAGATAGCCATGAAATTGCAGAAAAAGAGATCTGGAGATCAGTACAATGAACACATACGTCAGTAGAAACGTCATGCGTGTGCAAAACGTCGGAGGCGATGTGAGATTTCGCAAAACGCGTCATGTCGGCGCACGCAGCTGAACAGTAGAATAAAAGGAAGGACGGAGACGCAATTCGACATATTCGCTGCAAGTGTCAGTGAGTCAGTTCGTGGAATATGGCTAGAAGAAATAACCTCGACGACTTCACACGTGGAAGAATGATCGGAAAGCTGGAGGAGGGGCGTACTGTCACCAATGTAACTGCAGAGTTCGGAATCAACAAAAGTGTCGTTTCGCGCGCTTGGAAAGCGTTCCAAACCACAGGTAAAGCTGTTAGAAAGGTTGGTGGTGGCCGCCCGAGGAAGACAACTGCAGGGGATGACCGATATATCGTCATGCAGGCGAAAAGAGGCCGACAGCAGTCAGCCAGCGCCATTGCTCAGCAACGGGGCGACAAGTGTCGCGGTTTACTGTGGCCAGACGCCTTTACAAAGTGGGCCTATTGGCCCGCCGTCCTGAACGCTGCCTCCCGTTGAAAGTTGGCCACCGTTTACAGTGGGGCAGAGAGAACAAAAACTGGACAACTGATCAATGGAGTCGTCTCCTCTTTACGGATGAGAATCGGCTCTGTACCAAAAGCGATTCTCGACGCGTTTTGATTTGGACAGAGGTCGGGACCTGGTTTTATCCCAGTAACCTCAAGGAAAGACACCGTTATGGTGGTTCTGGAGTTCTTTTCTGGGGAGACATTTTGCTGAACGGGTGAACTGAGCTCCATGTTTTCGAGAGAGGGTCTGTAACCAGGGATCGCTATTGTGAGGAGGTACTCCTTCCCCATGTGCGTCGGTTCCGAGGTGCCATTGGCCCAGACTTCATTTTTATGGATGATAATGCACGGCCACATCGGACTCTTGCTGTTGAGGAGCTACTGGAATGGGAAGATATCACTCAAATGGATTGGCCAGCGTACTTCCCAGATTTAAATCCCATCGAAGATGTGTAGGATGCTTTGGGGAGACGCATAGCAGCACGCTTACATCCTCCGGAGAACACCCAACAACACAAACAGATGCTGATTGAGGAATGGGCACTCCTACCGCAAGAAATGTTGCACTAGCTGGTTCTGAGTATGCGGAGACGGTGAGAAGCAACCATTGCAGTGAGGGGAGGGCATATCCCATATTAAGGAACATCTGCTTGTTGTTCTTCATCTTGGATGGACAATCATAAATAACAATACTATGCGTTCAGTAAAGCTTGTTTTTGTTTGATTCCATACCGTATGCATTGCATTCCTTTTCCAGCGCCGATGTTTCCGTCATCCTTTACGTACATAATACTCTCCCTCATTTCTGAATGTCATGTCTCTCAGATGATTTCTCGTGGAATTATAGCAAAAAAAACCACTTGTTGCTTAAGTTTTGCAAGCCTGTGTATTAGAAAGATTGTATTCGTGTGGTGAGGTTGTCCCCACTATGCACAGATATTACAATATTTCGAATCGTGAGATTAAATTTTTATTTAAAACTGTTTATTCACTTCATTTAAACCAGGATGTGCTTGTTAAATATTTAAAATAAAGATAATAAGGATAAACTCTTGTTTGAGGGTTTGTTAAATATTCCTTTATTCTTTTATAAATAATGTTGATATTTCTGTTGTAACACATTTATAATTGAAGATATATTGTTAATCATATATAAACTATTATAATTAACTATAATTAATATACTGTAATGAAATATATATACATAAACTATTTTCCATTTAAGCTTAAAAAGATGAAATAATGTAGAAAAAAGATTTTAAATGCGATGCATAGACAAATACGATGCCAGAGCAAAATATTTATTAGTTTTTTTAATAATGAAATCCTTTTTCATGACGCATTTTTTTAATAAGTATATTTAATTATTTAATACATATTTCTTTAATATGTAAATTGAGGAGCATTTTTATTTAGTTTTATGAAAAATAATTTCATCATAGTACAATATATTTTTAATTAATAATTTGTGTCATTAATATTAGATATTTATTTGCTTTTTATAAAACATTATTAAATAATTTATATTCATGTTCTTTTTAGTTTATTCATTTACATCCTTGTTCTTTATTTATTAATATTTTGACGTAATTAGAGGAACAGGAAAGGTATTTGAGAAAGAAAAACCTTTTTATATTCTTCATTTTAAAAATAATAAACATTTCTGAATACTTTAAAATGATTTAAATTTATGCAAAATCATTCACATTTCATAATAGTAACTTCAAGTTGCATTTTGGCTAGAAAAAAAATGATATGGTTAAAAGGTAAATCTTTGATGATAGCCAAAGTGTTTACAGTTTCACAACCATTTCAAACCTTTTAAGAGAAACGCTATACAGTTCCATTAACGATACAACATCCATTGAACACCCACACTAACTATAAAGACATAACTTATGTTGAAAACTTATACTTACGACAGTAAAGACGCAGATAGGTAAATCTGAAAGGCTTCAAGACTCCTTTGAAGTTTACTTTAATGAATTCTTAGAGGACAGTATCCTTAAAATTTGGCACAGCGTAAGGACAATGGTTTCATAAAGCTGAATGCTAGTAGTTATATCAGGTGGATCCTGCATCTAAGGAGTAATTTCTAGAACATTAAAATATTCTCTTTATTACCCAATTGAAACCAATTGCTAGTTGGCACGCGGGCATGCAAGAGCTTTAAAGAATTTGTGTTGCCCTGAATGTAATTACGTTGATGGCAAGGAAATAATAACGTTACTGCATTCCAAATTGCAACCAACAAGGCTCTTATAGTGTGAACCTAAAAGATTTTACGAGCTTTTAAATATTAGAGAGATCGTATTCGTGTGGCGAGGTTTCCCCACTATGCACAGGTACGAGTATTATAATATTTGGATCGTGAGATTAAATTTATATTTTAAACTGCTTATTCATTTCATTTAAAATGGAACCTTCAGGGTATGTTTGTTAAATATTTAAAATAAAGATAGTCAGGATTAACTCTTGTTTAATGTTTTGTTAAATATTTTTTATTATTTTATGAATAATTTGATCTTTCTGTTATAACACATTTGTAATTGAAGTTATATTTTTAATCATATATAAATATATATATACTATTGTCAATACACTATAATCAATATACTTCTATACATTTATCTATATACATAAACTGTTATCAATATATTGTTTAAAAAGATTAAATAAATTAGATCAAGAATTTTAAATATGATCCATTGACAATTACGATGCATATACACAATATTTATTAATTTTTAAATAAATCATTAAAATATTTTTTTAAATAAACTTCAGATGTTCGTTATATTAAAATATAATGTTATGGTTTCATACGCTGTTTATTTCGTACGTTTTAAAGAAATTTATTCATAAATTTGATTCATAACACTTAATAATCATCATTTCATAATAATCATTTATAAACACTTATTCATAAATTTTATTAATAATATGCAGAAAATAATTAATTTCTGTTTAATTACACAAATGTTAAATTAATTTGATTTAAAATATATTTTCATGTATTACATTAAATGAAGATGATTATGTTTATTTTAGATAATCTTAAACAAGATTTGTTTTTGTTTCCGAAAGAACAATTCAAACTTTACAAAAGTGTGAAACAGATTTAAAAAAAATTGGATAAAATTATGTGTTTAATAAAACTGCTGAAATGATTGAATAAATACAGGAATCTTTGAAAATTTTTCTTGAACACTTGAGTTTGCACATTTTGATCAGTTTTATGAAAATGGTGTTGCCAAAAACGCATCGGAAGAAAATACAGTTGGGCAAGTAAATCCGAATTTGTAATTGGATGAAAAAGAATACTCATTCAATGCTGTAAATGAGAGATCAACTAATAGAAAGAAATGGCAGTGTTGACAGTATTGAAAATATTAAAATCCCATAAATGATGCGGCCTGATGGCCAATTGGTTAGCACTCTTGCCTTTGGTTCTACAGGCTTCAGGTAGGAATCCTAGGGGTGGCACGGTTAGTGTTTCGGAGTCCACGTTAAACTGTAGATCCCGGTCTAATTAGTCCAAAGTGTGCACAAAATGAAACTAGAGCAATAAAAAAGACCAAACCTAGATATGATGATAAAGCTGCCTGAATCTAAATAAATTTCCTGGAAAACTCAGGTTTTTATGACTTTTGATAAAATTTATGGAAGTGAAATACTCAACAAAATATTGGAAAATATTGTAATTTACAGCTTAAAAAAAATTGTAGTTGGGTAAGTTAAAATGTCTTCAGAAAAGAACTTAGTTAAAATGGAAGTGACTACATTAATTTTTTTTCTGACTCTAATATCCCAGTGACTATTCAGCATGGGTGTTTGGTGAATTGCTGAAGTCATTGAACTTTGGAATATTTTTGTGGTTATTGAATTTAGTTGTTTCTCTTGGAATTTTGTTACTAATATTTAATTCATTATTTGAAAAATCACGTAGAAATATTGTACAGTATGATATAAAATGGTTCATTGACTATTTTTTTATTTTCTGGTGATAAGTGATATTAAGTTAAATGATATTGTGATAATAGGACAAAGTAATAAGTGATATTAGATCAAAGACTGCTGTCCTTCATTAATTACTGTAGTTCAGTGGAAACAGATTACTTGATAGAAGAATGATAAAGAATGAAGAAGGCATCATAAATATAAATTCATGATTCGATTAAGTTTTTATTTTCTTTATTATTGAAATTTAAAAGTATTTTTATTTAAATGTCTTTATTTAATGAAAGTTTTTAAGCAGATTTTGAAAATGAATATCCGTTTGAACTGTTATTTCTAAAGATTTTAAACACCGTACCTGAAAGAAGTTTACCTGAAAATCTAAAAACATATTAGATACTTTGTGTTTAATATCCTTTTGCTAAATATATTTTAAGATTTTTTTTTTTATAGTTACGGATAGTTGAAAATGAATATCCGTGAACTGTTATCCTAATTTGAAATGAATAACTTTGCTAACTGATGTTTATTAGCAATCTTTTAACTAATTATATTCAAGAGTTTTTAAAGAATAGTTAGGGTTAACTGAAACGTAACTTAAAATCGTTTAGAACTGTTTTTAATTATTTTAAAATGTTACTTAATATACTTTCTTTGAAGTAATTACTTGATAAAAGATAAGGTAACTACAAATTAATTACAATTAATTACATAATAATTTTATTTTATAGAATTTTAAAACGTACAAACTTAATGTTTCGTATTAAATAATTACTCTACTATAATAAAGGGATGGTTGGAATAATAAAAATAATAAAATTATGCATTTTAATTGAAAATTAAAGAATTTGTAAATTTATAGTAAGGCATAAGACGAGTTTAATTAAATTTATTATTTTAATTTTAGATGCGCTGTTGTGTTTTGCTAAGTTAAGGTGATGAACTGGATAAATAATTATTTAGATTTACAATGTATCTTGTTAACATGTGAAAATATTTTTAATCTTTAAGAAATTTCAGTCAGAATAAATTTATTCTTATTGAAATTTTATCAAATTTTATTGAATCTCTACCATCGAAATGTCTTTCTATTTTTGATTACGTATTTATATTATTACATATTATTTATAAGATATTTCTTTACATATTTAACTATTCAATTATTTCAAAATTCTTTGGCTCGCATTTAAAAATATTTAAAAATTATTATAATATATATAAACTTATTATATTTTAATAATTTGGGATCTGCGATCACACATAAAATAAATAAATTTAATGTTAGTTAAGTAAAAATAAATAAGTTATTCACCATCGAAAAAGTTGGTAAAATTGTCGTAGCATATGAAAAATAATAATTGTTTTAATGTTTTTTATAAGTTTATTCTCGAAATATAATTAAATAACTACATCAAAAAGTTCATCAATATATATTAGGGCCCATTCATATCAGCTCTGAAATTCATGATGTTCAATTCTGAATTTTGTTAATGAGGGTTCAATTCCGGTCTTCTTAAATTACTGTCTTAATGCGCTCAATAAAATGTTATCAGGAATTTTCAAATTCGGGCCTCGATGGAGATGTAAAATAAAATTCAAATTCGCTGGGGTTCCAATTATAATGAAACATTCAAAATATTTAAAAATTGTTTGAATGGAATTGTTTTTGGTTAGTTATGTTTTAATAGAACTATTGACTAATTTTCTATTGCTAGCAGGGATATCAAGGTATTCTGAAGTGCTAGCAAAATGTTTTTAAAATATATTTTTTCCAATTATTTGTATGCGAAATTGTAGGCAAACATAAAATGTACGATCCATCCACTAGCACAGTAGCAGAACTGCTTTCGGTACTATTTTTTTGTTCACTTCTGGCTTGAATTTCAAAAAGGACTGATGGGTCAACAACAATATTCATTAAAAATGAAAGTTTTTTTCGAATAATTTTCTCCGCAAGGCTTCTTTGCTGTTAATAAGTCCCTTATATTCAACTTTTTTCATTGACAGCATGGATGACAGAAAGTATTGAAGTTATAGTAAAATGTATTTTAATGTGAAAAAAGAATCAATAGGTTATTTATTTAGTTTTGAATAAATTTTGACGAATGTAATGTATACATCGAACATATTTGGATTCAATATGCAGCACATTTTTTTTTATGAGTACTATTTTCAATTATCCAAAATCACATAATTATTTTGTAAGTTATATCTTGAAGAAACGTGTTGAGTGTTTCTAGTCCGTGTGTTTGATTAATGTTGCATTCATCCCAAACAATTAATCTTCAGTGTGGAAAACTTGCCTCTTTGCCTTTACTGATGTTGTAAATTGGTTGTTTGGTATGTACTAAATCAAGAGGCAATTTGACAGTAGTTTGGGCAATTCGTCGTCTTTGAACAAAGTTTCTGCTATTCCAGAAGAAGTCATAGCAATTGTAATATGTGACTTATATATATAGATGAATTGAAAATACTTTGGTTACTTTTTAAGGTGACGGATTTCTTATGTGCCCTGGGTGACACTGGATTTTTCAAAAATCTGTCTTATCAATTGGTAATTGTCTCAAATTGAAGTATATTAAATTTTAGTTGAACATATTTCAAAAGCACCAAAAATAGTCATGTTAATTTTAGTTTTTTATAATTTTAGTTAATTTTATCATGTTAACATAATATCTTGAAATTTTATGGAATTATTCTCTAATCCTAATTAATAAAACAATTCTGTTATGTTTCAATATAATATACTATTAATAGTATATGATATGTATATAAAGTAATTAATATAAGCCTTTAATTAAAATATATTTTAACTATTATTTTAAAACCAAATTAAGGCAATTTTTAGAGATACACATGTTTTAATTAACGTTTTAAGGGATGCTTTATTTCAAATCCAGATTTTTTTTTCTGTGACTTTAAAGCAATAAAAATAATTCTTCTGGAATCAAAGAGCTATTTAACAATTTAAAAAATTAGTAAAAATGGTTCATTGTGATAATTGAAGTTTAAAAATGTTAGTCTCTTAAAATTATTCAAAAAGTAATTTATTCTTATTAACAAATAAAAGTAACTGCTCTAGAATTTTCTGATTCAAATATTTATTGAAAACGAAAAAAAAAAAAAAAAAAAATCACTTTATATAAACCACTGATTAAAGCGATATATTTTTTTATAAATTTGTAAAAAAATATACTTTTATAATTAGTTAGTTGTTTAAATTCTTTTATTATCAATATTATGATTTAGATAAATTTTAGGAAAGCTTTTCATTTATAATATTTTCCAAGACAGGAATATTTTAGCGAAACGTATACATAAAAGCAGCAAAATATTTTTTTAAAAATATATTTAATAAATAAATGTTTGAATTCCTTTAAAATTGATTTAAATTTATTACACAGTTATGTTAATTTTAATATCGGCAAATCATACATCTGATAATTAGTCATTGATTACATTTATTGAAGATTCATACCGTGAATGCCACAATAAAAGTTTTTAACACTACTCAATATTAGAAAAAATTACAAATAGATAATATTTTCAGATATATTTAAAACATAAAAAAATAGGTTTGATAAAATAAATCTATTTCACAATATACTTTGGTTAAAAACTAACTTTTTCAGAAAATTAAATTATTCTGAAATATTACATGCGTTAATTAACGATTTTTCCATGGTTTTCTTCACAATGCACTATAAAAAATAAATGAAATGAAACAGAAAGAATACTTAACTGTACTTAACTTTAACTTTTTTTAACTTTACTCTACTTAATTAAAACTTTTTATTATTAAGTACAGTAATTAGAAAAAAACCCAATCATATTTAGAGTAAAGTCATATCATCGAGTTAATAATGTCCTGTCAGTCATTTTTTATATTCGTTAAAGACGTTATACTCATAATCCCAAGATAGAAATATTAATACTGAATATTAAAAAAATGATTATATAATAATTTCATATATATTTGAAACACATAACAAATGTTTTTAATAAAATTCATTTATTTAACGCATATTTTAGTTAAAAACACAACTAATTTCAGAAAATTAAATAACTACTCTGAAATATTTTAATTAACGTTTTTTTTCTCATTATGTTCTAAAAAAATAAATTTCAGAAACCAAAAGAAAAAAAAAAACAATGCAAAGGACAACTTCTTAATTAAGTACATTAATTAAAAAGTTAATTAAAAACATAAAACAATCATATTTAGAGTGAAGTCACATGATCAAATTAATAATGTCCTGCAAGAAACCTTAGCAAAATAATAGGAATTTGAGATCTTTCAGCGTTCGAGCTTATATCCTAGTTAACTTCCTTATTAAAGCGGCAGTAGAGGCACTCATGCCCGCCTATCCAATACCCTTTTCCGATTTTTGATATCCATTAAAGCAATGACATGCGACAAAATCGGAAATGAAGAGCACAACGAGTCAAAAACCAACCCCAACCTTTTCCAGACAGCGGATTGGTGCATTTATCTCTTGGTGCTACATATAGTACATTTCTTCCATCCTTTCTACACCACCCCCTGTTTCGAACAAGAAGTTTAAAGGCAGTTTTAATCCTGTCAGAATGTCTTTGCAGCTAAATTAACTACGCCCAGTCCACTAATTAAATAAGGAACGAAGAAGGTTCGATTAAGGAAATGGGGGGGCGGGCAGAAAGGGAGGGATAGAAAAAACTCCGCCAATTTCCATTAGGATGGGTATACAATTTTTATATTTTGTGAAAACGTCAAGGGTGATCGTAATTTTCTGCTGGGTTCTCGAATCTCGGACGTTAATTGATGGTGCAAGTGGTAATCGAAAAAGAGGCTGTTACCGATTTTCTTTTGGATTTGTGGACAAGATGATAAATCGTGATTATTTTATTAAGCAACAGAATTATTTATTGTCCGCTGCTGCAAACTTTGGACGTCTTCTGGGTTTATTAGCTCTTGTGGATCAGATGTCTTGTCTATTATTTAGTTTGTTGAATAATATTACGGAAACTAAAAGTGTTTGATAAAACAATTAATCTAGCTGATGTACTGGATGACTTTAACTTTTTCAAAAACCCCAAATTGATGTATGCAATTTATTTCAAGCTTGATTTAGTGTTTTGTCTTCATAATTAGTCATTTGAATTAAATCGTATGTTGACTAATTTTAAAATTCATATATTTATTTTTCAGAATAATAAATATATCACAAAAAAACAAGGCAAAATTTTCCTTTATTATTACTACAAATTTATTTTAAATTTAACAATGAAAAAATAAAAACTTTTGTTACATGCAGCTGTAAAAGAATATCTTTGAATTAAATTATTATTAACTCTATTGGTTAATGAAACTTCTTTGAAAATTTAGATATTTCAAAAAAATATGATTTATTTTCAATACAAATAAATTTTTTCCTCTGTATGCTCGACTAAACTTAAATCTTCTTCTATGCATCTATGACTTTAATAATTAATGAATTTCAAAATCTTTGAATTTTAATATAATTAAACATAATTTAATTGAAATGCCTAATTATGTAAGGAAAAAATTAGATAAAAAAATTCAGTTAGAGTAAAAATAAAATAAAATTTAATTAAATAACTAACATGTAATTAGGTATATAATTAGTATATAATAACTTCAGATATCTTTAAAATACAAAAAAAATGTTTTTAATAAAATTCAGTCTATTATAAAACATATTTTAGTTAAAAAAACGACAAATTCTTTCACAAAATTAATTAAATATTCCGAAATATTTTAATTAACCATTTTTCCATCATTTTTTCTCATTATGCTCAGTGAAAAATAAATTTGTTAAAAAAAAAAAAAAAAGCAGAGGACCACTTCTTAATTAAGTACATTAATTAAAAAGTTAATTAGAAACATGAAACAATCATATTTAGAGCGAAGTCACATCATCAAATTAATAATGTCCTGCCAGAAACCTTAGCAAAATAATAGGAAGTTGAGATCTTTCAGCGTTCAAGCTTATATCCTATTTTACTTCCTTATTAAAGCGGCAGTAGAGGCTCTAATGCCCTCCTATCCAATACCCTTTTCCGATTTTTGATATCCATTAAAGCAATGACATGCGACAAAACCGGAAATGAAGAGGACAAGCAAGTCAAAGACCAACCCCCAACCTTTTCCAGACAGCGGATTGGTGCATTTATCTCTTGGTGCTACATATAGTACATTTCTTCCACCCTTTCTGCACCACCCCCTGTTTCGAACAAGAAGTTTAAAGGCAGTTTTAATCTCGTCAGAATGTCTTTGCAGCTGAATTAACTGCGCTCAGTCCACACAATTTTTATATTTTGTGAAAACGTCAAGGGTGATCGTAATTTTCTGCTGGGTTCTCGAATCTCGGACGTTAATTGATGGTGCAAGTGGTAATCGAAAAAGATGCTGTTACCGATTTTCTTCGGGATTTGTAGACAAGATGATAAGTCGTGATTATTTTATTAAGCATCGGAATTATGGACTAAAAAAATTGAAATGAATAAATTTAAAAAAAATCAAATTAGAGAACTAACATGTAATTAGGATTATTAATTAAAAAAATCGAACTACATATATAAAACTCTTTATTAAGAATGAAATCACAATAATGGGATATCAGAAACCTTAAGAAATAGTGGAAATTTAATATCTCAGCCTATGTAATATTTTCCGATTGTTAGTATACATTCTAGTATATAATCAAAAATGAAAAGAAGCAGAAAAAACAGTTCAAAAACCAACTTCAACCTTTCCTAAACAGAACGTAGAGGCCTGATGGTCAATTGGACAGCACTCTGCTATTAGCACCACAGGCTTCAGGTTCGAATCCTGGTGGCATGGATATTTGTTAGTGGTTCGGAACCCACGTTAAATTGTAAATCCCGGTCTAATTAGCCTAACGTTTGCACAATAAGGCCGTAGAGCAGCAGCCAAGAAACCAAACTGAAGATTTTTGCATAAATCTTAGGCGATACGGATATATTTGGCTTCTTCATCCCTCCCCCGCAATCCACGGTTTGGATCAAAAGTTTAAAATCTTGACAGAATGTATTTGCAGCTAAATTAAAATGCAGATGATTCCTTAGATTTGCAATCAGCCCACTAATTAAACAAGGAATAAAGAAGATCTGATTAAGGAAATTGGAAAGCTTATGGACGAGCAATAAAGTAAAACGCCGTCAATTTCCGTTGGGATAAGTATACAATTTTTACACTTCGAGGAAACATCAAGGGTCATCGCAATTTTCCACTGGGTTCTCGAATCTGGGAAGCTGATGCAGGTGGTAATCGAAAAAGGTGCTGTAACCAACTTTCTTTTGGATTTGTGGGCAAGATAAATCATAGTTACTTTATTACGTAATAGATTTGTTGTGTACAGCTCCAAACTTTTACATTTGTTGAACTACACTCATGTCCATAAATTGAGGATAATGAAGTTCAGGCAAAGAAAGAGACAGAAGCAAAACAAATTTGACTTATTTGTAAAGTCTACTTATTAAACAAAAGGTAAAGAGCAAAAAAGATGCTATATGTTTGACATAATTAATAAAAATTGCGATTTTTACTGCCTGGAGCAAACAATTTTACTTCTTTGCCACCATTCCTTATATACACCTCTCTTACACTCTCGTCATTGTGACGTACTCTCCGCGCCATCTGGTGGTTTCCTGCAATTTGCATATTCTTCTTCAAGATGTGTGTGATAATTCTACAGGTGAAATTTTTATTTTAGAGTTCAATTTCTGTGTGATTCTGAATTATCCTTAATTTATGGACATGAGTGTAATTAACTCATGTAGATCAGATGTCGTATCTTTTATTTAGTCTTACGTATTACGTATCTTTTATGTCTTTTGTCGTATCTTTTATTTAGAATTTGCAAGCGAAAAGTGTTTTATACATGAACTTGATACATTGTGCTTGCAAATGATTATGATAAATTTTTATTGTAATATAATTGTATTCTTTTAAAATACTCAGATTGAAAAATCATAGACAACTACTTATTTAGTCAATTCAAATTTTTTAATCATTTATTTGTAAGTCTACTTTATTTATTTATATATTTATTTTTTAGTTTTCTGAAAAATTTCGAAGTAACAATACAAGTGACCAAAGTATCACTATATTTAACCTTTTAAGTAAAATTAGGGATAAAATACTCAAGAAATTATTAACTTGGATGATTAGATACAAAATACTTGTCGGAGTATGACATAAATATTTTAATTACGCATAATAATAAATACAGATTTTGTTTTATTTTACCTTTTGAATAGAATCACAGAAATAAAAATAATTCTTATTGTGCATGGATATATATTTTTTCCTTTACTTTATTTTGTAAAATATCTACGATGATGCATGCATATTTTGCCTTGCTTTTACTTAGTATTTTGAATAAAAATTAAAGAAATGGCATGTCTTTAATAATATAGTTACGTAAATTGCAAATTTGCATAAAATTTTGCATTATATGATTTGTCTTGTTAAATACCACCGTTGTGTACCTATATGTATTAATGTTGTTATTAAAACTTCTCAATAAAATTAAGAACAAAAGTCTTTGTTAAAATAATCAGATATTAAAATAATAAAATCATATAGACATGAAATTAATCTCATAAAATAATCTGTTATGACGATGTTTAAATTTTTGATATAATATATTTTAATTCACTAACTAAACGACAAAAATATCAAATTATTAACATGTATTATTAAACACAAAATGAAAATCTTATCGTAATATTCCAGGTAACTTTAATTAGAGGAGTTGTTAATTGTAAACATATAATTAATTTAAATCTGAGAAAAGTTTGAAAACTCTTGATTTAAATTTTGTGAATTAGGCTTAATTTATGTAAATTCAATCAAATCTTATGAATCTGAGACCCCAGAGTTACCTCATTAAGCTATGAATGACGGATAAAATTTAACTCAGGCAGATACATTAAATTTAAAGGTTCGTTGATTTCTTAATATACACGGATGGATTAAATATTTACTTTAAACAAATTAGTATTACATCTACAATAAGTTATAAATTAATATCTGGCTTTAATTTAAAATTATTTACATAAACAAATGAAAAAAAGATAATATTTTTTGAAAATAATCTACTTATAATGCTTTCCTTATATGATACAAGCAGGTGTTATCTTAATTATGAATGAAAATATCAAATTTCATATTTAGTCTTGGAAAAACATTGTTTCCAAAACTCAGATTTTGGTTATTATTTTCAAATGCCGCGCCTTTCGGCTTTAATTTTTAATCACTAGAATGGCAGATATGTAGCATATTCAGCATTATGCAGGATGTACGAAAGGAAGCTGGTGCACTTTCTTATTTTTCTCACAAAGAATTTGAACAATTAACAACGGGGATGAAATTTGTAGTCTCACACCCTTTTCTTCTCTTATTTTTTTCAAGACCAATGGGCATTGTAGCTTTCGGATTTATCGTAACATAACATCGTATGGAGCTTTAATTTGGTGGCGCCTATCGGCTTTCGATTCGAATCCTAGCATGGCATGAATGCTTGTTTGCAGTTTGAAGTACATGTTAAATAGTAGGTCCCAGTCTAATTTGCCTAAAGTATGATCAAAATGACCGTAGAGAGACAAACTAAACCTGCTCCAGAAATCTAACTCGCTATCCACTAGGTTGCTCTAATTACTTGCAATTTCAACAGAAATCTGAACAAAAAATTTATGAATATTGGATAAAAGCTGTATATGTCACACATTAATTCATTTAAGGTATTTACATTTATTTATATCTAGGGTATTCACATTTATATATTTAATACCAATTATATAAACATTTCTAAATCCAATAGAATAAACATAATACGAAAAATATGATTAAAATACTTTGTATTAAGTAATTTTGATCGTGTTTTATTGTGAAAGACAGTGTTATTAACATGAATTAAATTTTGCGCTCCAACAAAATTTAAGGAGAAAAAGAAGTTCTAAAATGCAGATAATATGTATTATTTTGAATTCCTTTTTTTTTTCACTTATTCCGTTTTTCATTTAACTAATCGTATACTGAGTTTTTCTTGCACAACTAAGAATGTGAAAAAAATATATGCTTACAATAAGCAATCGAATTTATGCTTCTAATCAGAAATTGAATTTATGCTTATAATATAGTAAGAAATTGAATTTATGCTTATAAGGAGAATGGATTTTTTTTAATATTTTCTCAGAAATAAATGCGCAAAATAAACTAAAAAGAAAATATATACATAAAATAAAGATAATATAAGGAACTAAGTAATCTTATAAAAGATTTTACCAGCTAATAAATATTATTACAAAGTGAATTTTACTGCACTACCTGTTTGGTAAGTATCGAAAATTAATACTTATACTGCTTTGAAGCCTTATAAGCAAAAGAAATGCCAAGCAGCAGCTGAAATATTTCCAAAAAGTACGCTAATAAATCTCACAGCAAGATTTTTGCGACACCCTAATGCTTTCAAGTAATGGTGGTAATTGGAACGATAGCAGGGTAGAGGTAATTACCCTGGAGGTTCAAGGGAAAGAACTGAGAAAGTGTTTAACTTTTTTTTTGTTGCATTTAGTTGATTTTTCGTTTAGTATGTTGTGTTCCTTCACATGCACAAATTCAGTTAATTCATTTAATGTATCTTTTGAAATGGAAATTAAAATGAAATGCATTACCTGAATCTCAGTGGTAAAAAAGTGTTACTCCCTGTTGACATTCGATCAGACTTCTCTAACGTATGTATACAATTTAAAATTATTTGAGGTAATTGTATTTCTAGAAATTTTTTAGAGTTGAAGTTTGAAGGCGTTAAATTGCTTATTAGTTATCATTCTTAATTTGAATAAATGTCAATTACTGTTTCTCTTTTATTATTATTATTATTATTATTATTAAATTATCTTCTTATTCATTTAATAAATCACTTAATAGCATTAGCTTCAACGATATCCATGATAAAATAATTATTTTCTGAAGTTTTAAATTGGATTATGCAAATAAATTTTCTTTCTCTATATTGTATTTTCACCTTTCAGTGGAACTAGTAAGCCACCTTAATTGCCAGATAATAAAATGAAAACACTCCCTTATGAATTTGTTTGAAATAAATATCAAAACTAAATTAATGAAAATGATGATGTAATTGTTGGCTTATACTTTATTGTAAAAGATATAGTTTTCTGAATATTTATGTATTAAACGAAACATTTTCAGGGATTGAACTTAATACATCCAGTACAATTGAAACCTTTTTGTTTATTTATTAAATACTTCCGTTATAAAAAGTGTCTTTTACATCTCGTTAAGCACATATTTGATGAATAAATAGTTGCCTCACAGCTATAGTAAAACGGATTTTAAAAATAATTACATGTGCTTGTTCACTCCTTGTAATACTAAAATGTAATCCACTTGAATCCGTAGGTCCCTTTTTAATATGACTGTAGATAGTTGAGCATAGGGCTAAACAACTTACCAGTCTACCAAAAATTCCTATTTCTTTTATCAAAGACATAAAAGAAAATATGTTAATCTATAATACAATGTTTGTGGTTCAGAAAGACGCCATTTTGAAATTTATGTTAAACGAAAGCAAAATACTGCTTATTAAATTTAAATTGCTTTGATGCTTTCTGATGTGTCTAGATTCAATTTCTGAACAATATTATTGAGAAATGAAAATTTTGATTTCACGTAAAAGAATAATTGCGTGTTTGAAAAAAAGTAATTTAAAAATTATGATTGGATCCACATTTTCTCATAAAATATAAAAAAAAAGGTACTAAATTTAACGAAAAACACTCACACTGATTTTCAAATTGCAATATTTTCTGAATTACTTACACAAATTTGAAACATCTTTGCAAGAAATGCTTTTTCTTCCCCATATTAGGCGGTAGTTTTTATTTTCCTATAATTTTGGCATATCACGTGAAAGACACAATGATGTAATGAAATAATAAATAAAAATAGATATTTTTAAATATTCTAAAGAGGTTGAAATTTATTGACAATATAATACTCAAAATAATAACTTTTAACACATCTTATAACATTTAAAATTCTATGTTGTAGCATTTTTCCTACGACAAGAGCTGTATCATTTCGCCCCAGGAGTGAGGCATCCATATTCTTTAACAAGTACATAATAATAACCTATCATTCACATTTGACAGCAGAGAAGCAGTGTCTTGCTTAGTTACGTTTCATGCAATTCGTTTTTTTTTTATACTAATGAGAACAACTTGTCACACAAATAACAGATAATCAGTATCATGGATATTGAGACATCATGAAATCAACGACTGTCTATTCGATCTTCACAGCGATTGTTTGTTCGACCTTCACACCATCCATTTTAAACGTAGGTCCCGGATTATTATGAGTGTAGTGTGAGTAAGGCTGACAACCCTACCTCGTAAAAAAAAAAAAAAACATCTCCTGTCTCGATATCTGCCTGTAGGAAGACGGCCTTGGCCCACCATGGGGGTGTTTTGCCATTGATAATGATGATGATGTTAATACTTCTAATAAAAGTTTTATGAATAGATTTTCAATAGTATTAATACTTTCGAACAATGGTTTTTAATTATTCTCAAATAGAGTTAATACTTCTGGACAATAAATATTAATTATTCTAATAGTGTTAATACTTTTTGGAAATGGTTATTAATTATTCTGGAATATATTAATATTTCTATAATATTACATTAATATTTCTGTAATATATAATTAATATTTATGTTAATATTCTTTTAAGAGGGTATAATACGTTTGATGTTAGTTTGTTTTGTAAATAATTTAATATATTTTTAAAATAATATAAATAAGCAAATAAAAATTTAAAAAATCAATAAACATGTATTTCGCTTCTCGCAAGATTAATTTTAAAGATAAACTGTGTAATTTAAGTTTTATATCAAATAAAAGCTTAATAATATGTTTATTTTGAAAATCTAATATTATAAAAAAAACCTAATATTTATTAATAATTTATCAATTAAAAATTATAAGTAATTTAAGTATTAATTAATTTTTATCATGCTACAAAAATTAATCCTCATGAAGAAAAGGTACATTTCAGGGACGTTTAAAAACTCTACAGTCATAATGTATTTTTAATAATCTTGTGGGAAATATTAAAAATCTGAAACTTTGAAAATAAAGATGAGAGATTAAAAAACAGATTAAATGATCACGTTTGACATTTACATTTTTGTTACTTTAGGAGAAATTTTTGTCTGATTTAAATGCGGTTTGATTTAAAATATTCCTGACATTCTGGATTAGTTTTTAAAAATATTTCTGAAAAATTTATTTTTTTTGGAGGTAAAAAAGGTATATGTTCACTTAATTGTACTCGAATAGTGTTAATATTTTCGAGCAATAGTTTTTAATTCCCTAGAATAGTGTTATTATTTCTGAGAATTGGTTTTTACTTTTTTTTATTCTAATGGAGTTATCTAAAAACCATTGTTCAGAAGATTTATTATCGAATGGTGTTAATATTTATGAGCAATGGGTTTTATTATTCTGAAAGGATGTTAATGTTTCCTAGCAATGGGTTTTATTATTCTGGAAGGAGTGTTAATATATATGACCAATGGTTTTTAAATATTCTTGAGTAATACTAATAGTTTTTAAATATCCGATTTTTAAATGCTAAATTTTCAAAAGAAATTTAAGGCATGATTGAGAAAAAAATTTAAAAAGAAATCAAATAACTAAACAGTAATAACTGTTACTATAATGCTCTCTAGTATGTTGTTATGTCATTTTCATTTAAATATACTATTAACAAAGACTTACCTTTGTAAATGATTATTTAAATTAAGAAAGAAATTTTACAGACTTTCACATATATTTATTAAAATGAAAAATCGGGAAAACAATTGAAAATAAATTTTTAAAAAATCATTGTTTCAAAATTCAATAATTTGTCAAAACCTTACATTAATATTCAGTTCAACGTAAAATATTTATAACCACCAACTTTTAAAACACTTAAAACTAATAAAAAGTCATCAGAAAAACTGAAATAAATAATCAAAATACTAAATTACAACAATTTAAAAGTATTAAGAAAATATTGAATTCTCTCTACATATTTCTTTGAAGAAATAAAATTATTATCACATTAAAATTCCTTGACTAACGTTAACTATAGAAAATAACAGTAAAATTAACTAAAACATTTCATAAACTTTCTAATACTTGCCATGATATTTACAACGAATAACTGTAAATAACTGTAACGAATATTTCAATTACCACTTTCTCTGTTCATTTAATCAATGCTTTAAAAGAATTTATTAATCATAAATTTCATCAAATAAATTAATTCACCACAATATTAGTACATCTTACGAATTAACTTTTCAACCCTTTCAGATTCCTAATAAAGTGGTACTTTATATTTCAGTTCAATTGCGGTAAACATTGAAGGTCGCATGGGCATAATGTATGCCTTCAAGAGAAATTATTAACAGAAAATCTAGAATAGTTTCTATCAAACACTTAAATTTTAAAATTCATCTATCAGTACTCAATGAAAGATTCATCGAATGTTACACCAGCATTAAAAGATCAACGCTTTATGAAAGTTGCATATTTAGTTTTTAACGAACTCATAAACTCCCTCAATTGAAGATTAAGCATTCTCTAATCGTTCCCAGATAGCATCGATGAATATTAGATATGAACTTATTAAGAGCAGTTACCTGATTAATGAATTTCGAAAGTAAAGTTGGGAATTCAATCCGAATGAGTCGTTTTCACTAAAACGAGAAACAGATAAATCCTATTGTGTTGTTTTCAAATCAGTGCGCGCGATTTGAATGCAACAAGCAGTAGTTTTCTATTTGCATTTATCGCCGAATTCAATAGTTTCTGCTTCATTTAACGCTTGAATCCCGTCGCCATGGGAAATCGTATTCCACTCCAAGTTATCTGCTCCGGGACTTGTCATTGTTTAAGCTATATTCGTGGAAATTAATTAAAGTGAATGGAATACGGAAGTCTTGAATTGAGGAGTGAAGAAAACGGTATGGAGAATTGGAAATGCTTAAATTAAAATACGGAACCGGATTAATGAATTTTACCGAACTGTAAATGATTTTTCTTTTTTATAGAATGCCTGAATTGGTTAACAATATGTTGGACACTGTGACATATTATATGTTGGACACAATGATATTTGTATGTTGGGCACTATGATATTATATATTGGACACTATGATATTATATATTGGACACTATGACATATCATACGTTGGACACTATGAAATACATGTTGGAATCTATGAAATATCATATATAAGACATGACATATCATATATTGGACACTACATATTATATGTTGGACACAACATATTATATGTTGGACACTGTGACATATCATCTATTGGACACTGTGACATGTCATCTATTGGACACTGTGACAAATCATCTATTGGACATTATGATATACCATATATTGGACACTATGATCTATCGTATATTGGGCACTAGGAGATATCATATGTTAGACACTGGCATAACATATGTTGGACACTATGATCTATCGTATATTGGGCACTAGGACATATCATATATTAGACACTGGCATAACATATGTTGGACACTATGATCTATCATATATTGGGCACTAGGACATATCATATATTAGACACGGGCATAACATATGTTGGACACTATGACGTAAGAGTCTCGTGAGAATGATTAAAAATCAGAATGTTTGAAAATAAAGATGAAAGATTATAAAACAGATTAAATGATCACTTTTAATGTACACTTTGATTAAATGTACATTTTTTGTTACTAGAGAAGAAATTTTTATCCGATTTAAATTCGGTTTGTTTTAAAATATTCATGACATTCTGAGTTACTGGTTTTTAAGAATATTTTTGAAAAATAATATTTTTGGAAGCAAAAAAGGTAGATGTTCACTTAATTGTTCTTGAATAGTGTTAATAATTTCGTGCAATAGTTTTTAATTCTCTGGAATAGTATTATTATTTCCGAGCAATGGTTCTTAATTTTTCTCTGAACAATGGTTTTTTGTTATTCTCGAATTGTGTTAATATTTCTGAGCAATGGTTTTTAAATAGTCTGGAATAGTGTTAATATGTAGGATCAATGATTTTTAAATATTCTAGAATGATGTTAATATTTATGATCCATAGTTTTTTTAAATATTCTAGAATTGTTTTAATGCTTATAATCAATGGTTTTTAAATATTCTAGAATAGTGTAATATTTATGATCAATGGATTTTAATTATTCTTGTACGGTACCAATAATTTTTAAATGATAAAATTTCAAAGCGAATTTAATGTATGTTTAAAGAAAAAACCTTTTTTTTTCAAATTAAAAAAAAAATCAAATACCTGAACAGTAATAAGTCTTATTACAATGCTCAATAGTGGATTTTTATTTCATTTTTTTAACTATGCTATTAACACAGACTTACATTTGTAAATTATTACTGAAATAAATGCAGAAATTTTACAGACATTCACATATATTAATTTAGAAATAATAATCGGAAAACAAAATTAAAAATAAATTTAACGAAAGTTATTGTTTCGAAATTCAATAATTTGTCAAAACGTTAAATTAATATTCACTTCAACATTAATTTTTAATAACCAAGAAGATTTTTAAAAACTTAAAACTAATAAAACTGACATCAGAAAAACTAAAATAAATAACCAAAATAATAAATTACGATAATTTAAAAGAATTAGAAAAATATTTAATTCTATATATACTTTTTTTTCTTCTTTTTTTTGATGGAAACAAATTATTTTCTCATTTAAACTCCTTGACTAACGTTAACTATAGAAATTAATAATAAAATAAACATTTTTGATAAAATCTAATTCTAGCAATGGTATTTACAACGTAGAAGTTATGTAAATAACCGTAACAAATATTTCAATTATCAATTTTCAATTTCAATTATCTCTTCTACATTTAATTAATGGTTTGGAGAAAATTTATTAATTATAAACATCAGCAAATAAATTAATTCACCACCAAATTAATACAGCTTTCGAATTAACTTTTCAACCCTTTCAGATTCCAAATAAAGTGGTACTTTATATTTCAGTTCAATTACGGTAAACATTGAATGTAGCATGGATATAATGTATGCCTTCAAGAGAAATTATTAACAGAAATCCTAGAATAGTTCCTATCAAACACTTAAATTTTAAAATCCATCTATCAGTACTCAATGAAAGATTCACAGAACGTTACACCAGCATTAAAAGATCAATGCTTTATAAAAGTTGCATATTTAGCTTTCAACGAACTCATAAACTCCCTCAATTGAAGATTAAGCATTCACTAAACGTTCCCAGATAACATCGATGAATATTGGATATGAACTTCTTAAACGCAGTTACCTCATTAATGAATTTTGAAAGTAAATTTGGGAATTCAATCTGAATGAATCGTTTTCACTAAAACGAGAAACACATAAATCCTATTGTGTTGTTTTCAAATCAGTGCGCGCGATTTGAATGCAACAAGCAGTAGTTTTCTATTTGCATTTATCGCGAATTCAATAGTTTCAGCTTCGTTTAACGCTTGAGTCCCGGCCCCATGGGAAATCGTATTCCACTCCAAGTTATCTGCTCCGGGACTTGTCATTGTTTAAGCTATATTCGTGGAAATTAATTAAAGTGAATGGAATACGGAAGTCTTGAATTCAGAAGAGAAGAAAATGATATGCGGATTGCAAATGTTTAAATTAAAATACGGAATTAATGAATTTTACAAAACTTTAAATGATTTGCACAATTTTTTATAGAAAGCCTGAATTGTTTAACAATATGCTGAACAGTATGACATACCATATGTTTTTACACTGTGACATATCATATGTCAAACACTGACATATTATATGTTAGGCACTATGGCATATCATATGTAGGACACTACGATATTTATATGTTGACCATATGACATATCATATGCTTTTACACTGTGACATATCATATGTCAGACACTATGGCATATCGCATGTTGGACACTGACATATTATATGTAGGATACTATGACACATGATATGTTGGTCTCTATGACGTAAGAACTTTTTCTGTTACAACGGCAGATATCTAAAAGATTCAATGTTAATTAGAGTGCACCATAAAGCCCTTCATTTCTTCCTGTACTTTTTTGCAGCTCCAATTTGGAAAGAAAAACTCCAGGGATTGCATAACAGGTGTGTTTTCAGACTTTAGGATTTACCATAGAGGTTGCTTTTGTTTCGACTCAACTTGTGTTTAGAACCAATTTTTCCTCGTTAACATACCCAATGTGCTATCCACGAGGCCATCCCAGCCACTACATTAAGTATAAAACATGGCATTTTCATATGTAAAAAAATTTACACTACAGTACGCAGGATTACTACTTTATGCTGGACACTATTATGTAAGAATTTTCGCTACTACAACGACAGATATATACAAGATTTTACGACAATTAGAGTCTACCATAAAGCCCTGCCTTTCTTTCTCCCCTTTTTGCTGCTCTAATTTTGAAAGAACCACACCAGGGATGAAATCTGGGGGATTGAGTGATTTTTTAATATTATTAAATAAATGTAACCTAGAACTGAATGGTGTATGAGTGTGAATTTTCAATCGCTCATACACATAATGAATTGAACATGTGCATCTGTAGCTTATACTTGACTGCTATTTTAGTTCCAAAAGTAATCTTGGTATGCCCCACTTTATGATAACGAAGCGGCTGGCACGAGAGAATACGTCCAAGCTAAATTAAGTGCCACAAATTGTATATTGGTTGTTCGTTAATTATTACAGCTCCGAGGTTTCCTTTTATAAAACCCTATAAAAGATAACTATAAAAAATCCTATTATTTCAGATACAGGATCATATTTAATCACGTGCACTAAACATTTTCCTATGCATACAACTTTAAGCAGGCCAAGCGTAATGAGGCAAGTTAGGTAGGAGGTACAAACCTATTTGGTTTTACCATGCGGAGATGGCAGAGTGCCATTTGCAGAATTTCCCTCCTTTCGCCAATGACAAGGAACCGGAAGGCTACAAAAGAAAAGTGCCTAGTTTTTATGTAATGTCCCAGTGATTTTTTCTTACATATCTGGTTAAAAAGACTTTTTTATGACATTATGATTGTTTGCGTATTCAGTCATCATCAATTAATATTACATCAATTAATAATTAATGTCATGGAAAATTGTATCCGCCAAAGTTATCATTTACAAGATTATTTAATGTTAGAGTTATATTAACGAAGATTTATTAAAGTAAATTAAAACGTGAATTAAAGATTTAAGAAAACTGTGTGAAAATTTGTGGCTATGTGAACCTAACATAATTTTTTTATTTCATCAAAAGGTTTAATATTAATTAATTAAATAGGATAGGAACAAAATTGGCATAAAAGATTTTCACATAATCTTTAAATATTTACTACGGTAAATGAATGGTTTTACGATATAAATGGTATGATTTATAATGAATAGTTTCCATGTAAGGAATGATATGGTTTATAATGAATGGTTTTCATGTAAGGAACGATATGGTTTATAATGAATGGTTTTCATGTAATGAATGGATCTATGATATGAAATATGCAGATAAATATAATTATGTCTAAAATTTAACTAATATTATTAATGATTAGTGTAGTTAGTTAGTTTTAAATTAATATTATCTACAATTTGCATTTTAAATATTACATTCACTTTGAATATTTATAATTATTCATATTATCCTTCTTTTTCATTGGGCGGCCTGATGGCTAATTGGCTGGCGCACTGGCCTTTGGTATCAAAAACTTTATGGTTTCCTGGCGGTGGCATGGATCTCTGTTAGTGGTTCGGAATGCACGTTAAACTGTAGTCCCTGTCTAATTAGCCCAACGTATGCACAGAATGATCGTAGAGCAACAAATTAAACCAATCTACTTCATTTGCGCAACAACCCCATGTTGGGCCAAGGCCGTCTATTTACTGGCAGATTTCGAGAGGGGAGTTTTTGTCTTTTAAAGGCGGGGGGTTGTCTCCTACGCCCAACAATTACATTAGACCGGGGCCTACTGTTTAAATCATTTAGTTGAATTCTGAATCACTATAAACATTCACGGCACTGCCTCGAACCCTAAACCTGTGGCACAAAGCG
>BPLQ01005226.1:11736-41841 GCA_021605075.1 Caerostris darwini
ATTGTGTTTTGTGTGAATAAATACAATTGATTGCTTTAAAAAATGATTGGTCTTATTGTGTTTTGTGTGAATAAATAAAATTGATTGTTACATAACTGCCACCACAGTTTTCTATAATTATAGGAAAAAATCATTATTAATTCTGCAATAATTAATTTGCATATAATTCAAATTTAATAACTATTTCGAATAATAGGATTTTTGATTTGATGTTCTCCGCTGAAAAGACAAAGATACAGCAAATTCAGCGTTATCCGGAATGATACCAGGGAGGAAAATGCTATACGGCCCCCAAATTATCTCGCAGCATTTTGCAAGTATTTTCTGCAAAAAAATTTAAAAAGTGTTCTTCTCTTTTTTATATCTCAACGGTAGACTTTCCGCTGAACAGATTTATCGTAACTATTCCAGTGTTAACGTGTCACAATTATCTCCCCAACTCGTTATGTATCAAAATCAGTCCGGCCCATTTTATTGTGAGGGTGAGAGAGGAGGAGCAAAGAAGGTGCCGCAAGGAAGAGAAACAAACGAGAATGTGCCGCAAGTGACAGAAGGAAACAAACAAGAAGGTGCCGCAAGTCAAAGAAGAAAACAAACAAGAAGGTGCCGCAAGTGAAAGAAGGAAACAAACAAGAAGGTGCCGCAAGTGAAAGAAGGAAACAAACAAAAAGATGCCGCAAGTGAAAGAAGAAAACAATCAGGAATGTGCCACAAGTGAAAGAAAGAGACAAACAAGAAGGTGCCGTACGGCAGGGAAAGGAAAGATCAAGAGATAGAGATAGAGAGGGAAAGAAAAAGAGATAAAAAGATCGGGGAAACCGGAGTGGTAGAACGACGAAATATTGGACAAGACATACAGGAATTTCGGATTGTTTTTTCTTTTCTATCCATTGTAAATAAGTTATCATTAAATATGCCCTCCTAAAATACCTTTTTTCCCTGATACACCACTTTGTTTGAATCCACCGGACTTGGCAGGTTGCCAATTTCTTACACAATAGGTGGACCAACTAGAGCATCGTAGATTATAAACATATATTTCCTACCAGGAGTGAATTTTATATTTCTTTTTTTAATTCCTTCTATTAACTCACACTCTCCCTATATATATCTTGCTCAAATTTTCAATCGTGCATGAAATACTTTTCATTCATCCACTCAGGCTCAAATTCATTCATTAAATTTAATTCATTAATTAAAAAATTTTTTTAGATTTAAGTTGCATGTATCTACCAATAGATGGCGCCAGATGTAAGAGGACAATTTCAACTTTATTTATAAAGGAATTTCTGCAATATAGTGAAAAAAAAAGTAGGAATTGACTTTAAATTTTTTTTTTATATTACTTTTTTTTCTTATTTTGTCTGTTTAGTTCCATTTGAATAAGTAGTCCATTGTATATTTACAAATTCCGTTGTCCCTTGTAAGATAAAGCTATGAAGATTATTTAAATTGATAAAGAAAACAACTTTGTGAATTAATTGATTGGGGGAAATTTTTGATCGCATTTTTATTAATATCAAAAACAAAAGAATTGTAAAAAAATTATTTGAAATGAAGAGAAATTAAAAGTAATAGAGAAAGAAGAGATTAAGTAATAGAATTATCGATTTGAAATATTTTTAGATTAATTAATTATTTGGATATTGGGTTTAAACAATGCAAAAATATTAAAAATTATATTTTAATTAATTTATTTCTTAAATAAGATACAATTAAAATTTTTTAAATTTAAAGAACACCCTAAAACTGGAATCCACATCGAATAACAAGTAATATAAAAAAAATTACGTCAATTTAATTAAGGAATTAATATTTGAACAAGATGTATAAATATATATAGGGAGAGTGAGAATTAATAGTAGTAATTGAAAAAAAGAAAGGTTTTCATTTCAAGTTGAAATTTTCCTCATACATGTGGCACCATCTAGTGATAGATACATGCAACTTAAATCTAAAAAAATTAAAATTAATTAATTAAATTTAATTAGTGAATTAATATTTAAAAAAACTGTGTTAACATTAAGTGTCATCCACTACAAGTTCAAAAAAAATGTATTTGAGCGTGAGCGGAGGAATAAAAAGTATTTTATGAACGATTGAAAATTTGAACAAGATATATATAGGGAGAGTGTAAGATAATAGAAGGAATTGAATAATAATAAAAATGCAAGGATATTTGAATGCAACAAGAATTTGCCTTAAGTATGTGAAAATGCTACGTTGTTCAAAAAAGAAATAGTTTTCTTATTTTTGTTTTTATACATTTAATCTTATCTCTCATAACAAATAATTTTTTAACGCTTATTTAGTTTAATTTATATTCTTTTGTGTTAAATAGAAATTAATTTATTGAAGTGTAAAAATATTGCACTCAACAAAAGTTAAATCCAGTATTTGACTCAGGATAAATTTTGTTATGATATCTTAGTCGCACGTGAATCAAAATCTTTTAGAAAATCTTTATATTTTTATAATATTTTAATGATCGGCATTGTAGATATCGATTGGAAATTATATACTGAAAGATGAGATTCAACTCCTAACAAGTAATATAAAAAAAAAAAATTTAAGTCAATTCCTACCTTTTTTTTTCACTCTATTGCAGAAAGTTCTTTAAAATAGTTTTCATTCATTTTTTAAAGTTTATCTGGTGCCATCTATTGGTAGATATATGCAACTTAAATCTAAAAAAAACTAAAATTAATTCATTAAATTTAATTAACGAATTAATATCTGAAAAAAAAAAACTATATTAACATCCAGTGTCCTCCACTACAAGTTCAAAAACAATGTACTTGAACTTGAGTGGATGAATAAAAAGTGTTTTATGAACGATTGGAAATTTGAACAAGACATATATAGGGAGAGTGTGAGCTAATAGAAGGAATTGAAAAATGAAATGAGTTTATCTAAACTAAGAGAAGGGAAAGAATTGAGTAAACCAGAACACAAAATTTCAAAATTTTTAATCTTACCTCTTGGAGTTGTCATGATCATTGTTGTTCTGGGTCTTTCAGTAGTACTTTTTATAGCTAAAGAAATGAAAATTTTAAATTAACGTCATGTTTTACTAAGATAATCTTTTTCTGCATTAAATTCAGTAGAATAATATTAAACGAATAATGATACGGGTTATATGAAATGTACACTATACTATGAAAAGGCACCATTGCTGCCTTTTCTACCACAATGAAATAAGATGTCTCCTTTTTTTCAAAATACAGTAAGGAAAAAAAAATTCGCACATATCTTAAAGGTGCAATATTTACTGCTTTGAATAAGAATTTTTTTTTGTTCTAATGCAGCTGGCAAACACTTAGATAATTGCCTTGGATGCCTTAAGGCAAGCGCTGCATCGGCGTTACTCACTTAGCACTACCCAAAAGGTGCATGTAGCTTGAAGATAAGCTACGGACGCGAGTAACCCCTACAAACATACCACTATAACCACTATACGACCACTACAAACATCCATGGTCCCTCCGGGACTCGAACTCGAAACCTGTGACACAGAGCGCTAGCCACTCAGCCATTCAGGCCCCCTGATTAATAAATATAATCAGAGGAAACTGTAAGAAAGCATCTTGTTTTAAAAATTGGATTGTCTGTTTATTATTTCAAGAATTTTCTTTAATACTTCTCGCGATTGTGGAGCAGTTTACCCTGAATATCTCTTCAAAAACCATGCAATACCTACATTAATAGGGAACAATATTGTTCCCCGAAATGGTGTTACTCAATCTAAAGGGGTTTACAGGTTTGAGTATTTATATGTCAAGATGAAATAATATTAGACATACATTTCATTGCAAAATAAATAAATAAAAAACATTAAAAAATGCTGAAATCTTCTCGGCAAATTTCAACTTATCATGTGTGAACATTCGAGTACGGATGAATAAACTCCGGAATACGCCAATGTTTAATAATGCAAGAGATATAGGAAGCAGTTGATTGAAATACTACAAGAATGCCCAAATTCAAATAGCCACATGGATATAGCAATGCTGAATAGATCAAGAACTTCATGAAGAATAAATTGTTCAAGAATCTCTAAAAGAATATACAAAAGTAATACAAATGTAATCTTGAAGGAAGAATGAAGTATTCCCAATTCTACCAGAAACTTTATCACATTCAATAGCCAAAAGAATATATCAAAGTTCAAAGTTTAGAAATTATAGGCATAAATGAAGAAACAAGTATGCCAAACACAATGAGAAGCACTATACAGCTCAATAGGCACCGAAAAATGCCCAAAATGATAAATATGAAACTTCAAAAAGAAGGAATTGATCAACGCACTACGTTGGATATACATACATTTAAAATTGCAAGTCAAAACATGAAAAGGGATTGAAACCATACTACAAAACACCTCAATCAAAACCCACATTCTCCAGAAAACTCCTTAAGACTAACGTTATTCATGAATCATTTCAAGAGTTAAAGGGCCCAAAGTACCATTTTGCGCTAAAATTTGAAATTGAGTTTTATTTGCTTAGCCCTCATTTTCGGATAATGTCATGGACCCCTAACCACGACAACATCATTTTTACACATGATAATAAATGTAGAATTTGTTTGTCTGCTAATCAGTAGGCGGCGACACATTAAGGTTATGTGTAGATCTTATAGACCTTTCATCATGTGGGGAGTATTGAACTATGAACTTTGACCACAGGAGAAGGGGACAGATCCCCGTAGATGAGATGAGAGAGAGAGAGCGAGACTGGCGGCCGACGGGATAGCTGCGTGACGCAGTGAGTGAATGAAGATGATGAATAAGTTTGTAAAGCAGAATTAAGGAAAGTAAATAGCTGTAAATAATAGTGTGCTTAATTAAATGGCTGTTGGCCTTAAAAGAAACACCCTGTTTTTTTTCATTTTGTTTTGAAATTAACCACTAGACGCCACAGCTCCACCTTATAAAAAGTGGAGATTCGGTTGGGATGAGTCCGTTGTACGCATTCTGGTACATCCTATATAAATAAAATAATATAATTATAATTGAAGTAATTTAAATACCTTATTTAAGTTTGTCTTAAGTCCTTTTATTTCTAATTTAAATACTGATCAAATATTTCTTTCAAGTGAGAAATGATCACAAAATACTTTTCAATTTCCCATCCTTCAAAATTTTTCCCTCACTGCGATTTTTTCATATTATTATTGCTATTTGATTACAAAAAAATATGTTAATTTAAGTAATTGTACATACATTTTGCATACTACTGTGTCCAAAAAGATAAGATCAATTTTCAATTTAAAATTCCCGGGGCTTATGAAATTTCAATTTCTTTTTCTTTTTTACGTTGCTGGCACTGTCATTGACATCTGTGCGAAATTTCACGTCAAAATATTCATTAGTGTTTGAGTTACGCTTGGCTTTGTGAGACGTTAAAACTGATTGCGGCGATTTTTGAAATGTCTGAGTTAATTGAGCAAAGAACTTGCATTCAATTTTGCTTGCGGAAACGTACAGAATGTTGCAGAAGGCATTAGGCGAGTATTCCTACATCGGAAAGAAATGTTTAGAAGGGGTATAAACCGACAAAGACGATAACAAATAACCAAATTTGGATATACCAAATAACTCAACCGACGAAGCTCACGTCCAAAAAATTAAAGATTTGGTGCTTGTAAACCGTCGATTTACAATTAGAGACCTTGCTGCTGATGTTGGAATTTCAAAAGCATCGGTCAATTCCATTTTGGCCCTCAAACGCGTCAAATCTCGTTTTGGTACCGAAAACACTGAATGCGCCAGCTCACACTACATTGAGTATTCGTGACTTTTAAGCTAAAAATGATACCCATATCGTTCCGCAACCACCATATTCACACCGTGCGACTTCTGGCTGTTTCCTATACTCAAAAGACCACTCCGGGAACATTATTTTGAGTCTATTGAAGAGATTCAACGTGAATCGGCGCGCGCGTTCGAGGCCATCCCTGCGGATGACTTTTTAGCACCCACTGAGGATTGGAAAAAAAAAGTTGGCATAAGTGCATTGTGTCTGGAGGGGATTACTTTGAAGGCGAGGAAATAAATTTGAACGAATAAATAAAGAGTTTTTGAAAAATAAAAATAATTGGTCATACTTTTTGGGCACAGTAGTATATTTTTATATATATAAATAAATGATGTATACTTTATATCTTACCAACGCACTTTCCATCTATTTGAATAGTTCGAGGACCGCAAATGCATTTCTTTTCTTCCGCTTCAAAAGTGCATACACCGTAGGAACCGCAATCACATTCTGAGAAGCACACATTAATTGCGTGCATACATTTAAAAAAAAAATTATTAATCAAACATTATTTAAACACATTTTTTTGTACCTGAATTAAATAAAATGAAAAATCATGTTTTATTTAAAATAATAAAAAATAAATTAATTAAAAAGGATAAAAATATTTTTCATAAATCAAGAGATTCATGTATTTAACAAGAAAATACGTTTTGTTTAAAAATGATTTTTAATACATCGTGAGCGAAGATGCATTACTATTTATTTTTTAACGGTATTTGAATACATTGTTTTACAGAAAAATAAAAATATTATTAAAAACAATAACATGATCATCATTAACTTCAGTACGTAGATTGCTTTATACCAACTACTTAATTTTTCATTCCAAATGAGTTTTAGCGTCTGCCATTCAGCAGTTTTCAACTACCCAATCATAATGGAATAAAACAAATAAAAACAGTGCATGTTAGGCTTAATGTTCTGTCTTACTACTACTATTGGCTTACTTTCTACTATGTGGGATTTTAGGATACGTCTTGCTGTTCTACGGTCAATTTTGTGCGCACTTTAGGCAAATTAGATCGGTTAATACAGTTTAACGTGGATGCCGAAGCCCTCACAAACATCTGTGCCACCGCGAATTGGCCATTAGGCCGCTTAGTATACAAGGGAAATTCTTCTTAAGTGAACTATTTAACTTTTCATTGTTGGTGTTCTGGAGGTACAACCAATAAGATGAAGACATTATCGCCAATTAGATCACTTTGAAAGTGATTGGTATGCATGAGTTCAGCTGGTTCTAGCAAACAATAGACTACAACCTGCATCATATGGCATTGATGTTCAAAGTGACGGTGTAATTAGCCCAAAATGACTGTAGAGCGGCAAACCAAACCGAAACATTAGGTGGATGCCAGTTAACCAAAGACGAAATTTATGTATTTTAGCGATAATAATGTTGGAAGACCGTCTGAAAATTAAAATCTCATTTAACGTTTAAATTCGTAAAAAAATTCAATTTTTGAAAAGTGATCGAGGCAGAACCGAACACTGCTAGACAAAGTTGTCATTCTTTCATCTGCATTTTTAAAACTATGCAAATTAATGAGATGTCTTGCATATGTAGATTAAAATGCCATATGCAATTCAGTTCAAATGAAAATTCAGTTCTTTGTTAATGTCTCTTGAGTCGAATAGCTTTCTACAGAATAATTTTGTTTTCCTCTTACCAACGCATTTTCCGTCCTTTTCACTAGTCGACAGACTGCATGAACACACCTTCTGATACCCTATAAAAGAGCAACTCCCATAGACACCGCAATCGCATTCTGAAAATAAAAATAATTCATTTATCCATCAAGCAAAAAAATAAAGACAATTTTAAAGTAAAACATCTTTAAATAAAATCTTTATTTTTCAATGACAAAATCGAAAATGTGAAAAAATTATCGGTAAGAATTTTTAAAGAAGATGTCTACAATGGGTTAAATAAGGCAGAAAAATTGGCACTTTTTCCCGAAAATAAAAATATAATGTGATATTTTTTCCCCTAATGCAGCTGGCAATACAGAGACAGTTAACTTTATGCCATAGACAATGGCTGCGCCGCTTTACTCATATAGCACTACCCAGGAAGCACGTGTAGCTTGAAGATAGGCTACGGACAAGAGTAGCAGCACTCCCACAACGCTCTATGATCCTATTAAACCGGGAACTACGTTTAAAGTGGATTCCGAGCCATTAAAAACATCTATGGCACCGCCGGTACTGGAACCCGAAATCTGTGGTACCCAGCGCCGGAGCGCTAGTCACTCGACCATCATGCCCTACATTTATTCTATTACCTTTCTGAAATTTGATGATTATAGCTAGCATAGAACCGTCATCAAAAGGAAAATCTTTAGAAAGTCTAAATTTACTTTGCCATCAATAGTCCTTGACCACATGAATACCTGAGAATATTTTTATTGTTGAAACACTTTTAAAACATGTGAACGACAGCGTATTGTGAACTACTATTATATCGTCAATTACTCTACTATATCTTCAAACATGAATCGGGAACCACTCTACTATATCTCCGAAATTCGCGAACTTCTATATCTGCACATGTGTATTGTGAAGAATTGCATAGATTAATCATTTTCGAAATTTATATTTCAGCCTTCTTTCATTTCCAATGAATCCTAACTGTTTCATATTTAAATGGCACGAATTACCTTTTCACGGAGCACAGTACAGGAATGTATCTATGTCATTCGATTAGCTCTGAAGACAACTACGCCTAATGAATGACGTAGTTGTCTTTGCATGGTTGTTGCATTAATATGGTTAAATGTTTGCCTGATTGATGTACATTTTATATGAATATCAATGGAAAGATACATTCTCAAAATATTGTTTTAGAGATAGCACGAAAGAATTGTTGGTTGCATGGTTGTTGTATTAGCATGGCTAAATGTCTGCCTGATCGATGTACATTTTATATGAATATCAATGGAAAGACACATTCACAAAATATTGTTGTAGAAATAGCATGGAAGAATTTTTGAATGAGGGGTGTGAATGCTGATTGTAATGAATCCATATGAATTGAAATATAAGTTCTTTTCCTACCAACCTTTACAAATATTCTCGTACGGCTGCAATGCTTTATCGTTCGAACATGTGCAGACAGCTGTCTGCATCTGATGGTTGTAGGAGCAGTTGCCATTTTCTCCTCTGCAATCTTTGTATTTTCCTGATGTGCAGTCTACGATCGTTTCACACAGATCACCGGTCACACCGCGTCCGCATGTACAGAACTTTTTTCCTTGGACTCCCTCACAAACTCCTCCATTTTGACAGTCATTATTCTCTCTGCATGTTTCTATAATATAAAAGTTCTGAAACATTTTAAAGAAATAGAATTTTGAAAAATTATTTATTTGTCAAATTTGTTCATTAAAATGAATCGTAAGAAATAAAACTATTCATATGATGCCTTTAACTTAAGAAAGTCCAGTGTCCCTTAAAGCGTTAGGAAATGATTGCTTAGTTTTGATCACAACTGCATTCTGCTGATCAGAATAATTATACTCTGTATGGGTCCGGATTAGAATAGCCCTACTGTAGCTCATGGATATAGTAAAAGGGGACTGAAATGGTTACCCAGTGCCCGGGTGTATAACTGGATGGGTTGAAGTCAGATTTCTCCTCTTTGGATGCCCATGTCTTTGTGCCGCAAGGTCAAGGACAAAAAGGAATCTGCATTTTTTACCCATTATTGTGACTCGTCAGTCAAAATCATGGACTTAGTCTACATCAGGGATGGCCAAACAGCAGGCCGAATGCGACCCGCATTGAATATCTTTCCGACCGTTGAGATTTATCTCACTTTTACAAAATATATTTATTTCATAATGGCCAAAGTAGTGAAAACCAATGTATTAAAAAAATACATTATGTGTTATTTTAAAGTTATTTCAAGTTTTCAAGTGTTAAGTTATTCAAATTTCATTTTTTTTATTTCGTTTATATTTAAAGATTTTTTATATTTCATTTTTAGTATTATATATTTCTTTACAATGTGCGTTTAGTGTCATTATTAATATATTATTTATGTTTACATGTAAGAATAATAGTAAACACAAAAATAATAACTGATTATGTTTCAATTTTTCACTCCAGAAAGTGTCTATAGTCGGTCTAAATATAGTCGGCCCGCGGAGTTATGATGCATTTCCAAAGTGACCTGCAAGACCATTTGGGATGGCCACCCCTGATCTAGATGTTGCTGTTGACCAAGTGGGATAAGAAACAACAGAAAAATTATTGTAATTTTTTGTTCGATATTACACCTTATTTACAGAACATACATCGATTCTTTTAAGAAATCTGTAGAAAAGGGGGTTATTGTTATGTCTAGGTCAAATTCATCGTAGAGCCGCCATTGTTATAACTGAAGGTTGAACTTCTCGAATCCATCGCAATTTAGAAAGATAACTCTTCACGAGCAGCATATGGGAAGTTTATACACTTCTCGCTCAACTGCGAGCTCAACAAATAACTGCATATGTTTTTTATTATTTTGAGCATTTATAGTGCTGTTAAAAAATTTGCAACATCAATAATGATGTCAACAAGATATAATATGGATAAAACAAGTAATACAAAAAAAAAAAGAAATTAAAGTCAATTCCTACTTTTTTTTCACTATATTCCAATAATTTGACTTTACCTGTAGTTTGACGTGCATTCCGAACCACTAAAGCATCCATGCCACCGCCAGGATTAGAGCCTGAAGCCTGTGGTATCAAAGGCCAGAGCGCTAGGCAATTGGCCATCAGGCAGCTATTAATTAAGGAGATAGACTCTGGACAAATTCTTTATGGCATCAGCTATTACCTTAATGACAGTAATCGTGGCAGTACAAAATTCATCTAGCACGGGGGATTTTGAATTAGTAACATTACACTCTATAATTGTGTTTTTAATTGTCGGTAAATTTTTAAAAAGACTACAACTAAACTTTTTTTACCACAGTAAAAACTAAGATCAGAGATATTTTGAGGAACGACTGCCCCAACATACGAATTTTTGAGATACACGCCGTCGCTAGATTAAGTTTTTTGCCTTGAGTTATGAACTAATATTGAAGTAAGTAACATGGTGAAATTTCAAATGCATGCTTTTTCATGGAGAAGACTATAGACGACATAGTACGCTACAGGTAACATACTCAAACTTGGGTTGCCATATACCAGATCTAGTACAGTATCCTCCATGTTGGGGTTTATTATACAATGGAAAAAAAATGCTCTTAGATATTCATTATTGTTGCCTTCTAAGAGACTATTGCTGAGCGTACGCCTCATAAATGCACGGATAAGCGTTGTAGAGCTTTCCCATTGCAAATCACATTCTCGTAAACTTGTCCCGTGTTCGTATGATCAACCAACCTGCTATTGCTGAGTTTTTGTCAAAACGTTTGAGGACTCTTAACCTCATCTACAGCGCCTGAAAAGAATTTACTACATGGCATTATTTAATGATACCAAATCTTCTAAATGTACTCTATTCTTTGTAAACCTGGTATTGAGACTCCTTGTATAGTATGTAGGGCTGGACAATGTAAATAGCTTTTGAATTGAGATAGTTTCTTCTAAACATAACAAGCAATGCTTAACCAAATACTTCAGTGTTTATTCCAAGAATAGACATGGTAAGCCTATATGCTAGAAACAATTGAGGTAGTTTCTTCTAAACATAACAAGCAATGCTTAACCAAATGCTTCAGCGTTTATTCCAAAGATAGACATGGTAAGCCTATATGCTAGAAACAATTGAGGTAGTTTCTTCTAAACATAACAAACAATGCTTAACCAAATGCTTCAGTGTTTATTCCAAAGATAGACATGGTAAGCCTGTATGCTAGAAACAATTGAGGTAGTTTCTTCTAAACATAACAAGCAATGCTTAACCAAATGCTTCAGTGTTTATTCCAAGGATAGACATGGTAAACCTATATGCCAGAAATCCTTTTATTCGCGAAAGAGGAAGAGGGTCAAACCGGTCTTACTTTTTGGGCACAGTGGTATATAATTCTTTTAACTGGGCAAAAAAATAAAAGGTTCAGTTGAATTTGTTTTTATTTCTGATTCATTTTGACTGTCGTAGAAATATACAAAGCAAATGTAACTATTCCTGATAGTTTTGTGTGAAAGATAAAGTACCACCTTTGCAAATGTTTTCTTCGTGATGCAGTTTCCTATTGCCGGAGCACATGCACACAGCTGCTGCTCTCTTGTAGTCGAAGAAGCAGGTACCTCGATCTCGGGTGCAGTGCTTGTATCTTCCGGTTGCGCATTCATCGACGGTTTGACACCTGTCACCCGACACTCCACGTTTGCATTCGCAGAATTTTACACCATCCATCTCCTGACATGCTCCATTGTTTAGACATTCGCTGTCGTTATTGCACGTCTCTAGAGAAGAACGAAAACGGGAAAAAGTATTAAGAACATTAGTTTTGTTTAAGTAAAAACTATAATAAAATAATTAAAAACAAGTAATATAAAATTAAAAAAATTTAAAGTCAATTTCTACTTTTTATTCACTCTATTGCAGAAAGTTCTTTATAAATAATTTTCATTCATTTTTTTAAAGTTTATCTGGCGCCCTCTATTGGCAGATATATGCAACTTAAATCTAAAAAAAACTATAATTAATTAATTAAATTTAATGAATGAATTAATATTTGAAAAGACTGTATTAACATCCAGTGTCATCCACTACAAGTTAAAAAAATGTATTCGAACTTGAGTGGATGAATAAAAAGTGTTTTATGAACGATTGAAAAATTGAACAAGATATATATATAGGGAGAGTGTTAGCTAATAGAAGGAAATGAAAAAAAGAATTTTGAAAAGAAAGAGAATCAAATTAGAAAACTGAAATCTGCTCTGCAAATTTCAACTTATCATGTGTGAACATGATAAGTTGCATATACGCAACCAGACCGTCGACTGGACATCTACTGCTTATTATGCTACATTGGATATCCATCATCATCACCTTCCCAATTTAATTTGTGCGGCAAAATTCCATGGATCGGGCCTGCACTCCAGCCTTGGATCGTCGTCTTCTGGTGGATCGGCCGTACGAATTCTTGTTTTTTCCCAGGAGACTTGAACGTATAGAGCAGGGATGGGAAAACTACTTCCCGCGGGCCAATTCTGGCCCGCTGGAAGGTTCTATTTGCCGATTCGAGGCAAATTAAAAGAAATATATATTTATATATTATATATCCATCTCCTTTTCTACTTTGATATAATATTATTTTTTTTCTTTCTTTTTTTCAAAGGACTGATGATCTTTTTGCTTTCTTTATTTTTGTTCTACAAAACATAAATCGACGGAAATAGCAAGCACAGACAGTTTTCAATTGGTTAAGTATTAAAATCGGAAGTTCTTTATTTGTAATAGCTGTTGAATGGAGCCAACAAGCATTATCTCTTTCTCGGAGAGCAGACATATGGGAATTCAATATAAGTGAATTAGACCTCACACGTGGCAGAGTGAGCATGTTAAGCGCCAGCCAGTGGGGTTTTCTTTTGACGCGAGTTCTAATATTATCAATTGCGTATAGAAAGATTGCGGACATATATTATCATTGTGGATAGTGGGGAAATTATTAAAAGTATAGCGCAGGTAGTGCATTTTTTTGTTATTCGTAAAATATTTATTGGTTAATATTATTAATTAATATATTATTGGTTAATAATATTATAAATATTATGGTAATAATAAATGGTTAGTAATATTATGATTATTTTAAAAATTTTTAGAAAAATTTATCTTGGCCCGCCAAACTTTTTTTCCTTCGATTTTTGGCCCGCGACCGAAAAAGTTTATATGGCGGATACACGTCTCGAAATGCTATTGAAGAATTCGAAGGTGCTATTGAATACACGTTTTTTGAAACTCTATTGTTGAATTAATTACACGCATGTGCTTACATTTAAAACACAAGTGCGTGAAACTAAAGAATTAAAAAAAAAAAAGTGAAAAACTTGAGGAAAAGAATTCTATTAAAATATGTATACATGGGACACATAAATTTCAACCTTTGCAAATATTCTCATATGGATGAACTTTCATGGTTTTATGTCCAGCAACTGAGTCGCAAATGCATGTTGCTCGTCCATTTCTGTGGTCGAAGAAGCATGTTCCTCTTTCTCCATTGCAGTTTTTGTACTTTCCAGTTATGCAGTCGGTGACAGTTTCACATCGGTCGCCGATCATTCCTGGTTTGCATTTACAGAAACCGGCCTCGCCTTTCTTCACGCAACTTCCGAGATTTAGGCAAGAACCAAACCCACATGTTTCTGAAAAAGGACGAACATTAATATTTACGAGAGATAACAAAATTACTTTCGGTTGATTAAAAAAAATTTTAACTGCATAATGTGTTAGTTTTTAATGGAAAAATTAAACTTTTTAAAAAAGAGAAAAAGTTTAAGAACCGTTGATCTTTGGTATAAGTCTTACTAATTTATAGCGTTGATGTAAAAGAATTAAGACGTTTTATTTTGAAGCCGTACTTTGTTGGGCTATATATGTTAACAGACACACACAAACATATATACACAGACCAGTCACATTTATGTGGCCACCTGCCAAAAGCCAGAATATACACTCTTGTATAATCTGGCTTTAAGTGGAGTGCGGAATGTGGTATTAAGTGGTATTTAACTGGTATTAAATGGAATTCTTTATATACACTCCACTGCAATGAGCTGCCACCTGCCTTTTGTGATTGGTTATTTCACGTTGACGTCTAAAGTAGTTGATGATCACATTAATGTGACTGGACTGTGTGCATAAAATATGCTTCCTAAATTTGTGTGTTTGAATTTGTGTGTGTGTCCTCCTATGCACGACCCCAATTTACATGCAAATTTTATCAAAATTGGCAGAGATACTTCCAATACAATACTTAGATCAAATGGAAAACAAATTCGAAATTGGATCAATATTTTTTAAGAAATGATCACTTAGGTTATACTTTAATTTGATGACTTTTCGAGATTTGTAAATGTTTCGTGGAAGACATTTTTTCTGCTGTGTGCTGTTCATATACATGTCGACGTAAAATAAATTAATAAAGAAGCACTAGCCGATGAATTACAACCACCTAAAAATTTGTTTAAAAAAAAAAGGAAAACATTTTAATGGTAATTTTTTTTTTGATAAAAATTTTCCCACTGTTGTATCTCCGAAGAATGTTGCACCCGAAATATATTGCAATTCCTTTAAGTTACCGTAGTTCTTGTATAATAAATCTCCGCTGGATGTTCGAAATTTGATAGCCATGGAGGCGAGTTTAGTAGGGAGATCCTTTTTCAGCTTGAGGTTGGGGGAAATTGGCTCTCCTGAAGAAGACGTCCCTTCATTCCCAAGATACCGTTGAGAACATTTGATACGTTGTTCGAATTCAAGAGGCTACAATTCCTGATACAAGTTGCCTTTGCTATGTCTGTAACCATATTACAAGGCCAATCACTTAAAACTGCTATGATTGATTTGAGATCCAACTGCTTTATCTATGACCATTGGGACATCTCGGCCTATATTATGCATACAACGGCTTCAAGAAGAGGGCCACTTTCAGGTTCAAGGGAACACTTTAAATTTTATTTACTGTGTATATATATATATATATATATATATATATACATAAAATTTAATCTTATATATGTATTTAATCTTTATTTCTTTGTTAATAATCCAGAGTTCGTTATATATATATATATATATATATATATATATATATAATGAAATCTTCATTATTTACAAAGAAATAAAGATTAAAAATAAAATTTGATCGCAAGTGCACGATTAATTCACAGGTACAGTTCTCACCTAGGTCGGAGAATTTTCAGAGTTCTCTAGTCTACGTCGAATCTAATTGCTTGGTCTGCGGCAGATCTTAATTATCACACTGCTGATAAACGAAACCCCGAAATGCAAGCTGAAACTCCGGCTTATTCAGTCACTTCAGAGAAAAAGAAAATACTTCTGATCGACTCGTCGCAGAACTCTCTCCCTCCTTCACCAAAAAAACCTGCTTTTAAGACAATCCGTCAAGAGGGAGAGGGGAGGTCAGATTTCCTCACTTCTCATTGGAGAAGGCATTTCTCAGATATCTGGTGTATCACCAATAACCATGCGACAACTCATGGTATAGTTCATATTCGATCTATAGTTGTTTCGAATTGAGAAGGTCGCACTGACATTCGCTAATTTCCTGAGTGTCATTATACTTGATACCGAATGTGGCAGCAGTGTAGTTAAGTATTAAACAACTTTGCAAAAATAATGCTTCTTTGCATGTTACTAAAGGTAGTATTATACAAAATTTACTTTCAGAATATTTTAAATATTCTTTTTCAAAAAGTTGCTTATAAAAAAAGAATATCTGTGATAGGAACTCACCTTTGCAAATTCCATCATCCTCATCATAAGCCGAACTTTTCTGACATTCACATGTCTTCTTACCACTTATAAAAGAACAAGTTCCTTTTTCGCCACAAACACAAGCTATATAGTAAAAAAAAAATATTTTTTTCAGTAAAATATTAACATCGAAATATTTTAGGAAATCCATTCAGTTACAAGATATTTGATATTGTCAGGAAATCATTATTTTCATATTCTAACTGTAAGATATACAATATACTGTATAACATACTGTAACATATACATTATACTGTATAACATACTGTAACATATACATTATACTGTATAACATACTGTAACATAAACATTTGTTTCTGTAAAAATAATGAGTTTCTCACGATATCAATTAATCGATTACATTAATAGGACTGATAGACACATCAGAAAAATCGCTGCAGATGTAACTAATTTCCACGTTGATAGCATGTCGCTGAATATCAAAACTAATATAAGAGTATATAGCGATGTAAACAAGTTTTGATATCAATAATATTACTGCACCCATCAATTTAGTGTGCCCATCAAAGTGCTTTCAATAAGGCTTCGTTTTTCGAGACTTGAAACACGGCTAATTAGAAATGCAAATAAGCAGCTACGGCAGTATTCCCTATCTGATGTACAAAAAATTACTGGATAGTGTTCTTTTTATTTTACTTTATTGGAGTTCATTATAAGTGTAAATTTCCAATGAATTCGAAATTACATTTAACAGATAGGTTAACAGTAATCTATTGGTAAGAGATCTTCATCTTATTGGTAAAGAGGGTACATAATCTTCCTTTTCTTTTTACTGAAAAGAAGTTTCTGGTACAAGAATTTTGAGATTAATAATTCTTAGTCTAAACGATATTAAATAAAATAGACGAATAACAGACGAAAGATAAACTGGTAAAGAGTCGTATATTTAAGGTACCAACTTTTACAAACGTTCTTTAGGTCATCAAGTTTCTTATTGGTGGAGCAAGTGCACACAGCTTCTCTCTTTTGTGCGTCATAGAAACAAGTCCCATTTTCTCCAGAGCAATCTTTGTACTTGCCAGTTGCGCAGTCAACAACGGTTTCACATCTATCTCCTCTCAATCCTGGCCTGCATTCACAAAATCTTTTTTCACCCTTTTGCTTGCATAGTCCCATATATCTACAGTCCTCATCATCGTTGCATGCATCTGAAAATAGAAAAATATCTAATTATCCACATTGCAACAGACATAAACCATATTGCAACAGGAGTAAACCTTATTGCAGCAGAAGTAAACCATATTCCAATAAGAGTAAACCATACTGCAACAGGAGTAAACCATATTGCAGCAGAAGTAAAGCATATTGCAACAAGAGTAAACCTTATTGCAACAGGAGTAAACCATATTGCAGCAGAAGTAAACCACATTGCAACAGAAGTAAACTATATTGCAACAGGAGTAAACCATATTGCAATAGGAGTAAACCAAATTGCAACAGGAGTAAACCAAATTGCAGCAGGAGTAAGCCATACTGCAACAAGAGTAAACCTTATTGCAGCAGAAGTAAACCATATTGCAATAAGAGTAAACCATACTGCAACAGGAGTAAACCATATTGCAGCAGAAGTAAAGCATATTGCAACAAGAGTAAACCTTATTGCAACAGGTGTAAACCATATTGCAGCAGGAGTAAACCACATTGCAACAGAAGTAAACTATATTGCAACAGGAGTGAACCATATTGCAATAGGAGTGAACCAAATTGTAACAGGAGTAAACCAAATTGTAGCAGGAGTAGGCCATAGTGCAACAAGAGTAAACCTTATTGCAACAGGAGTAAACCAAATTGCAGCAGGAGTAAACCATATTGCAACAAGAGTAAACCTTATTGCAACAGGAGTAAACCATATTGCAACAAGAGTAAACCTTATTGCAACAGGAATAAACCAAATTGCAACAAGAGTAAACCATATTGCGACAGGAGTAAACCACATTGCAGCAGGAGTAAACCATATTGCAACAGGGGTAAACCATATTGCAAAAGGAGTAAACCACATTACAGCAGGAGTAAAGTAACCCTATTGCCCCTATCTTAAAGTAAATATGATTTTATTTGCGCCATATTATAAGAGACAAGGATATTATTGTAAGTAAAACTCTGTTTGACTTGAAGAATTCAAAAATAATCAGAATTTTGCGAAGCAGCAATGATTTGCGATGACACCTGGTTAAAATACATGACACTGAATTAAAATTATATGAGCATGCAATTAAGTTATTTCAGACTGTGCAATTTGAACAAACGCTTCATATGATTTAGATTATGTATCCAAGGTTATTTGTGACTATGCTACTTGAAAAAACACTTCATATGATTCATATGATGTATCCAAGATTATTTGTTAAAAAAGATTATTTGATTATTTGTTTTAATGATCCTACATGTTCATTGGATGATCCCTTTGGCAAAGGTATTGGGCATAAAAGTAATGAAACCAACTAAAACTTGTAAATGATAAATAATTCATTGATGGTTGCCAATTATATTGAAATAGATGTATAATACGCAATATCAGAATGTGTCGAATATGTAACAATATGTAAAAAATATGGAATAACGAATAATTTTACGCTGTGAATACTTATAAAATATAACATTTATAGGGGTATCTTCAAATATATTTCATGATTAAAAGTATTTAATAGTTAAAACACACCGATGATAAATTATCAAAACAAAAAATATTCTAACACACTTTTAATCTAGAGATGTTTTTTTTTGTGGTTTTTAATTTTGATTCTATGGAAACCGAATTTGTAATATTAATATATAATAAAGAATCATCAATTACTTCTTGTGAATATTTAAAAATACTTAAAAAATCTGCAACATTATATTAGTTACAATGAGGGGTAAACGATACTTTCTGATTGTGCATATTTATAAAATATAACATTTATAGTAATATCTTCAAACATCGTTCATGGACACAAATATTCAATTGTTAAAATGCTTCGATGACAAATTATCTAAATCTTATTTTAATTATGTTAATCAGAACGCAATTCTTTTTTTTGGAATTGTAGTTGATGTTTTGAAGGTCATTGTGTTGCAGTGGAAATATAATCTTTAATTTTATGAGAAATAAATAAATTAATATTAATAAAATATAACGGTTATAGCACTCAGTAAAGCATATTATCTCTTACCTGAAGTTGGTATGTTGCTGGTTGTTGATTGTGTTGCAGGGGAGGTAGATTCTGTAACATTATGATATAATGAAGAATAAACAATTTTTTCACTGTGAATATTAACAAATATAATGGTTACAAGAATGTGATTTTCATGGAATTAAGTAATCAATAATCAAAATGCACCCATGACAAATGATCAAAAAATTTTGGTACTTACGTATTAACGCTACCTTGGCTACCATGCGCCAATAAAGAGCAATCTTGTTGTTCGCACGCGCACGCAGTTTTCTTTTTAACGCCAACCGCAGCTACAGATTTGGCGGTTTTTAAAATTCTGCTTCCCTCAAACCAGTTATCTTTTCTAAGTCCCACACGATAAGCACACTGACTGAAATTGCATTTCCAAAACTTACGTTTACCAAAATACACTTTCATGTCATGTGAATTGGGCCATTTTCGTTTTTTTTTTTGGTAAAATATTTCGCTCCTGAAAAAATAAAATTGCATCTTGTTCTGTTTCTGGCAAATCCCAAATACGCATTTTCGTAGCACTACAAAATGGCGTCAAAAATCAGCAAATCTGTAGCTGATAGATTGGCGCCACTTAAAAACCGCCAAATCTGTAGTTGTTAGATTGGCGACACATAAAAACCGCCAAATCTGTAGCCAAGGTGGCGTTAATACGTAAGTACCAAAATTTTTTGATAATCAAACTGTCAGTAGGTGAAATTGGTCCAATTAAATCTGAACCAATCAGGCGAGTGAGACGAAGAAATTCACGAAATTATTTGATTAACATTGAACGCGATTCACTGAAAAGAAGAGTTTTCTATGACTATACTAGAGCTATGACTATTGGTTATTTCATTTAAAAATTAGTTAAAAGTAATCGTAAAAATAGTATGAACAAACTCATCAGCGATTCTTCTGTCATTTTGTTTCAAAATGCATCCAAATCAACATTCAATCCACGATGCAAACTCATGAGAAATTACAAAATTAGTACAACAGAAGAGTTTTTTTTTTTGGTTTTTATCTAAATTTTTTATGATAATGAGTGAAATTACACATCTATATTTTCTTATATAGTAATTACTTATTATTTTATATTAATCTTTGATTTAAAGACTTACCTGATGCAGTTGTAGAAGTCGGAGAGGTTATCACAATCTCTGCAAAAAATATAGGTAATAAATGAAATTCACGTTATAATTTCCGATAAAGCATTTTTTTTTTTTTTTTTTTTTGCATACTACTGTGCCCAAAAAGTAATACCAATTTTCAATTTAAATTTTCCGGGCATATGGTATTTCATTTTTTTTTCTTTCTTTTTTAGGTTATTGGTACTGTCCTTGACATCTGTGTGAAATTTGGCGTCAAAATATTCATTAGTGTTTGAGTTAAGCTTAGCTTATGAGATGGTAAAACTGATTCCGGCGATTTTTGAAATGTCTCTTCAATCGACTCAAAACGGTATCTCCGGAGTGGTCTTTTGAGTTTAGGGAATAGCCAGAAGTAGCACGATGCTAAATCAAGTGAATACGGTGGTTGTGGAACGATATGGGTTTCATTTTTGCCGAAAAAGTCACGAAGAATCAATGCAGTGTGAGCTGCCTCATTCAGTGTTTTCTCTTGCTTGCTCTTCGCCTTCAACACGTTCTCTGCCTTCTTTCTAACTGTTTATACCACTTGTAAACATTTCTTTCCGATATAAGAATGCTCACCGAATGCCTTCTGCAACATTCTATACGTTTCCACAAACAAAATTGAATGCAAGTTCTTTGCTCAATAAATTCACACATTTCAAAAATCACCGGAATCATTTTTAGCGCTTTACAAAGCCAAGCGTAACTCAAAAAATTACGAATATTTTGACGTCACATTTTACACAGATGTCGAGGACAGTGCCAGCAACCTGAAAAAGGAAAAAAAAGGAAATTCCATAATCCCTGGGAATTTCAAATTGAAAATGGGTCTTACTTTTTGGACACAGTAGTATGTACGACTTCTTTAGGTTACTTTTCAGGTCGTCTAATACTTCTATTAGAAATTGATGAAATTTTCGTTTTTAATAATGATTAAAATTATCTTCTTTTATATGAAACCCAGATCAAAACAAAAATATATAAATCTAACATCGCTTGTTTTGTTAAATATCAACAGCTATAATTTCTACAATAAAGTATATTTATTTGATAGCAAAAATTTGAAGAGAAGGAGGTAGTAAGTAGTTTAGGAGATTTTATTAAAATAAAAGCGTTTTATTTGACGGTATTTTTTGTTATTCTTTTCCAAAATATTCGAAATACAAATAAATGCGACAGTCTCTTGCTTGACATGAATTTAGACTAATAAAAAGAATTACAATTAAAATAATATTTACCAAAACAACAAATGTAAAAAAGAAAGTTTTCACAATTACATCAGATCCGTTAGTGTAGTTTTTATGCCAAGCACTACGGAGTGTTTCAAAAATTTTAAATGCGCCCGAAACTCGCAATAATTATCTTGCTGTTTTCAAGACTATTTCCACATCTCCATTATCATTTGTAAGAAAACGACTTTCTTTAGAGGGTGCGCAGTAAATCTACTTCCCCGTGGTGCACCTGGTAATACTTTTTAGTGGCTAAAAGATCTGCAACTTGGCATTATGTCTTCCTCCCCTCACTTTGATACTCTTCGAGTGCTACAGTGGAATGCCGGTGGACTGTCTCAATCCAAGCGTGCAGAGCTTTTGCTGACTGCGTGAGAAGGATGTTGTTATCTTTACTATTATGGAGGCTAATTTGACAATCGACTGCCTGCGAAGCCATCTTTACAAACTCAAAATTGTTCCTTCCCCGATATGCAGCTCTGGAGAGGCCATGGACTCCACGCATCTACTTCACTGTCCTGCTCTGAGCCAGACTTTTCTCGCCGAGCGATATTGGGAGGTTAATGAACTCTGTTGCAGCATGTTTTGTTGTACTCTCTGTTTTTTTTTTTTTCATTGGTTTTTTTTTACTGTATTTGTTCATAATCTGCCATTGGAAATATAAAAAAAAACTTTCTTTGGTTGAAGGAATTTAGTAATGTCGTTAAACCTTTTAGATCCTATTTTTGTCTGAAGGAATGAACTAAAATTTAATTGTCTAATTGTTTTAAACTTCATTTACAGATCAAAACCATGTGCTATAAGGTATAAAATAATAATTTTACTTTTTACCACTCACCCTTGCAAATTTCACCGTCCATTGCATAACCATTATCACAAGCACATATTTTCACACCATTCTTAAAGTAACATCTTCCATTGGCACCGCAATTACATTCTGTGCAATGAAAAAAAAAACATATTTATGTACACTATCAAATCTTTACATGCAATAACTTTTCCAGTAAATATTTCAACATAAATTAATCTCTGACTTATATTTCTGACATTCGCACCTGATTTTAGATGTTAATAAAAATGCGTTTAAGTGCAAACTTTTGTCTTTAATTGTATGCAGCGGTTCCGGTGTATCAAATTTTTTATTTTAATAGTTATTTTAACAGCCTCATAGATAAATACTCTACTGGCCATTAAAATCACTACATCAGGAAGAAATACAGATAACAAAATGATATTTACAGGAAAAATATATTATACTGGAAATAACAAATTATTAAATTTTCTAATCAGGGGGCACAGATCCTGAGAAATCAGTACCCAGAACAACCACTTCTGACAGTAATAACAGCACTTATACGCCTGGGCATTGAGACAAATAAAGATTGGATGGCCTGTACAGATACCAATACTACGTACAGGTACTTAACATTTAATGTTTAAGCTCATGCATCTACAATACGATGCCACAGCTCATCAACCGTAGTGACTGGCGCATGGTGATGAGCCAATCACTCGGCAACCATGCACCAGACGTTTTCTATTGGCGGGAGATCTGGTGAACGTGCAGACCAGGGCAACAGCCGAACATTTTCCGTATCAAGGAAGGTCCGTACAATACCGGAAACATGCGGTCGTGCATTATCCTCTGAAACGTAGGGTTCAGTAGTGTAGCTTCACGTGAATAGGGTTTACACGCCCGATAATGTAAACCTCCTGTCTGGGTGGAGTGAGCTGGCTGAAGAGAGAGAAATGCAACACCAGCAGTGTGCTTTTGTTTTTGGAATAAATGAGATGTGTTGTGTTTTATAGTCCACTTTTTGGCTGTAGGTATTTTGTTCCTAGACCATACAAGTGGGATTATGAAAGAAATCGTGAAATGTAAAAATGTGCAAAAGGCTTTCAAAAACTAAAAAAGGAGAATTTATTTATAACAAATGTACAATAGTGTTAAATATATATATCCGAAATCAGAAGTTGAATGTCGTTTAAGAAAGAAATTACTTTCATGTGAAGAAGTAACACATTACTTCGTTCTTAGCTAAATTAAATTTGATTAAGATTACCTGGATTTATCGAAAATTACAAAAATACAGTAATTTTTCTGAATTATTTGTTTATTGAATATCAGAAACTTAAAAGTTGAAACAAAAAATTTATTTGATATTGATTATTTCCATTGTAATATGAATTTTGAACAGAAATAGGTAGCATTTTAGAGATTTCATAGAGATAAAAGCTTTCAACTTTTGTTTTTCTTTACTGTGCTTTACATATTATTCGAAATAAAAAGAGCGTTAAGTTTTAATAGAATCAGATGTAAAACATACTATGAAAATAACGAGAATAATCTTTAAGAAGCCACTAATCACGGATTTCAACTGCCCTAGGAAGTTGACATCAGTTATTGGCAGATTCAGAACTAATCATTACAGAGGGATGAAGATTCTCCCAGACATGACCAGGGAATAAATCCCTTTCAAAAATTGCCCCAACGCTTTCCTAACACCTAAGCACATTCTAGAGAGCCCAGCACTCACTCCCCATGTTTTGCAATTGGGTATGGTCCCAATAGTGGCCGCTATCGTAAAGACTTTTGACTTGATCTAACTTTGATCATTATTTTTTAAATCCATGGACACGATCACAACAACAACAATGGGAATAATCACGTTTAGGGATACATTAATTAAAATACAAAAATAAGGAAATGACTTAATTTTTCAGAAATAAAGAATGTGTTGGTTATTATAATTTGTCACTTACCTTCGCAAATTTCATCATTCAATGAATAATCTTGGTAGCAAGCGCATGCTTTCGCACCTTCTTTAAATGAACAAATACCTCCTTCGCCGCAATAGCATTCTGTTTAATTAAAAGAACTCATAAATTATCCATAATCAAATATTTGCAAACTATAGTTTCTAGCAGAAATCAGTTTGACATAAATAATTTCCTGGTTACATTACCTCTATTCTGAATGGTATTGATATGCACTCATGTCCAAAAATTAAGGATAACTCAGAATCACACAGAAATTGAACTCTAAAATAAAAATTTCACCTGTAGAATTATCGCACACATCTTGAAGAAGAATATGCAAATTACAGGAAACCACCAGATGGCATGGATAGTACGTCCCAATGACGAGAGTGTAAGAGAGGGTATATAAGGAATGGTGGCAAGGAAATAAAATTGCTCACAAGGGCTTTAAAAGCCTTTCAGAGCAATAACCGCATAGTTATGGCACAAAGGAAGCATTTGGATGATTTTTTACGTGGTAGAATTATCGGACGACTAGAATGTGGACGTACCCAGCTGGAAATATCCGAGGAACTTGGAATCGCCCAGAGTGTCATCTCCAGGCTTTGGCAACGATTCCAAGATGATGGTAATGTGAGTAGATGTTACAGCACAAGTCGCCCCCGAGTTACAACGCCGAATGAGGACCGGTATTTAGCAGTTACTGCCAAAAGAAACAGACAGAGCACAGCATCAGACCTGTCTCGTCAGCTCTCTTCAGCTATCGGTAAGACAGTTTCAAGGCAGACCGTGTACAGACGCTTAGGGCACATTGGTCTATATGCTCTTAGGCCTGTCAGATGTGTTCCCCTTACCGCAACTCACTGTCGCCTGCGATTAACCTGGAGTAGAGAGCATGCATTGTGGACACCGCAACAGTGGCCTTTCGGGATGTACATTTGTTTCGGGGCGCCATGGGTGCTGAATTTCTGTTTATGGATGACAACGCCCGTCCTCACCGTGCAAACATTGTAGACGAATGCCTTCAATTGGAGGATATCACCCGTACGGATTGGCCAGCATACTCACCAGACTTGAATCCAATAGAACATGTGTGGGATATGCTTGGCCGACGAATTTCAGCCCGTCAACCCCCTCCCACCTTGTCAACTGGAACTTCGGAGGGCATTGCTTAATGAGTGGTGTAATATTCCCCAAGATCAGATTGATAATTTGATACTCAGTATGCCTAGGCGTTGTAAGGCCTGTATTGCATCGTTCGGGAGACATACTCCATATTAACCACCATACTAATATATACTGTTTTTTGTAAATATGTCCTTTTTTGAAATTTGCTCCAGGAAGTAAAAATCGCAATTTTTATTAATTATGTCAAACATATAGCATCTTTTTTGCTCTTTACCTTTTGTTTAATAAATAGACTTTACAAATAAGTCAAATTTGTTTTGCTTCTGTCTCTTTCTTTGCCTGAACTTCATTTTCCTTAATTTATGGACATGAGTGTATATATATATATATATACAGTGGCGTCCAAAAAATAAGCATAATGGATAATTATGTGAATAAAGAAGGAACTGTAAATCAGAATGGCGAGAAACGTGATATGCGAGTGTAAAATGGTTATAAAATAAAAAGCAAATCAAAAGAAGGATAATAATTAATTTTATTATCCAAAGTAGCAGTTTGAAAGAAAACTGAGTATAGCAAGGGTTCACACTTTAAAGAAAAAATGAAAGAAAACATTAAATAAAATACTGATGCTGCAGTGTAATAAGGCGTGGGGTCACCTCTGACAGCCAGGCATGCTGCACAGCGATTTACCATACTTGCTATGAGATGATGAATGAGTTGTGGGCTCAAACGGTTCCACGCTTCTTTGAGAGCTCTCTTCAGATCTGTAACGGAGCTTGGTGGGTGCGAAAGGGCTACAATTTGTCTCCCGAGCATATCCCATACATGCTCGATAGGATTTAAATCAGGGGAGTTCGCAGGCCACGACATGCGCTGGATGTTTTCCGTTTCAAGGAAGTCATCAACCTGCACCGATCGGTGATATGGTGCATTATCATCCATGAATATGTAGTCAGGACCGACAGCACCTCGAAACAAGCGAACATAAGGCTCAAGAACTTCGTCTCTGTATCTTTGACCAGTCACAGACCCCGTGTCAAAGAAATAGAGGTCTGTGCGGCCGTCCATCATGATGCCTGCCCATACCATTACTGACCTTGATGGAAAATGATGTCTTTCCGTTATGTTTCTTGGTTCAAAACGTGTTCCACATTCTCTCCATATCGTTACCCGACGAGAATCACTACTCAGACTAAACCGGGTCTCGTCACTGAACATCACATTGGCTCATTCTCCCACACTCCAATGTTGATGTTTCAAACTCCAGTTCAAACGAGCAGACGTGACGGGAATGCAAACTGCTGGTCTTCTAGTATACAGGCCAGCATGATTGAGTCTCCTGTAAACAGTTTGTCTCGAAATTCGTATTCCTGTGAGCGCCGAACCCAGTGCTGTGGCAGTACTGCCCCTCTGACGTCACGCACTTATTACCAGATATCGGTCTTGGCTAGGGGTTGTGAATCTTGGTCGACCTGATACTGGTTGTCGGGTAAAATCTCCCGTTCTTTGAAACATCTGCCACAGTCTTGAGATCACAGATTGGTCCACATTCAAAATCCGAGACACTTCGGTTTGTGATCGTCCGGATTCCAGCATTCCAACGATTCTTCATTTCGCAAACATGTCCAATTGGCGTCTTTGTGCCATCATTCACCTTGTTTGATGGTTAACAACGTTCCTTCGCACAGCAGTTGCACGAAACTTGTCTGAACTGCTTATGCTGCGTGAATCGGTTTCTTTGCGTTTCGACATGCGCAGGTGTTTCACGCAGGACGTAGTCGACTGAAAAGTTTTGCATAAACCCAATGTTTTTTCTTCACCCAATTAATATCCGCAAGAAATTTGGAATAATTTTACGAATATTTACTCCGTGTTTTTCACATTTTACGATTTATGCTTAACTTTTGGACACCAGTGTATATTATAAAGTTTCCTACTGCATGAGGCACAGAATTTTTGGAGTATTATTGTGATAAATCTATTCAAGTGATAGCATTTTATGTCGGTTTTATGAACGATACAAGTTCTAGATTATAAGTTGCAGATAAAAAATTCAAAAGTTAATATAAAAATTAAATGAATTACGTATTTTAAATAAATGTTAAGCACGCAAGTTATAAAGAAAATTGTATTTCACCATTAATTGCATAACTTGTCATAAGCGTTTTGTATATTTCTAAAGAACGTGCCATTTTTTCTGGCCGTTGAAGTAAAAGAATAAATTATTATTTTTTCAAACAGTACTACTAAGTAATCATTTTCAAAAGCAAATATTTCAGCATGAATTTTTCCCATTTACAATTTATATTATCCTAAATTATATTCATACACGGTAAACAATATAGAACTCGTTTCGATATATGTGAATATTTTATATTAAATTAAATTGCTTTCTGATTATTACTCGAGTTTTTTTAACATTAATAGTTGTCCAATTTTTTTGTTACATTGGTTACATGACATTAATTTATAGGTATGCAACCAATGTAACAAACATTATTTTTACAATAAAATTATTTTTTGAAATCATTTGTGAGCAGTTGAAAGTAAAGCTTAAATTATAAAAAAATAGCAAGATATTTTCGAAAACCTAAAGATGATAAGGAATAAATTACAAACATTGATTCTAGTAATGCAAATTTCTAAATTTTAGAAATATTAGATATTAGATTAGAAATCTTAATATTGCTCAGAGGAACCATTTTCATGATAAAATGGACCATTTAAATATTTTAAATGCTTTTACGTAACAAAACATTAAAAAATGACTTACTATAAACAATATTACTATTCTCCAATTACCTTTGCAAATGTCACCATTGAATACGTAATCTTTATCGCATGCACATGTTCTCACACCATTTCTCAAAAAACATGTTCCATTATCACCGCAGTTGCATTCTGTTGAAATAAAAGAATTCATTAATATTTGAGCAAACCATCAAGAAAATATTTCAACAAAAATTATTTCCATTCACAATTTATTTCAACTTAAATATTATTGCAACAGTTAAACAATACTATCGTGTCCAAAAAGTAAAACCATTTTTCAATTTAAAATTCCCGGTGCTTATTGAATATCAATTTTATGGATTATTACGAACATCAATATATTCATTAGTATTTGAATTACGCTTGGCTTTGTGAGACGCTAAAACTGATTCCGATGATTTTTGAAGTGTCTGAATTAATTGAGCACAGAACGTGCATTCACTTTTTCTTGCGGAAACGAATAGAACGTTGCAGAAGGCATTCGGTGAGCATTCCTAGTTCACGTCCAAAAAATTAAAGCTTTGGTGCTTGCAAACCGTCGATTTACAATTAGAGACCATGCTGATGATGTTCGAATTTCAAAAGGATTCCATTTTATTGTTTTGGATTCCATTTTGATTTCCATGTTTTGGGCCTCGAACGCGTCAAATCTCGATTGGTGCCGAAAATACTGATTTTTTTGGAAAAACATCATCGAGAAGTGTGTGAAACAATACTTTCTAACTATCAGGACAAGTTCATCATAACTGGAGATGATACTTGGATTTATGCTCACGACCCTGAAACAACCGATCAATGAAGCGAATATCGTGACAAAGGTGACGCAAGACCGAAGAGAGCACTCCAAAAATCAAGGTCATGTTGACTGATTTCTTTGATTACCGTGGTGTGGTGCATTATGAATTCCTTCCGCCGGGTCAAACTGTCACCAAGGAATATTATTTGAGCGTTATGCGCCGTTTGCGTGAAGCTATTCACAAAAAGAAGCCGCATTTATGCAAAGGCAACTCTTGGTTTTTGCATCACGATAATGCGCCAATTCACACTGCATTGATTCTTCGTGACTTTTTAACCAAAAATGAATCCCATATCAACGTTCCACAACCACCGTATCCACCTGATTTAGCACCGTGCGACTTCTGTCTATTCCCTAAACTCAAAAGACCACTACGGAGACACCGGTTTGAGTCGAGTGAAGAGATTCAACATCAATCGGCACGCGATTTGAATGCTATCCCGGCCAATAACATTTTAGCATGCATGGAGGATTGGAAAAAAAGTTGGCATTAAAATTGGCAAGCATTGTTAAGTTTCCGGAGGGGATTACTTTGAAGGCGATGAAATAAATTTAGAAAAATAAATAAAGAGTTTTTTAAAAAAATAAATAATTGTCTTATTCTTTGGGCACAGTAGTATACAAAATTAAATGAAGGAAGCTTATTTACAATATAAATATATTAGATATTACTTACGAAGCAATCATACTATAGTTTACCGAAAAGTAACATAATTTCTTGTAACTTACCTCTGCAAATTCCAGCCTCCAACGAATAGCCTTTATTGCAATCACAATTTTTCAAACCATTTTCAAAGTAACATATTCCATTTTCACCACAGCTACATTCTATTTAGTAAAAAAAATATATGC
>BPLQ01005226.1:41851-53141 GCA_021605075.1 Caerostris darwini
TTCACCACAGCTACATTCTATTTAGTAAAAAAAATATATGCATAAAAGATATTTATACACAACATTTATCAGCAATCCTTTAGCTTACGCAGCAGCGATACTGTACTAAACTTTACAGAAAAGTAACATCCTTTCTTGTAACTTACCTTTGCAAATTCCAGCCTCCAATGAATAGCCATTATTGCAATAACAGATTTTCACACCATTTTCGAAGGAACATTTTCCATTTTCACCACAGCTACATTCTATTCAGTAAACAATATATATGTTTATACACAATATTTATCAGCCGTCCTTTAGCTTACGCAGCAGTGATATTGTACTAAACTTTACAGAAAAGTATCATCATTTCTCGTAACTTACCTCTGCAAATTCCATCCTCCAATGAATAGCCTTTATTGCAATCACACATTTTCACACCATTTTCGAAGGAACATCTTCCATTTTCACCACAGCTACATTCTGTTCAGTAAAAAAAATATATGCATAAACGATATTTATACACAGTAATATTTATCAGCAGTCATTTAGCTTACGCAGCAGTGATACTGTACTAAAATTTACAGAAAAGTATCATCATTTCTTGTAACTTACCTCTGCAAATTCCAGTTTCCAATGAATAGTCTTTATTGCAATCACACATTTTCGCACCATTTCCAAAGTAACATCTTCCATTTTCTCCACAACTACATTCTGTTAATTTAAAAAACTATTCATATACAGTCGTTTAAATTTAAGTCACTTCCCGATTACATGGACTGCATTTTAAATGATATTTATAAAAATTTTATATAGAATTAATCTCAATAGATTTATATCTTATATTATGATTCCTTTATGTTTTACACATAAATTTTACTTTAGAGTAAAATATTTTAAGTATGAGCTGTATATTCCTTAATTGAATTTATTAATGATGGCCTATTCGTTTTATCTATGGAATAAGAATTAGCGTTTTGGAATCCACATTAAACTGCACGCCCCGGTTTAATTAGCCTAAAGTGTGCAAAAATGAGAGCGACAAACCAAACTGAGGAATGAGAGAAAAAAAATTATAAATGGAAAAAATGTGTCTAACACTCTCAAAAGTTAAGAGATGCTAAGTATTAAATATCTTCCTGTTTTGACTCTCCAGCTTTTATTCTTTTCTCCTCCATCGTTGGCCTCACAGGTCTCGTCTTTTTCGCAATGTAAATGCTGCGAAATATATGATGGGTTTTAAAAAAATTGTAATTTTCACTTTTAGCATTATCAATTCCTTCTATTAGCTCACACTCTCCCTATATATATTTTGTTCAAATTTCCAAACGTTCATAAAACACTTTTTATTCATCCGCTCAAGTTCAAATACATTTTTTTTTAAATTTGTAGCGGATGACACTGGATGTGAATGCAGTTTTTTCAAATATTAATTCATTCATTAAATTTAATTAATTAATTTTAGGTTTTTTTTAGATTTAAGATTTAAGTTGCATGTATCTACCAATAGATGGCGCCAGATAAAGTTAAAAAAATGAATGAAAATTATTTATAAAGGACTTTCTGCAATATAGCAAAAAAAAAGTAGGAATTGACTTCACATTTTTTTTTTTATATTACTTGTTTTTTTTCTTGAATTGTACAGCTTGGTTAAAGCTGTCCCTTCAGTCATTACACAATTTAAACCTTATTTACCTCTTTGAACTATGTACAAATACGATTCATGTATCAAAAATTTTTTTAAGTATTTCACGTAATATTACTTATACTAACATCCCCATTTTTAATAACGCCGTGAAATGGTCTTCGCAAATTATATACTTAGGTGTTATAATTGGTAAACTCCTCACGTATCGTATTTTACCCTCTCATTTGTAGAAAATCTAAGCTCTCTACCAGGAATAAAATACTCATCTACATTTATTACATGCGTCTAACGATCACATGCGCAAGTCTGGTTTGGAGCTCAGCATTCAAATGAAATTTAGAAATTGTTCAAAGACTTGAAAATAAAGTTCTTAGAAGGATTTCAAATTCGCCTTGGTAATTGAAATGAGGACATCATTTCTCCTTACGTTCTACTTTCATTTCATTTTTAGAGGATTTCTTTCTGTTTGCTTGTATTTATCTCGAACCGTTTTCTTAAACTATGCTTCTTAATTATTTTTATTTGTTTTTTTTTTTTTATATTTATAAATTACATTTAAATAAAAGAATAAATAAATAAAAATAAATAAAGTACTCCCTCATTTTGTTTAGATTACATCAAAACTTTATATGTCTCTTTCTTTTAATTCTTTATATACACTGAAGTGACAAAAGTCATGGGATAGCAATATGCAAATTTTCAGATGGCAGTAGCATTGCGTAGAACAGGTATAAATGCGCAGTGCTTTCGCAGAGCTTTCATTTCTGTTCAAGTTATTCATGTGAAGAGGTTTTGACGTGATGATGACCGCACGACGGGAATTAACAGACTTTGAACGCGGAATGTTAGTTGGAGCTAGACGCGTGGGTCATGCCATTTCGGAAATCGTTAGGGAATTCAACATTCCCAGATCCACTGTGTCAAGAGTGTGCCGAGAGTATGAAATTTCAGGCATAACATCCCACCATGGACAGCGCAGTGGTCGACCGCCTGCACTTAACGACCGAGACCGGCGACGTCTGCAAAGAGTCGTAAATTCTAACAGACAAGCAACACTGCGTCAAATAACCGCAGAAATCAATGTGGGACGTACAAGGGACTTGTCTGTTAGAACTGTGCGGAGAAATTTGGCTTTCTTGGGCTATTCCAGCAGAAGACCGACTCGAGTGACTTTACTGACAGAACGACATCGCTTGCAGCGACTCTCGTGGGCACGTGCGCATATCGGTTGGTCCCTAGATGAATGGAAAACCGTGGCCTGGTCCGATGCGTCACGATTTCAGTTGGTAAGAGCTGATGGTAGGGTTCGAGTGTGGCGCAGACCCCACGAAGCCATGAACCCAAACTGTCAGCAAGGTACTGTTCAAGCTGGTGGTGGCTCCGTAATGGTGTGGGCTGTTTTTTCATGGCATGGACTTGGTCCTCTGATGCGACTGGACCGAACATTGACTGGAAATGCTTATGTTCAGCTACTAGGAGATCACTTGCAGCCATGTACCCAAGTTGCAGTTCATGTACCCAAACAACGATGGGATTTTTATGGATGACAATGCGCCATGTCACCGGGCCACAACTGTTCGCGATTGGTTTGAAGAACATTCTGGACAATTCCAACGAATGATCTGGCCACCTAGATCGCCCGACATGAATCCCATCGAGCATTTATGGGACATCATCGAGAGGTCTGTTCGTGCCCAAAGTCCTGCACCATCAACGCTTTTACAATTATGGACGTCTATCGAGACATCATGGCTCAATATTCCTGCAGAAGACTTCCAACGACTTGTTGAGTCCATGCCACGTCGAGTTGCTGCACTTCGCCGGGCGAAAGGAGGGCCGACACGATATTAAGAGGTATCCCATGACTTTTGTCACTTCAGTGTATATGTATATATGTATATCTGGGCAAGTAACCTATTAGTCTTTACCTGCTTTCTTTTTCAATGTATTATCTCATAACTTCAAAGGACTCCAACTCAAGATAGAAGCTAGCAGCTGCATCGCACCAACACAAATCGTCGTCTTTGAAATGAGGATATTTGAAACTCTCTTGACCTTCGCAGTATTAGACAATTCATCTTTAATACCTCTAAAACGGTTTTATGCACTCTATCCATATCTCCGGTAATACTGTTCTTAGATTCCTAACAATTTATGACATTACTCTATCTGAAAAAAGAAAGCGTCCTAGAACTGTTCTCATTATCCTCAGTGAGTGTTCTATCTCTAATCTTCTCTTTCTGAAGTGTCAAACTGCGAGCTCCACTTGTTCACAGATCAATCATCTATTTCAATATGTTAATTATAATTTCCTATTTTCAATTTTGCATGTATTCGTATATGTATACATACTCCTTTTTTTTTAAATTTTTATATTAGGTTAAAAAATTACGGCATAGCAAATCAATGGCCATAGACCAAACTCAAATGTTTTCAATAATCAAGGACTGTAAGCGTGTGGCTGTTCCTTAACCAAGAGCTTCGTTCATCTTTCCATTGCACGTATTTAAAAATCTAATTTATGTATATTTTATATTGCCATACCGTAATATTCCTGTTTATAATCCATATTTTAAAGATTCTTTATAATCCATATTTTAAAGAGTTACGCTTTTAAAATGCGTATTAACCTATTTTTGACTTTTATTTTTTTGAAAAATATATATATGCCTTCACTATGCATGCCATATGTCAATTGATCATAGAAATATACACTACTGGCTATTAAAATTGATACACTATGAAGAAATGCAGATAACAAAATGATATTTATTAAGCAAATATATTATACTAGAAATAACAAGTGATTAAAATTTCAAGAAATTTGGGTGCACAAATCCTGAGAAATCAGTACAAAGAACACCCACCTCTGGCAGTAATAACATCACTTTAGTACGCCTGGGCATTGAGTCAAACAGAGGTTGGATGGTATGTACAAGTACAGATGCCCATGCAGCTTCAACACGATGCAACAGCTCATCAACCGTAGTGACTGACATATGGTGACGTGCCAATCGCTCGGCAACCATGGGCAAGACGTTTTCTGTTGGCGTACAATACCGGCAACATGCGGTCGTGCATTATCCTGCTGAAACGCAGGGTTTCGCAGGGCTCGAATAAAGGGTAGAGCCACGTGTCGTAACACACCAGAAATGTAACGTACACTGCTCAAAGTTCCGCCAATGCGAACAAGAGGTGATCGAGACGTGTATCCAATAGCACCCCATACCATCACGCCAGGTGATGAGCGAGTACGACGAAGACGAATGCACGCTGCCAATGTGCGTTAACCACGATGTCACCAAACACGGATGCGACCGTCTAGATGCTGTAAACAGAACCCGGATTCATCTGAAAAAATGACGTCTCGCCATTCGTGCGCCCGGATTCGTCATTAATCACACCATTGAAGACGCTCCTGTTTGTGACACAGCGTCAAGGTTAACCGCAACCATGATCTCCGATCTGAGAGTCCATGCTGCTGCAAATGTCGTTGGACTGTTCGTGCAGACACTTGTTGTGTTTGCAAACGACCCCAATTCTTGACTCGACCCCAAATCTTGAAGGTTTGTTCAAGACCGACATCATGCGGTCATGCATGAAATAAATGTGGAAGAATTTTTCAAAAAAAAAAAATAATAAATAATAAATAATTGGTCTTACTTTTTGGACACATTTGTATTTAATATTTATCTCTCTCTGTTGCTGTAAACTGTTTAATAACTCTTTCAAAATATTACTGCATGAATTACCAATTTGCTCATATTATATTGATTATATATAATTCAATTTGCACACTAATTTAACTTTTCAATCATCAACTGCAAATTAAAAAATTGAAAAAGAACATACTTTAATATATTCTTACCTGCACAAACTCCATCTTTGTCATCGTAGCCTGCTTTGCAAGTACATATTTTCGTACCATTTTTAAAGGAACAAAATCCCATATCACCGCAATCACATTCTGTGTAAATCAAAAGAATGTGTAATTATTTGGGCCGCTCGTACTATAAGCTAGTACTTCTCTTCAAATACATTTTTATATGGCCTCAAGAAACATACAAAATGAGGGAGAAGAGGAACAAACTATCTTTACAAATTTAAAATGTACTTAAAACTGTTTATAAATTTCGATAGGAGTTTCCAATTTTGTACGTAATAGGTTCAAGCTGTTATCTATTTGATGCCATACTACTATGTCCAAAAAGTACGACCAATTTTCAATTTAAAATTCTCCTGGTGAATGGAATTTAAATTTTTTTATATTTTAGGTTGCTGGTACTGTCCTTGACATCTGTATGAAATTTGACGTCAAAATATTCATTAGTGTTTGAATTACCCTTGGCTTTTGGAGACGCTAAAACGGATTCCGGAGATTTTTGAAATGTCTGAATTAATTGAGCAAAGAACTTGCATTCAATTTTGTTTGTTGAAACACATAAAATGTAGCAGAAAGCATTTGGTGAGCATTCCTATATCGGAAAGAAATGTTTAGAAGGGGTATAAACAGTTCAAAGAAGGCACAGAACACGTTGAAGGCGAAGAGACCTCTGGTTCACCATCCACCTCAACCAACGAAGTTCACGTCCAATGAATGAAAGATTTGGTGCTTGCAAACCGTCGATTTACAATTAGAGACCTTGCTGATGATGTTGGAATTTCGAAAGGATCGGTCAATTCCATTTCGGACCTCAAATGTATCAAATCTCGATTGGTATCGAAAACATGGAATACGCAGCTCACACTGCATTGATTCTTCGCGACTTTTTCGCCAAAAATGTAACCCATATCGTTCCACAACCACCGTATTCCCATTGTGCGACTTCTGGCTATTCCGTTAACACAAAAGACCACTCAGAGGACATCGTTTTGAGTCGATTGAAGACCTTAAACTTGAATCGCGCATTGATAAACAGTTGAAGAATTACCTATATCTAACCAATTTATCTAGATTTAATTCGCACTATTTTTTAAATTGGTTTAGCATAAAGCTTTTGTTTGTCAAACTCGTTGTAATAATTTACTAAAACTTATCTTAGTGTATCATATATACTTCATAAATTATACAAATCTCGGACAATTTGGAATGGATAACAGTTATGATAGTAATACTACTGCATACTCTTCAAGCATTAGTTTTAGCGTCTCACAAAGCCAAGGGTAACTCAAACACTAATGAATATTTTGACGTGGAATTTCACACAGATGTCAAGGACAATGCCAGTAAAATAAAAAAAAATAAAAAATTGAAATTCCATAAGCCCCGGAATTTTAAATTGAAAATTAGTCTTACTTTTCGAACACAATAGCACGTTTATTATGCATTATTCAATTTTCACACTAAGAGAATGTTTAAATTACACAGTACTGTTAAAAACAAAGAAAAAGAACGTATATTATTACTTGTGCAATTTCCATCTTTGTCAAAGTAGCCTGCTTTGCAAGTACAAATTTTCGCATCATTTGTAAAGGAACAAAATCCCATTTCACCGCAATCACATTCTGTATAAATTAAAAGAATGTGCAATTATTTGTGCAGTTAATACCTTCATAAGCATAGTATAATATATCAGTATAAAATGCACCTTATTTTATATATAAACTGTATATATACCTTATTTATATATAACAATTTATACCTTTACCTTCATAAGCAACTTTTTCACTTAAAAGCAACTGTTGCACGGCATCCAAGAATTATACAAAATAATGAAGGAGAGGAACAAACTATCTTTATTAACTAAAATGTATTTAAAACTGTCTATAAATTTCGGTAGGAGATCCAAATTTTCGTCTTATTCATAATATTACATTCAAGAAGGTTATGAATTTAATGTCATGTAGTGAAAAGCATCTGAAGAATTTTGAATACTAAATGCGCATTTAATTCATTCACTTTTAAATTGTAGTAGAGAGGAATATTATTACTCGTGTGTGTAATAATATTTACAATAATATTATTTGTCTACTGATTTAATGGCATACGCTCAGATCATTACAATTGCTGTTTATTCTACAACTATACAAATCTAAGTATGTATCTAAATTCCTTAGTTTGTGGATTGTATATGAGTTCCCATACTCCGTTTCAGGGATTTCAGAATAATTTCTATTAAATTCCTGAGCAGAAAGAAAGGATTAAACACACCTGCAAAGGATGCGACATTACCTGACAGGCAAGTTGTGCATATAGATAAAATATCGGTATTTGACTTTACGGCTACTTTTGTATGTAAATGCTTCGGAAACATCTACAAATATTTTTTCTAAAATTTCTTATCTTCTCTGTAAATGTCTGTAAATATATTCGAGGCTATTACAATCCTCCTTGACTTTCTACTAACCGCTAGAGGGCGGTACGTGTCATAATTAGCGGTATTAGCGTCTACTTTTAGAGATTATTATTTTATAGACTAATTTGATTACGAGATAATAATACCTTACATTACAATACAAATCCCATATAGCACACCATAAATAAATTTCCTCTATAACAGGAGTCTTAAAAGTTGAAACAAATGCATAACTTCAAAATATGAATTCGCTCTTTCAAAATATTATGGCATTCTTGCAATTAAGTCTTACAAAGCAGTTTACATAAAATACAATCGTTATACTACACTCATGTCCATAAATTCAGGATAATTCAGAATCACACAGAAGTTGAATTTTAAAATAAAAATTTCACCTGCAGAATTATCACACACATCTTGAAGAAGAATATGCAAATTACAGGAAACCACCAGATGGCGCGGATAGTTCGTCACAATGACGAGAGTGTAAGAGAAGGGTATATAAGGAATGGTGGCAAAGAAGTAAAATTGTTCACAAGCGCTTTAAAAGCCTTTCAGTGCAATGACCGCATAGTTATGACACAAAGGAAGCATTTGGATGATTTTTTACGTAGTAGAAAAATCGGACGACTGGAATGTGGACGTACCCAGCTGGAAGTATCCGAGGAACTTGGAATCGCCCAGAGTGTCATCGCCAGGCTTTGGCAACGATTCCAAGATGATGGTAATGTGAGTAGATGTTACAGCACAGGTCGCCCCCGAGTTACAACGCCAAATGAGGACCGGTATTTAGCAGTTACTGCCAAAAGAAACAGACGGAGCACAGCATCAGACCTGACTCGTCAGCTCTCTTCAGCTACCGGTACGACAGTTTCAAGGCAGACCGTATACAGACGCTTAGGGCACATTGGTCTGTATGCTCGTAGGCCTGTCAGATATGTTCCACTTACCGCAACTCACTGTCGCCTGCGATTAACCTGGAGTAGAGAGCATGCATTGTGGGCACCGCAACAGTGGTCTGAAGTGATGTTTTCCGACGAGTTCAGGTTTAGTTTGCAGTCTCATTCTCGCCGGACTTTCATATGGAGAGCGCCAGGTACCCGTTACCACCAAGAGAACACCATTTAACGACACCGTTACGGCTGTGCAGGATGGCTCGTTTGGGGAGGAATTATTCTTGGTTCCAGAACTGACCTGCAAGTTCAGAGTGTAACGATGACAGGCCACATCTATCGGGAGGTCATTCTGGAACAACATGTACGTTTGTTTCGGGGTGCCATGGGACTTGAATCTACTCACCAGCATACTCACCGGACTTGAATCCAATCGAGCATGTGTGGGATATGCTTGGCCGACCAATTGCAGCCGCCCACTTGTCAACCGGAACTTCGGAGGGTATTGCTTGATGAGTGGTGTAATATTCCCCAAGATCAGGTTGATAATTTGATACTCAGCATGCCTAGGCGTTGTAAGGCCTGTATTGCATCGTCCGGGAGACATACTCCATATTAACCATCATACTAACCATGTTATACTGTTTTTAGTAAATAGGTTCTTTTTTGAAATTTTCTCCAGTGAGTAAAAATCGCAATTTTTATTAATTATGTCAAACATGTAGCATCTTTTTTGCTCTTTATCTTTTGTTTAATAAATAGACTTTACAAATAAGTCAAATTTGTTTTGCTTCTGTCTCTTTCTTTGCCTGAACTTCATTATCCTTAATTTATGGACATGAGTGTATTTGAAAATTTAAAATAACACCTATTAAACAAAGCATTTTAAAAAAACATAGGCTAATATAGTGATTACTTACTTTCGCATCTTCCATCTTTTGGAGAGTAACCTGCTTTGCAGTCACATATTTTTTCACCATTTTCAAATGAACACCGTCCCATGAAACCGCAATCACAGTCTGTTTAAATAAACAAGTAATATAAAAAAAAAAATGTTAAAGTCAATTCCTACTTCTTTTTCACTATATTGCAGAAAGTTTTTAATAAATAATTTTCATTTATTTTTTTAAGTTTATCTGGCGCCATCTATTGGTAGATAAATGCAACTTAAATCTAAAAAAAAAAAACTAAAATTAATTAATTAAATTTAATTACTGAATTAATATTTGAAAATTTTTTATTACCATCAAATAGCATCCACAACAAGTTAAAAAAAATGTTTTTGAATTCGAGGGGATGAACGAAAAGTATTTTATTAACATCTCAAAATTTGAACAAGATATATATAAGGAGAGTGTGAGCTAATAGAAGGAATTGAAAAATACGTGAATAATTAACATGAAGCAAACAGATTTACAATAAAATACATTGAGATGTGTTTTATGTTGTTTAAAATATCCATATAATGTAAAATGTAACGGAAATAATTCATGTTGAAATATTTTCTGTTGAAAATGATTATTTAAATAGAATTGATTTTTAAAATAATGATTCATTCTTTTACATCAACGGAAGTGCAATTGCGATTAAATGATATGTTCTATAAAAAATGACATGTTCTTTCGTCAGGCTATGCAACTAATAAAGAAATTTAGATTTCTATATATTTCCTTTCTTTGTACTTCTAAGTTTCTTTAGTAAAATTCTTTCTTTAGTAAATATTTTTGTATGGCATACAAAAATAAAAATTTCTTAAACTGGTAGTAAAGTAAATCCAGTAAATTTTATGTCAAATCACTATCACTACGGAGTGCTGAAAATTTATCAAGTTTGCTCATGAAACTTGCAATAATTATCTTGCTTTTTTCAAGCCTCTTTCGACGTCTCCATTATCATTTGTAACATTTCATTTCTTACGGGAATAAATAGTTCATATTTAGTAATGTCGCTGTCCCCTTTTACCTCCTACTTTTTGCTAAAGAATTGAAATAGAAATTTAATTATCTAAGGGCTTAAAATCTCATTTACAAAACAAAGCCTTGTGATATAAGCAGGGCCAGATTTAGATGAAAAGAGGCCCTGGGCTATTTCACTTATGAGGCCCTTTCACCACCCATTTTTAAGTTTGTAAATTGCTGATTATATTTGTTTATTATTCATATGTGTAGAATTTCTCCTTATTTTTGATTCAGTGTTTTAGTGTTTACTGTTTTTTGAAGAGTATAATTCCAATTTTGCTAACAATTTGAATGTAGGTCCCTCTTGATCTTGAAGCCCTAGGCTGAAGCCTAGTTAGCCTATAGGAAAATACTGCCCTCGAAAAAAAAATATGCAATAAAAATTATTATATTTATCAAATAACTGAACTTATGAACTATACTTTGGTGTGATCTGGTATATACAAAAGAACAGACCCAATGAGCCGAGCGCGTTGATCTTAACCATTACATTTTTATGTTTGTTTATGAGTCATA
>BPLQ01005226.1:70213-82552 GCA_021605075.1 Caerostris darwini
ATTCAGAACCCGTTCTTCCTAACGGATTTTGATGAAACATGGGGTATATATGGACCATGGGGAAAGGATTTCTGCAATAAAAAAATAGTTCAAATTTTGATCATCAAGGGGAATTGTGGCGTCTAAAGAAGGACAAAAAAATTGTCAAAACCTCAACGTGTGTTCCATTCGCATCAATTACGTGTTGAAAGTGCATTATAGCGCGTTCAATGGTAGAGCGAAGAAACTCGATGAATTTCAGCAACACGGCGTATAATGCTGGATTTCAACTCAAATAAAGTTTGAATTCCTCCTCCATAAACACGATCTTTTAGGAATCCGCACAACGAGAAATCTCAAGGATTTAAGTCGAGTGAACGAGGAGACCAGGCATCCGGAAAAGCTGTGGATATTACACGAAAGTTAGTTAAGTTACACAAAGTTAATAAAAAACAGCTTTTTGACTTGGCAACCAATGTGAGGAGTTGCTCCATCTTACATGAAGACAGTGGTCTGAAAACGTTGCCGTTCCTGTGTAGCAGGAATGACCTGTTGTCGAAGGAGTTCACTGTAACGTGCACTCGAGACAGAGCACGTTTTAGGACCTCAAGGAGTAGGGGTTTCAAAGTAAAACGGTCTGAGGATAAAATTAGCAGTAAATCCACACCATGCAGTCACATAATTAGAATTCAGTAGTTGTTGGTGCAAGACATTAGGAAGTGAAGCACTACATGTGCGGCAATTTTAATTATTCAAAGCTCCATCTAAAGAAAAGTGCGCCTCATCTGACCATAGAATTTGCCAAGGTCATGCGTCATCGACTTCCATTCTCGCCAAAAATCGGCAAGCAAATTCATAGCTTGTGGTATTCGGTCATTTCTCTGTCAATGTTTAATCTGTTCAAAATGGAATCAATTGCAGTTAAAAACGTTTACCGGTAATGGTTTTACCGCATTTTGGAGGTCTTTTTTATCACACTATCATGATAAACTTGGTCCTCTGTATTCTGTCAATGATTAATCTGTTCAAAATGGAATCAAGTGCAGTTAAAAACGTTTACCGGTAATGATTTTACCGCATTTTGGAGGTCTTTTTTATCACACTATCATGATAAACTTCGTCCTCTGTATTCTGTCAATGTTTAATCTGTTCAAAATGGAATCAGTTGCAGTTACTAACGTTTACCGGTAATGGTTTTACCGCATTTTTAGGGGGTTTATTTGTTTTTTTCCCTCGCTAATCACGGTATACTTGGTCCCCTGTATTAAAATCACATGTGTTTGAATCGTTCAAACCCTTTTGACAGCTTGTTTCAGCTGTTCCTCTTAAGCTTCGACAAGAAATCGATGGCCTTCAATTGCACTTTTCTTTTAATTTAAACAGAAAAAATGTTTCCATCAAATGTTCTTCATTCAATGCACATTCAACATGTTCAAAACTCAAAAAAATATGTTTTTAAAAATACGACGATATTATACATACTAGACCATGGGTGGCCAACCCCCAGTCCGCCTTGAATATTTTCCCGTCCCGTGAGATTGATCATATTTTTACAAAATATATTTATTTTATAATGGTCAAAGTAGTGAAAACCAATGTATTGAAAAAAATACATTATATATGCATATATATATTTAAAAATTAACTGTTGAAATTATGAGAAAAAATTAACTTTGATTTTAAAATAATATTCTTGCTAATATATGACAGTTATTGCCTGTTTTATTGATGAGTTTACAGTTATGATTCGCAGAATAATTAAATTATATTCTGCGAACTCATGATGCGCGCTCGTCTATTTGTAAAAGCTAAGTGAAAGAGTGGAGAAACAAATATCGCATTAGCAAAATAAATATTTTTTGATAATTTCATTTATATTTATATATTTTTTATATTTCATTTATATTTATATATTTCTTTACAATGTGCGTTTAGTATCATTATTATTATATTATCTATGTAAGAATATTAGGAATATCTAATGTAATGATTTAAATGTAAGAATATTAGGAAACACAAAAATAATAACTCATTATGTTTCAATTTTTCTCTCCAAAAAAATGTCCATAGTGAGTCTAAATCTAATATGGGGATATATGATTATTTAATGCGTCCCGCGGAATTAGGATGCATTTCCAAAGTGGCCCGCAAGATCATTTGGGTTGGCACCCCTGTACTAGACATTAAAGCCATTAATTAAATTTTTCCATCTCTGGACACTACTTTTTTCCCATCACTCTAACAAAAAGCGAAATCTTCATAGAACAACTCTTTTTTAAAGCTATTTCAGTATCAAGTCAAATTTTGACTATTTCAAATGAGTAAAAGTTAGACAAATCGTGTGTCATCGATCGAAACAAGTGGTAATTAGAAAGAATAATAGAGAATTTTTGCATACCGTATTTTGGACGTCCGTTAGCTTTTTCTCCCTAGCGCGCATGCTAATAGGAAATTGCGCATGCGTGTCTGCAATAATGTTTCCTATGAGCATGCGCGCTAGGGAGAAAAAGCTAATGGACGTCCAAAATACGGTATGCAAAAACTCTCTACTATTTGTAGAATATGGCTGATGGGAAAGGATTACAATCGAAGCTGTTTCCAAATAATTTTTAACCTACTTCATAATAAGGGTAAGAGAGCTACAGCGTTGACTTTGTTGTGTCCACTCATTTTGCCTGTTTTTTCTATCAATGATAGATTCGAATGCGTCCTTGGCAGTCTACAACAATTACCATTAATGATTTCTCCAGGTTTTGGATCAGGGGTGACCAACCCGCGACCCGCCTTGGATATATTTCCGGTCCGTGAGATTTATTACATTTTTACAAAATATATTTATTTTATAATGGCTAAAGTAAAGAAAAACCAATTTATTAAAAAATACATTATGTGTACATATATGGAAAAATTAACTGTCGAAATTAGGAGAAAAAATTACCTTTGATTTTAAAATAATAATCTTGCGAATAGATGACAAATATTGCCTCTTTTATTTATGAGTTAACAGTTATGAGTTCGCAAAATAATTCCATTATATTTTTCGAACTCATCTTGGAACATTTAAAATAACAGTTTCTATGTTTCACATTAAGTGTCACAGTGACCATCCCTAGACACGCACAGTTGATTGTTGATAGCAGAGCAAACCATACTCATAGTTGAAGTTGGAAGCGCTTTTGGTTCAAATTACACCTGCGAATCGCTTTTTTGCAGAAGGAAGTTGACCAGGCACAAAACGCACTCAAACATAACGGAAGCTATCCTGCAACACCCATTACGATGTGCAAATACCCAAATTCAGATCTATTTGCAAAAGATAAGTGAAAGAATAGAGAAACAAATATCGCATTAGTAAAATGAATATTTTTTAGCAATTTCATTTTTTTTTATTTCGTTTATATTTATATATTTTTTATATTTCGTTTTGAGTGTTATATATTTCTTTACACTGTGCGTTTAGTATCCTTATTATTATATTATTTGTGTTTATATGTAAGAATAATAGTAAACACAAAAATAATAACTAACTATGTTACAATTTTCCACTCCAAAAAATGTCTAAATCTAATATGGGGATATATAATTTTATATGGTGCCAGCGTAGTTATGATGCATTTCCAAAGTGGCCCAGAAATTCATTTGAGTTGGCCACCCCTGTTTTAGATGAGTATGATATTTTCTGGCTGACCAGGGCACTCTTCGTCTTTTGTATGAAAAATCACCATGTTTGGATCATTTTAACTCTTTGGACAAGTTCTTTTAGCTGATTCGTGTTTGTCGTAAGCTTCCACAAGAATTCGATGAGCTTTACCTTCACCTTACTTCCGGTTAAAACAGTAAAGTAAAACTTGCGCAAATGTTTGTTATTTGGTACAAACATTCTATGTGATCAAGGCTAAAAAAATATAACTTGATGGTAAGCCACGGACGCGGGGTAACACTGCCCCCGCAACGCTCTACGATCCTATAAGAACCGGGACCTACGGCTTAAAGTGGATTCCGAACCACTACAACACCCATGGGCAAAGCCGGGATTTGAACCCGATACCTATGGTACCGAACGCCAGAGCGCTAGCCATTCAGCCATCATTAAAGTCAGGCTCTTTCTCGGCTTATCAAGTTTTTTAGGCGCTTTATTCAAAATTATGCTACAACAAGTAATATAAAAAAAAAGTCAATTCCTACTTTTTTTTCACTGTATTGCAGAAAGCCCTTTATAAATAATTTTCATTCATTGTTTTAAGTCTATCTGGCGCCATCTATTGATAGATATATGCAATTTAAATCTAAAAAAAGCTGAAATTAATTAATTAAATTTAATGAATTAATTAATATTTGAGAAAACTGTATTAACATCCAGTGTCATCCACTACAAGTTCAAAAAAAAAAAATGTATTTGAACTCGAGTGGATGAATAAAAAGTATTTTATTAGCGATTGGAAATTTGAACAAGATATATATATAGGGAGAGTGTGAGCTAATAGAAGGAATTGAAAAACCTTGAAGGAATTGAAATAAACCTTTACCTGAGCTAACTAAGAAAAACGAAGATATAAAGTGGGAAGAACAACGCAAGTTATCTGGCTAATTCATTTCAAGAACATCTTTCGATGTTTTGAGAAATGAATTGGCCAGATAACCTACTTCAGCACTCTATAATCCAGACACTAAAACAGAGGTCCATGCCGATGTAATTGAAAATGAATTTAAGGATTCAAATCAAATTGGAAGTCATAATAAGTGGCACCTAGTTTACAAAGTCAGCAAGATAAAGACTGAAACTGAAAATACTTAAAATAAATTGGAGTTGATGGCTATTGTATGGACGTTAAAATGATTGGGATAATTTCTAATTGGAATACGTTTTATAGTTATCATTGACTATCAAGCATTAATTTACATGATTCCTTAAAAAATCTTTTAAACCCTCAAACCACAAGATGGAGTATCCTTATACACTGACGGAAAAAAAATCCGAACGCCAAGAAAAAATTATTGTAGAGTAATGAAATTCGAATAATGCATTTATCTAGTTAGCATGTTTAATTGATTAAATTTTAAAGATCACACGTTAATTTAAGATCAAGAAAATGCATTTCAAATGTAAGATGCTGTTACATTAATAGCCGGTGTAACCTGCAGGATTTTGAATGCAAGCCAGCAAACGTGCATGCATTGTGTCATACAGGTGCCGAATGTCATTTTGTGGTATGGAGATCCATGCTTATTGTACTTGTTTTGTCAATACTGGGACGGTCAGTGCTGGCTATGGATGATTAATGTGCACCAAACATATAAAATGCAATTTTATAATGTCTGGATTTATTTAGGTTCATGTTACAGAGTGATCCTAGGCGGTGTCAGAATAAGAATAAAAAAATACATTTCGATTAAAAATCTCATTTTATTGTTTAAAATTAGCAATAATTTACTTTCAGACATAAAAAAAAAAACTGCAGGAATTTGAACTTAAAAGCAGTATTTTTGAAAACAAAATCATATTATTATCATTCTTCCATCAATGCCATAAAATTTTAATAAATAAATTTATCATCAAAATAAATGATGCGACAGAGAATTTATCAATCGCTTTTATTGTAGTTTGCAAAAAAATCAATGAAATGTTTTCTAGGTTAAAAGGAATGCAGCTTGGCCTTAAAGTCCACGCCATTTGCTAATATCTTGGATTTTTTCCTGAAGTTCTTGATGAACTGCAGAGCTCTCAGGTAGTTGAATTCGAGGATGCCCACGAACGTCCACACGGAGATGCCCAGCCAGCAACCCATCAGGCCTCCGATGTAGCTGAACAATTCCCAGTTCTAAGCAAAAAGATGTATTAGGGTTACAAATATCATTTAAAAAAACCATTTCATCCTTAAAATGAATCATAATTTAAATTTGTTTGGTGATTCATCATTTTTTTTTCTTTCTTTCTAATGCAGCTGGCAAACACTTAAACAGCTTGGTCTTGGATGCCTTAAGGCAAACGCTGCACAGGTGTTACTCACTTTGCATTACCCAGAGGGCGCGTGTAACTTGAAGATAAGCCACGGACGCGGAGTAACAATGCCCCCGCAACGCTCTACGATCCTATTAGGACCGAGACCTACGGTTTAAAGTGGATTCCGAACCACTACAAACATCCCTGGCACCGCCGGGACTCGAACCGGAAACGTGTGGTACCGAGCGCCAGAGTGCTAGTCACTCGGCCATTCAGGCTCCAGGACATAAATATATAAAAAGTGCTTTTTAAGTACATTTTTAAGTAAATTTTCGAATTATCATATGCATTCCGTGGATAAAATACCCGAAATTTATTATTTTAAACACGCGCACACAAAAAAAAATCTCTACAGTTTTTGTTTTGTAAGTTGGTAGCACTGTACTGAGCTACCATGCTGAATTTGAGCGCTATCCGTCACTCAGTGTGTTGACAGCAGTAATTTTTGTAATCAAACACTTTGAGTGTACTGCAATTTTCCATAGAAAAATTAGTTGTATTGAAAGTTTGCCTTAAATTTGCGTTTCTGGCAAATCGCTAAAAGTGTTGAAGAAGACTTACAGTGAATCATGCATGGCAAAAATACAAGCATATGAATGGTATAAAACATTCAAAGAAGGCCGAAAATAGTAGTTGATTTGCCTGTTTCTGTTCGACCTTTAACTGTTACGACAAATGACCGATCGACCAAATCAGGAAGTTGGTGGTCCAATTTCATCATACAAGACTTAGAGAGTTGGCTCAAGAGGTTTAGTTTGGTTAGTCGCTCTAAGGTCTTTTTGTGCACACTTTAGGCTAATTAGACCGGGACTTACAGTTTAAAGTGGATTCCGAACCACGAACAAACATCCGTGCCACCGCCAGGATTCGAAAATGAAGCCTATAATACCAATGGCAACACCGCTAGCCTATTGGCTATCAGACCGCTGTATATTTCGGAGTGAATCTTCATCAAAAATTTCTTAAATGTCGGAAAGTTTAAAGTGGATTCCGAACCACCAACAAACAAACACCCATGCCACCGCCAGGATTCGAACCAGAAGATTATAATACCAAAGGCCAGAGCGATAGCCAATTGGCCATCAGGTCGATTGTTCACGTGGAGATTAAACCTTTTAATTCCGTTTATAATATTAAGACTGAAACGTATCGACTCACGACTGGTTTTGACAGATCTCAATTTTGTACAAAAAAGATCATTGACAGCAGATGGCTGATAACATGATTTCCCGAGCTTCTACGGACTTCACCACATGAAACAAAACTAACGCCGTCGACCAAGCACCATATCCACCTGATATGGCACCATGTCACTTTTACCAGTTTCTAAAATTTAAATTACTACTTCGATTAATGCGTTTTGGCTCGTCTGAGGCCATAAAATAAAATTTTCCAAACAAACTGATAGCCATACCTCATACAACGTACCATCATAATTTCCTATTTACTTGTTTTTTCTACTTGAGTTCAATTAACGTAATTAATAGCGATAATATAATAATATAAAAGTTTACACATAGAATTTTTAGCAATTGTAGAACTAAAGTTCTGAGTATTACAAGAATTGAAATGTTGTGAAAAACAAAAGAGAATGTCCTGTTTTCTGTTCATTACAAATAGCATTTGGTAATGTAATGAAAATATAGTACCTTACAAACTAAATTATTAGAAATTATATAGTTTCGTTATAATTTAAAGCAAATTTTTACCCTGTAGTGTAATAAGATTTATATCATTTATGTTCCCTACCGTTATATTATGAAACATAGTTGAGACAAATATTCGACTATATGCATAAAATATTATACGTTGACATACATCACTGAGGTAAGAAGAGGTAAAACAATTTTTTATCCGGAATTTTTCATAAAATATTTTACATCTAATTAGATGATGTCGGGGCCTGTATGTCCGAGCCTGTAGCGCTCTGGCGCTCCTTACCACAGGTTTCGGGTTCGAGACCCGGCGGTGGATGCCATGGATGTTTTCAGTGGTTAAACCGTAGATCCCGCTCTAACAGGATCGTAGAGTGTTGCGGGCGTAGTTTTACTCAGCGTCCGTAGCTTATCTTCAAGCTACACGCATCTCCTAAGTGAGTAACATCAACGCAGTGCTTGCCTTTAGGCATCAAAGACAATGTGTCTAAGTGTTTACCAATGCATTAGAAAAAAAAATTAGATGATGCCAATTGAAACGGAATCAAACAAATTTAAATTGGGAAATAAAGTTTTTATATAGATAATTTCGCCTTTATCGACATGAAAATTTCAAAAATGTGTTTTTATACACAAATTTAATCCATAAGACCATTTCTAAAAATCATGTGAAGTTCGCATACTATTAGTCATACTGTTTTGTGATCGTGATTAACCGAACGTGAAACTCGTGAAGATAACTCGTGAACTATGATGGTACAACTGAATTCTTTAATTCTGACGAAAAACGGTATTTCTTCTTTCAAAGAATAATATTTTTTTGAGTTGGAAAATATTTTTATTGCAATTATTAATATTTTTATTGCAAGAAATCCTTAACATGGAATAAAATGAACAGGTAAAAATAGTAAATATTAATATCATAGTATAGTGTTGAAAGCAATTATTCTGAAATCTTTATAAAAGTAGGATAATGTCAATCACAAATAATTAATAAGATTTTGGTTATGCATAAAAATACTAATATATATGTTTATACAGATTACTAGAGCAGTCATTCTATCTGACTCTAAGGCAGCACTTATGGCAATCAACTCCTCCCTAACATCTCAGTCTACTTCAATCGAAAAGTGCATCTCTTGTCTTGAAGACCTTGACTCAAAGGGCAAGAATATCGTTTTGCAGTGGATCCCAGGCCATTGTGGTATCTTGGGTAATGAGAAGGCGGATTCTCTTGCCAAAAAAGGAACAACCATCACCCAAACCTTTTGTAAAGACTCGATGAAACTGATGATTCGAGACTTTTTTCGGAACACCCTATCTGATAATCTACTTGAAGGCAACTCCTCTAAAACCTGGTTTAACTTTATTTTAAACATCCCTGATCAGCCCAGGTTTAAAGCTGTTGGCCTTTTCAGGCTCCTGACGGGCCATGATTGTATGGCCAATCATCTTTTTCGTATGAAAATATTTGCAAGCACAAAATGCATGATCTGCAGTCTTGGAGAGAACATGGATTCATCTCACCTTCCTGTGTGCCCTGCACTTGTTTCCTCTATTGTGTAGGGTCGTTACTGGGAGGCTAGGGCCCTTATGGGCTAAACATGTCACTATGTGATTTCTTTCGATTCTCTTTGTTGTTTTCATGTTCTTTGTGTTCTTTTTCTTTTTTATTTTATTACTTTTTGTAGCCTGCCATTGGAAATAAAAAAAAATGTTTATATAGAAAATATACCAGTGAAAAGGATAACATTTGTAATAGCATCTTAACATATGAAACAACGCTGACTTAAATTATCATTTTTATACTCGAAAAATTAACTTACGCCATATAAAGGAGTATGTGATTGAACAAAAATCTCCGGATCTTTAACATAAACCCTTATAGAGATTTTATTTCTGTAAAAAAATCAAAAAACATTTTTTAATAATTTTAAAAATCAATTACTTTTCTGAAGTTCATTAATAGTAATAGTATAATAATAATTACTTATAATAGGAATTGTAAGTCATAGTACAGTAGATCCTCTGTAAGTCGAACTTCAAGGGAGACGCCAAATAATTCGAGTTATAGAGTTTTCGACTTGTGGAGGATTTCGACTTACGCGGATTTTGTAAGGAAATGTTCGACTTGTACAGGCTTAGATTCTTTCTTTGAGAATTATAATAAGAATATTTCAGAGAATTGGCTATTCTATTTACTGTATACTCATACATTGTTTTCTAAGAAATAATGGCGTGCATTGTCTGCAAATCCTTAAAGTCGGTAACTCATTTTTCTTCGAGCTATAGAGGTAATTAGTTTCAAATGATCGAGTTGTAAAAGTTGTAAAATCAAACTTTGCTAATTTTTGAGATTCAGAGGTCCAATTTTTTTTTCAAGTTACGGAGAGAAAATATACACCAAAATGGCTTGTGGTTATTGACTAATTATTTCGACTTGTAGAGGATTGAAATTTCGAGTAATGGAGGTTTGGGAGCTTGAAGGGAAGGGAACAAAAACATTTTTCGAGATTTTGAGGTTTTCGAGGTGCGACTTAAATAGGTTCTACTGTATAATAATAATCATAATAAAAAGTAATATCATAATAAAAAAGTTTTCTTTTTCTTTGCAATTTAAATTCAAAATATTAAAATATAAGCGAATAATATTGATTGAATCTGTTTATTTAATGGTATTTCCTTAATTACTAATATTTAAAAGATAATTGTTCTAACATGAGTTTTTTCTCCTTTTTTATAGTGAGTAGATGTCAAATACCATTTAAAAAATAATTTGCATATAAAAAGAGTTGAATAAATAAATTATGCATACCTGTTTTCTTCTTTTTGCTTTCCCTGAAAGTGAACATCAACATATTAATAAATAAATTAATTGAATGTGTCTATTTACTAATACACTACTGGCCATTAAAATTGCTACACCAAGAAGGCGACATGCTACAGACGTGAAATTTAAACGACAGACAGAAGATGCCGTGATATGCAAATGATTAGCCTTTCAGAGCATTTAGACAAAGCTGCCTCCGGTAGTGACACTTACAATGTGTTTCAATGAGGAAATTGTTAAATTTTTTTTCATACTGAAACCATGGCTGCGACTATCTTTGACGCTGTATCACAGACAGGAGCGTCTTCAATGGTGTGATTAACGACGAATCTGGGTGCACGAATGGCGGGACGTCATTTTTTCAGTTGAATCCAGGTTCTGTTTATAGCATCAAGATGGGCGCATCCGTGTTTGGTGGCATCATGGTGAACGCACATTGGCAGTTTGCATTCGTCATCGTCATACTGGCCCATCACCTGGCGTGATGGTATGAGCTGCAATTGGATACACTTCTCGGCCACCTCTTGTTCGCATTGACGGCACTTTGAACAGTGCACGTTACATTCCTGGTGTGTTACGACCCCTGGCTCTATCCCTTTTTCGTGCCCTGCGAAACCCTACGTTTCAGTATAATGCTTGACAGCCTGTTGCCGGTATTGTACGAACCTTCCTTGATATACGAAAATGTTCGACTGTTGCCCTGGACGGCATGTTCACCAGATCTCTCGCCAATAGAAAACGACTGGTCCATAGTTGCCGAGCGACTGGCTCGTCACCATATGCCAGTCCCTGCTGTTGATGAGCTGTGGCATCGTGTTGAAGTTGCAGGGGCATATATACTTGTAAATACCCTCCAATCTCTGTTTGACTCAATGCTCAGGCGTATAAGTGCTGTTATTACTGACAGAGGTGGTTGTTCAGCGTACTAATTTCTCAGGATCTATGCACCCAAATTTCTTGAAAATTTAATCACTTGTTATTTCCAGTATAATATATTTGTCCAATAAATATCATTTTGTTATCTGAATTTCTTCCTGGTGTAGTAATTTTAATGGCCAGTAGTGTATTTAATTTACTGATATTAAATGTAGAAATTTTTTTTAATTCTGCCTACCTTGAATCGTTTAAAAGCTTTCCTTTTCATAGTGAATACATACTTGAGCTTCCTGAATGAAAAATGAAAACAATATAAATTATTTTTTAACGAAATACGGCCTCCCCAATCTATTACAAAATTTAAATGATATTTATTGTCTTAAATTTTTATTTTTAATAGAAACTGTTTTTAAGTATTGAATATTGTGTTGTGTATTGTTGTGATATTTTTGAATGCGTTTCCTAAGCCTCAAAATATTATAATAGCTACCAGTTATTTTTTAAATAGAAATTTATATATTCTGGTAGCATGTGGTAGCTTTATTGAAGTTCTGTAAGTCTCGGATTTATTTCCTTTTAGATTTTCAAAGAGGCCAAATTGTAAGATCCCGTCTAGCTAGAACAAATTTAATCGAAACATCCCAACTTTTAAGCGTTTCTAGAGGTATGGTGTCCAAAGTCTTGACATTACATGCCAAAGTCAGTCCTACACCATAATAATAAAGAATTCTTTATAAATATATGTTTTTCCATTATTTTGATAACCCCCAGTAGATAATAAATCATCTCAATTGATGGCTCTTGGTAATTGTTTTTTCGTGAGATTTAAATTATTGAAATCAAACCATGATTTCATTCAAAATAGTTTCAGTCAAAATATGCTACATGAAATCTGCTTTGCTAGTGGTTCGGAATCCACTTTAAACAGTAGGTCCCGGTCTAATCAGACTAAAGTGAGCAGAAAAGGACCGTAGAGCGACAAACCAAACCGTATAAAT
>BPLQ01005226.1:82652-122208 GCA_021605075.1 Caerostris darwini
GCATAGAAACCAAAACTTTCGATCCCACATTACTTGTGGGTGGAACTTCGAACTTCGAACCAACCAGCTGATCCTTCGAGCCAATGAGTTGAACCAACAAGTACTCTCTATTCGTAAATACAACACACTAACAAGCAAGCCGGTGCTGTCCATAGAAATAAGATACACATAATATTCTTTTTTAGAGTTAATAGCGATTTATCGAAATTATTCTTACAAGCAATCGGGATTACAACTGAATTGACAGCTCTTCTCAAGTGCCAGTGCTTTCATCAAGGAACAGTGAAAGCGTTCTAAAATATAAAAATAAAAAATGCATTCAAGAAAAAACAGAATCAGAATTTAATTTAACATAGGCATGCTTTCAAAAAAACAAAAAACAATAGACTAGCATTACTATTAAAGAATTACATTAGACATTGTTGTAAAAATAATTAGTCCATTAAATGATAAATAGATAAAATTTATAGATGCATGAAATTTCGTGCTATCATTAGTATCATCAATAATCACTTTTTATGTATTTTTCTGAGGGATGATGTAATTTTTATCGTATTTAACTATTTTTTTAATTTAATGATATTTGAAATCGAACTCAATTTAATTCTATATATATAAGCTTACAAATATGTCCCACTCAAAGATTTGTATTAGGTGTATAACTAGCAGACGAATGGAAAAACGTAGATTCTGATCGCGTTAGTCACAGTCAAAAATTTGACAGGCAAATAGCGATGGTGGATATTGTAACAAGGTGATTCTCGTGGATAGCTGGCATTTAAGAGTTTTCCGGAATTTTTCTCATTAAAACTTTTATTGACTTCCAATAAAATAAAATTACATTAATATGCATATATATATATATATATATATATATATATGTTACAGAGAGAGAGACCTAGTGTACAGAGTGTTACATTTAGACGTCTGTATACGGTCATTTGCTTGTAAGATAGCTTTGATCAAAATTCCATTGGCAATATTGAACAGAAAAATGTTTATTCATTCTATATTATTTTATTTATTCATTTTTTCAGGATATGCTTGTTGAATTCGTAAGCCAGTAAGGTCTTTCATTAAGTTCAATTAAAAAGGAGGTAATATGCCTTTTATGTATATACCTCCTCCTTTGGAAGTATTCATTCCAGATTGTAGGTAGTTGCAGAGCAGCAACTTACCTCAAGAGAACACTTTAGCAGATCTGGACTTATAAAATAATATAAAACATATAAAAGAATTTTAAAAAAATTTTTAAAAAATTTTAATGAAAGGGCAGGTGATTTGAGGAACTTAACACATGTAGAAGATTTAGCATGATTCAAGCATTCAGCAACATTTAGTATTTAAGATGATTCATTTTGATGATTGATATTAAGATGATGATTTGATAATTAAGATGATTTTAGAGTGAACTGCTGCACTGCTCACAATATAGTGTCACCGCAATTTGGAGCGAACAACTTCAAGGGTAATCTGGTGGGTTGGCCTACGTTTCCCGCCTTACGATTTAATGGTATATATCTCCAATCAAATAAATTTATTCAACTCTTTCCCATCATAAAAAAATAACTTTCGATTTTGGTATTGCTTATAGAGTTTTGAACTTCATCAATTCAGAAGTCCAATATATTATGCATTTGATTAAATAGAGACTCTAAATCTATTTACCAGTTGAATGTAAAAATTAAAACAATTAAAATTAAATTTGTGTTTGATTTTCTCAGTAAGATTCTTTGGTATTTAATTTTTCATTAATACTTGCACAATTTATAATGAAAAAAATCTATTTTGTCAGTTATATTTGAATCTCTTACCTTCTTTACACCATTTATCGTGATCTCTAAACATAGTCAAGCCCCTGTCGCAATCAAAGCAGTCTCTGGAGAACTTAAGAGTACACAGCTCCTTGCACATCTGCAGGTCAAAAAAAGTTATAAATAACTTTTATACATATATAAATATGAAGCATACTTATAGCATAAAAAAAGGTAGAAACTGTTTTAAAAGATTGTTATAGTTTTAAACATTTTTGTTTCTCTTTTTATCTCATTAAACCGTATTTATTATAAAATATAATACATATACCAGATCATGAAATCAAATGTTGCTCTATTGACAAAAATACAATACTTTAGATTTAATATCTTGGGTATATATTTTAATTTTTCTATATTTATTTCTATTTGTCGAATGATAGCGTTGGCTGCCTGTCACTTTTAATATAAATATGTATATTTCTGTACACTATGTCAATGTTTGAGGTAGAGGATTTTAATACGGCATATAATTTTTTTGGACACCATATTCAATTATTTATTATGTACTTGTTAAAAAATATACATTCCTCTCTCCTGGGAACAAAATGCTACAATTCTTCCCATGGGAAAAATGCTACAATTTGAAATATTTGATATAAAATTATTTTTGTTAGGTAACTTTTAATATAAATCACATAAAAAACTCATTCCTAATTTTACTAAAAAATTATTCTTTCTAAAAATTTCAAAGCAATTTTCACCGCTTGAGATCTGGCGCCTGTTCTGTTATTCTTCCTCCACAAGTCGATGTAATCGGTGCAGTTTGTCTGATAAGGAGCGGGTAGAAGGTGATTCTCTTCCTGAAATTTCAGAATGTGAGAACATATCAGTGAATTTTTTTTTAGAAAATTTTTTTTAAAAAATCCTGAAAATCAATTCAAATGTAGAAACTTAAATCCCATAAAATAGATTTTGAAGGTATTTCTTCTAAAAGATTTAATAATGACATTTTCTTATATGACATACAAACATATAGGTACAACAATATGTCCTTCTATCACACCACAAAGAGAGAGACATACATAAATACACTGGTTTAAATAAAAAGAAGTATGGAAAGTTGTAAAATAACAGAATTCTTAATGTAAATGACTAAATGAACTGCATCAGTTTGAAATTTAATAAAAGAAGTGAATTATTCATTTGTCAATATTCTTTATCAACTTAACTGATATTACATTTTGGAAATTCAGGCGTCTAGATCTGCAAAAATATTGTCTTTTAAGACTAACGAAATGAATCTGTCGTAAAATTAAAACATTCCTAAAATGTTACCAAAGTATAATTTTATGGAAACTTACACTTCATAAAATTTTTTTATTTATTATGTTATATGAGATTAAGTAAATTGTTTCATTAAAACTCGTAGCATTTTAATTACAAATTACTTCATTGATTCTAACATAGAACAATGTGTTCAACCAAAATCAAGGATTTAAGAATAGTTATTAAAATTCAAAACATACTATAAAGGTTTTAACTATTCATGGATCATTTCAATATCAACATGATTAACTGATGAGTACAGGAGTACATTTGGTGCAACAATATATACTTATAATTCAACTTTATTTTATTATTTGAAAAGACGTTTTCATTAAAAATTTGTAAACAAAAACGTATTAAAAGGTTAAAAAAAATATCCCAAGAAATTAAGATATTTCATCGTCTTATAATCAAATGTAATAATTACAATCTTTTTTGTCAAAATGTATTTAAAGAACAGTTTTTTCAATGAATGCATGCATTTCATGTGCTTTATTAATATTTTAGAAATATTAACAACCTATTACAAAAAACTTTTACAACCGTTACCGATTAATCAAATACGTTATAAGACACGAACTAACTATAATATATATATACATATAAAGGGTGATTATATAAAAACTTTCTTCATTTATGAGTCCCTAACTATCATGTCATTCACAGAAATTGAATGAAATTTTGTTTTATGCAGTAGTGCATCGAAACACTTACACTCTTCTTACAGGAGAAGCCTGCGTAATCTCCTGAAAATTGATTTCTAATACTGCTTAACAATTTATTTAATACAGTTAAAGTTACTATTTAAATATCTGTGGAAATTGCGATAGAATTGGTAAGAGTTCCACATCAACAATCAGATTTCATTGTTTTGGTTCTCTTCATTACCAAAAATTAATAAAAAATTAGTCACTGTTAAACAAATAAAAAGAATTTAGAACTGTAAAATACATTGAATTAATGAAATATTAACAATAATGTCAAAAGAAATATTTAAAATCTATAAAATGTAATCGTCGGCGGATTGAACCTCCGCCCTAATGCTCTCCAGCCACACGCTTTGCCACTTATCCGTGAATCAGACTTTTATTTTATTAAATGCCTTTAAATAAGCAAATAGCAATAAGCTAAGCAGTGAGGCTAACAATTACCTGAAAATTAAAGAAAATTCAACATATTAACTAATTATGCGTTTTTAAAATATATTTCTACCTATATGCTTGTTGACATTTGCTTTCAAAATTGTTCTACCAACACTGAGAACAGAGCACTCTAGCATTGAATCATCCAATTAAGTGATCTAAGATACAGTGCAAAATTATTCGCTTTACTTTGGTTGAAAAGAAGAGTTACGTTTGACTGGTGTATCTGTTGAATATTAGGACTTACGCAGAGTTGATATATATATAGGATGAAATTAATAATTAACACAAAATGGAATACGGAAGGATGACCTACCAGACGAACGTATAATTCATACTCGTATCCCAATTCCATGGAACTTCCATCTGCAATGGGATTGCTGGGGACATAGGGCGAGTGGACAGCAATGAAGGCTTGGGGAAGATCCCAGGGGTGGAACTCCTCTTCTCTGAGCATCCTCAAGGTGTAGTGGAAGATCCTGTCACCCTTTCCCAGAGAAGGCACTGTTAAATGTACTTCATTAGAAAGCACATCACTGGAATTGACTGCCAATTGAAAAAACTTAAAATTTCTGTGCATATGATATAAGAATCTAAATAGGTAATGCAATTTTGTTAGAAAGTTGCATTTGTATTGCCATCTGTAGGTTTATAGATCTACCGAATGTTTCAATTTGATAGATCAAATTTGATTTGATTTATTTGGTTTTCAATTTGATTTGAGGATTCGATATATTTGATAACTTAATTACTTTATGACTTAACTTTAAATCACTTCGAAATGAATATTACATGGAGTTTTGCATAGTATACATTCAGAGCCAATGTTACTCTGTGGTATAAAGAATACTGATATAGTTTTTGATATTTTTAAAAAATGAAGATTATTTTGCAAAGAAAATTTGTCTCTTGATGTTAAATTATAAGTAATTAATCATTTTACTGATTAATTTTTGCGATAGCTAAAATATGAAATGAACATGCAGTATAGTTTTAGATTTTTGGTGAACATAAGATGAACGAATATGTTTCAAACATGATTTGTGTGTAGTTATAAGCAGATTGAAGAATCCGTCAATAAAAAATTCTGACTCCTGAATCGAAATTTGTATACCGACTCCCGACTCCTGATACTTTACCATAATTTTATATATTATGACATTTGCTAAATGATTTAGAAAAGGTTTCGATATAAATTTAACGACTTTTATTGAACTAATGTATCTATAATATAGTTTTTGAATAACATAGTATTCTTTGCAACATAAAAAGAGTAATATTTTCCCTAATATTTAAAAGACATCCTTTACACTTTAAGTTTAAATATATAAAACCTATTAAAAAAAAATTTAGGATATAAATGGAAAAAAATATATATCCTATAAAATCTGAGATCTAAATCAACAGGTACCAAAGTATTATATAGCAGAAGACAAGTAAAAGAAAATTGTACATTTTAATCACAAAGACACTATATTTGGAATACATTAATTCATTTATTCCTCTTAATCATAGAATAGATTCTTTGACATCTTCTTTCATTATTGATTCAAAACAGTTTTTTATTAGCCTCAAGACTAAAAAAAGTCTCTCAATACTTACATTGTTTGCTGGTTAAGCAGTAACTGTCTTTGTTACTGGTTGTATTATTGAAGGATACAATTTGAATTGTTTTCTTAATATCTAATTTTAATATCCAATCCTAGAATTTTGGAAACATTAAAATTATTCAATTCCTTCTATTAACTCACACTCTCCCTATATATATCTTATTCAAATTTTCAATCGGTCATAAAACACTTTTATTCATCCACTCCAGTTCGAATACATTTTTTTTTTGAACTCGTAGTGGATGACACTGGATGTTAATACAGTTTTTCATTTCAAATATTAATTCAGTAATTAAATTTAATTAATTACTTTTAGTTTTTTTTAGATGTAAGTTGCATGTATCTACCAATAGAGGGCGCCAGATAAACTTAAAAAAATGAATGAAAAACTATTTATAAAGGACTTTCTGCAATAGAGTGAAAAAAAAGTAGGAATGGACTTTAAAAAATTTCTTTTTATAAAAGAGTCAGGAATCATATTTTTGAATCGACTGCTGACTCCAAAAATGCTCTAACTCCCCACTTCTGATTATAAGTTGGTTAAATTTAATGAACTGCTTATAAAGTTAAAAGTCTAAACGTAAAGTATTCGTAGTAAAGTCATCTCTAAAATCTCCATAGTATAGAATCATAATTTCAATTTTCTATATATCCAATAAATTTATATTTTACTTTAATATCTTCTACAAAAGACATCTACAGTGTCTTTATAGAGAATGAAAATATTTTATCTAGGGTGAACTATTTTGTTTTTACTTTTTAGAAAGAAAAAGTATTTACGAATATTTTTAACGTCTGGTTCATCTTCATCATCAATGTGAAGGTTCGAAGAGAAGCACTTTACGAATGTAGCATATTCCTCGTCCGTAACTATAACAGTCTCTGCTTTACTAAAAGCACAAAAAAAATCAAAATATTGAATATTTTCACAGCATAAAACTGCGTTTAAAATAAATATAAATGGATACACTTTAAATAAATGTAAAACATGAATCACATTCTTCAAGTAAATTAAAAAATCTAGACATTTTACTCACATAAAAACAACATATACTATATATGAAATGAATTACAATTTTTGAAACATTGCAACAAATCCATTTCAAGGTTATTAACAAGCCCATTAGTTCTGAAAGGTCTATAGCGGATAGCGATTTGAGTTTATCGTGCAGATGAGGTGCATTTCGAACACTAAACATAATCGAGGCGTTAGTTTCCCTGTCTTTGCCTAGAATGCGTACTATAAATAAAAAATATAATAAATTTCATATTTCCAGACGCCATTTATGCAGATGTTTGTTCAAGTTTGTGACAACACAACATGTGGAAAGTGTGGTAGATCTCCCTCATCGCGTCCTATGGAACTCTTAATTCTATTGCATATCTGCCATTTTAGTATGCATTAAACTTGAATGAAGGGAAGATTTATTTGAAATAGCATACAATTTATATGATTTAAACTGCAGAAGAAACAAAGTCTAGTGCTATTTGTTTTTTCATAGAAATTATTTTTCATGTAGCCCTATTTCAAAAGATTTTCAGAAATAGAACACCCTCTTAAAACATTAATTTGCTGCTCCATGTCACAAAGGACACCATCAAGTATCTTTATGAAAGGGAAATAATCTTTGCCTTTTTATGTATGTGTTTTCATCGATTTACTTTAACATATTAAATAAGGAAAATACATATATTTTTTCTTTACTTTTCTGGTCGTTTTCCCGCTGAAAAATATGTTATTTTACTTCAATAAGTTGTCATGCTTAACGGCACTTTCATGGCACAGAACAGCCATCAAACGCATTTTCTATTATCAAAACCTACTAGCCAAAATCGGGATGGCAAGCAAAGAAAATGAAAAAAGTAATAGTTGTTCCTGTCGTTTTTTATCCCACTGGGTAGATAGCAATATCTAGACCAAATCTAAGAAATCGTGTAGTCTCATGGAAGACCAATCCAAACCGAGTCGTCTAGACCAATTCTGACTATATGGTCTCATGAAAGGAGGGAAAGCCGTGGCAACTTCTGTTGTGATAGAGCACTCCTAAGTAGAAGTCTGGTTTGACTCCGTGATGTTGACTTTTTACGGGGTAGGGCTGTCAGTCTAATTCCCAACGATCATATTAGACCGGGATATACGGTTTAAGGTAGATTCGGAACCATTACAAACATCTATTGCACCGCCGGGACTCAAACCCTAAACCTGTTTCACCACACGCCAGAGAGCTAATCACTCGGCCATCAGACCGTAGAAAAAAATTCTGAGAACTACAGTTATGTTGCAAAAGTTTCATGAACCTGCAATAGGGAAAAACAGAAAGCATCTTGGCCTCCTTAGATTAAAAATATCTGGATTTACTAGAATTCGAATTATAGAGGCTAAACTGTGCAATCTTTGCTATTTGTAAATTATAGTACCAACTACATAGTTCCCAAGTTCTTAGCAGGATAAAAAATGTATTATTGCCAAAATGACTAAATATAAAATAAAATAACGTTGCGTACCTTTTATCTCTAAAGGATCGTGAATCCTCACGACTATGGTTTTTGAAATATTTCTGTGAAGTTTCTGTTACTCTCATATGAAACTTTGTGTGATAGCCATGCATAGGAATCTGAAAAAAATGAAAATAGAATGTGATATGCTGTAATTAAATTCACTCTTTTTCGTTAATATATAATAAACACTGTAGGAAATTTGTCTGTTAAGTTCAAGTGAATATCTTTAACTAAGTAAACATTAACAAAAATATTAGTTTAGAAGAAAAATATAATACTACTGTGTCCAAAAAAATAAGACCAGTTTTAAATTTAAATTGTCCGGGCATATGATATTTCAGCCACTGTCCTTGACATCTCTGTGAAATTTTACGTCAAAATATTCATTAGTGCTTGAGTTACGCTTGGTTTTGGGAGATGCTAAAACTGAAATTTTGAAAAGTCTCTTCAATCGATTCAAAATGTTGTCCCCGGAGTAGTCTTTTGAGTCTATGGAACAGCCAGAAGTAGCCCGATGCTAAATCAGGTGAATACGGTAGAACGATATGGGTTTCATTTTTGTTTCGGATGGGCTTTTCATATGGGTTTCATTTCGAAAAAGTCACGAAGATTCAATGCAGAGTGAGCTGGCGCATTTAATGTTTTCGGTACCAATCACGATTTGATGCATTTGAGGCCCAAAACATCTTTTAAAATGGAATTTTGAAATTCCAACATCATCAGCAAGGTCTCTAATTGTAAATCGACGGCTTGCAAACACCAAATCTTTAATTTTTTGGACGTGAGCTTCGTCGGTTGAGGTTGACGGCCGACCAGAGGTGCTCTTCGTCTTCAACGCGTTCTCTGCCTTCTTTGAACTGTTTTTACCACTTCTAAACATTTCTTTCCGATATAAGAAAGCTTACAGAATTCCTTCTGCAACATTCTATTTGTTTCCGCAAACAAAATTGAATGCGAGTTCTTTGCTCAATTAATTCAGTCATTTCAGTTTTGGCATCGCACAAAACCAAGCGTAACTCAAACACTAATGAATATTTTGTATTAAAGTTTCACACAGATGTCAAGGACAGTGCCAACAACCGAAAAAAGAAAAAAAATTGAAATACCATATGACCGGGAAATTTAAATTGGTCTTATTTTTTGGACACAGTAGTAAAGTTACAATTCTTTTTACGGTCAGTCCTCAATAAGTTTCCACTTCTAAGCCCCTTCCCCCTTAATATTCCACGATTATTTTTAAGAATTCATTTCCCTTGGGATATTCTAATATTTTTAAATTTTACCTTCACGAAAAGATTTACCATTGAAAAATAAATGTTTGACGATAAATAAAAAGAAAGAAATTAGTAATTATATGGAAACTTTTCTGTAATCAAAACATATTAAAAAATAATTTATAAGCCAAGTTTTAAAAAAAACAAATAGGTAATTAAAAACAAATAGGTATTATCTGTAAATGTACTGATTAAAAAGAAGAAATAAATAGAGCAATGGCTGATAATTAAAAAACATGAATCTTACTATGATAATCTGTATTAATGGAATTAATGTATCTGTATTAATGGAATAGATAAATTACTTGAACTACAAATTGGTTTCTACAATGATAAAATATTGATCAGTAAGGCCAAAATAATGGCAGATATTTGTAAAGAAAATGAAAATTTAGAAAAAAATGCTAAGTCAGGATATTATTCCAGTAAGCCGGAATATGCAAGCTTTCTTACCCTCATTGCAATTAACACTTTTTTGCTTGTTTAGTAAATATCTTACATATTTTACTCAGATTCGTTAGCTGACCTAAATCAATACAAGCAGTAACAATCAATCATTTTGACCTACAAGCAGTAACAATCAATCATTGAGGAATGAAGTAAAAAAGCAATCAGGGAAATATACTATGTAACAAGTAATATAAAAATAAAATTTTAAAAGTCAATTCCTACTTAGGTCAACAAAGAAACAACAAGATTTTAATTACATTTTATTAAATAATTTTAATTAATATAAATATATATATACATATGACAGAATCACAATATTATGTGGCAAGATAGAAGGCGAATTTCCTCGCAATTTTCCATTTTCCTTTCTATATATGGGGTTGAACTACTATTTTTGTTTGTTACCTATTTATTCATCTTTTTTTTTTTTTTTTTTTTTTCGTTTCTAAATTATGAAGCTGAGGGTGGCCTATAATTTCTCGATCTATCCATCTCTTGTAATGCTCCATTATTGCAAGGAACCCTTCCAGTGAGTTTCCAGCAGTCCAGTTCTTCAATTAAAATGAATTAAATTTAATAAATGAATTAATATTTGAAAAAACTGTATTCACATCCAGTGTCATCCACTACAAGTTTCAAAAAATGTATTTGAACTTGAGCGGATGAAGAAAACGTATTTTATTAGCGATTGAAAATTTAAACAAGATATATAAAGGGAGAATGTGAACTAATAGTAGGAATAGAAAAACATTGAAAATCTCTTTAATTCCATGACATGACATTTAAGTTTGGGGTATTCTTGACATGCTTCATAAAATACATGAGCAAGGATACATATTCTGTGCAAGTAGTTGGATTTGTTCTAAAAGAGATATAATGGTAAAGATAATACTTGAAAAACCTTTATTAAGAGCATGCAAGACAGACCTTGAGTCAGTGAAGATAGTAATTCCCTTCATTTGTTTTCTGACAATGTTTTCATGATATTTCAATTTTCATAGACACATTTTAAACACATTTCAATAAAACAAATGTAATTACTACGTAAACTAATTCCTAAAACAAAATAAGTTTAAACACTTATTATCAGAGCTAAAATAAACTTCATTTCAGCATGCAAAAACGTTTCAGTTACTGACCGTTATATTTTCTTTACAGAAATGCGGGTGCTTTTCGCAAAATTCGTCTCTGTTGATTGGGTATTGACAGTAATGGGGAAACTCCTCGCAAAATATGCTACGCTCGATTCTAAAAAGAGAATAACCAATTACACAAAGAAAAATTAAAATTATTAAAATAGTTTCAAAAACATTTGTTACGGTACAATTTAAAAGCTCAAAATATTTTTTTAATAACAACTCATGAAACATTTATTTAAATAATCATCAAAAAAATTCCATTTTCTTTTCAATACTTTAAATAACATATTTAATAGCATTGCAAATTTTAATGATTTTTTTAAATTAATTAAACATTTACCGTTTGTTCAGTTATGTTCTGAAATTAAATTATAAGTTTAGCATACAATTTCCTTTTTGAACACAGAAACTCCATTGAAAATCAATTTATGTTTTTTTCAAAATTTATTTTACATCTTTACGTATTTTAAAAAGCTATGGCCAGTATTAAGAAGAGCAACTAACGACTTGTACTGCTAAGGTTCCAATCCGCTGGTGGTGTTCTTTGTAATTACTGCTTTCATACATAAGAAGACGTGGATTTAGACACAGGATTTTATTTTGATTTACAGGATGGAAGTTTCAATAAACTGCAATCCTTGAGAATTAATAAGCTTCTGAATCCTTTAAAACTTAGATAAAAGAATTAAGTTATTAGGAATTTCTGCAAGAAAAAAAAGACATGAACACGATTATTAAAAAATTGCATTTGGAACTGAATATACATCCGTGAAGTAAGATTATTATTTTTTATTTCTTTCTGAAAGAAAAATTTAACTTTGATAAATTCTTAAAATAGTGAATAATTTTTTAAAAGTTTACAAGACACGTTTAAAAATATAGTAACGTCTCAGCCTATACTAGACGCATAACGTCATGCGAATTGTCATGCAATGATTTACAACAGAATCTGTATCCTCCTCCGTTTCTTAAACGACACCCGATTATGATGATATGCATCATAATCGGGATGATGCCTAAATGATATAAAACATTCAATTCTTTTTTTTTTTAATCATTACGATCATATTTCGTCTGGAATACTTACGAATTCTTGTCACAAACAGTGACAGCTGGTAGAGTGAAAATTTTCGACTTCACTGCAAAGTTAATGGCGTCAGGATAAGTGTAGTAGTGTGCACAAAACTCCACAGATTGGTAAATTAAGCATGACGTGCATAGGACGAACACAATATACTTGAAGAGCTTCCAGGCCTTGCGTCCCTTGAAGCAAATCATCTGTTTTTCTGTCTTGGATGGTTCGTGAATAGTCTCGCACTGAGTTGAAACTGAGTTCCAGACATTTTCGCGGTATATCTGGAAAAAAATGAGAAAAGAGTGTTAAGAGAGTTGTTCATTAAATTATATCCATTCTTGAAATATCCACAATATTTTATTATTTTTTAAATGTACATTAAATTTTTCTAGATTTATTTGGCATATGATCTAAAAATAGTTTAGAATTAGAAACTAAAATATTTTGATTAAACGTTTGCTTTATTTGTAGAGAGATATAGCAACTTCTCCGCGACAAACGGAGCCTGATACTGGTAATAAAGAAAATTTAGTAATAAAATTTAATACAAAATTAGAAAGATTTCTAATTATAATTTTTCTGTTTTAGCAATTGATGAGTCATTCTTTTGAGCAAAATTTATAGAACTTCTTGGTAGTTATAGTTTAGTTGACTAAAAAACTTATTTTTAATTTTTCATTTTTTAAACTATTTAGTTCAAAATTAGCTTGTAAACGAATTACTAATGAAAAACGACATCATCACCATTATTGATTAATTAATCACTTTTGTGATTTACGATTCGTATCACATGTGTTCGTGTCAAATTTATTAAATAAATGTGTTCTTCTTAATTTTTTTTATTCATGAATAATTCGTAAACCTTTGAGTGACTGAGATTCTGAATTGTTTTAAAAATTATCTTGTAATTAAAATACGTTTTCAATTTTTTTTTAATTGTGTTTTCCATTTTTTTAATTTTTTTTTTATTCATTCTATTGTGTAACTATTAAAATCTATCTGCGCATTTATGTGGGTGTATCTTCTTAGAAACTAGAAAAAAACTGGAATCGAAAAGAACATTTAAGATTGGTGACGACCGAAGAAGAAATATCAATTATTTTAATTTTTCAAACTTTTCAACTTTTTGAGACATTAATTAAAATCTAAAACTCCAAAATGCTATAAATAAAACAGTTAATGCGTAATTACCCCTTCCGCTGTAAAAAGAAATTGTAATGATCAGTTTGTGTATATATATATATATATATATACATATATACGGAAACCGAATGTAATTTTTTGTAAAAAAAAAAACATGAAAAAATCCAACTTTGATGTTTTTTAGTATAAGATGGTATTAGAATTATATATGTATATATATAATAGCATATATTTATTAATTTAATGTTATATCAGGAATAATAAGACGAATTAATCCACATGAAAAGGAATATCACCACATATAAATCGTTTTTGATAGAAAAGAGCTGAAACAATTTATTAAGAATTGATTTTAATTTTGGTGAAGCTCCGTGGCTGCGCAACAGCCGTTAGCTTCCATCTTGGATTGTCCATTGAAAAGATGAAAGAGCATTGCTGGGGAAAGAAAACGGTAAAGACTAAAGGGAATCTTGCCCAAATACTAAAAGAGAGTTTAATAGAGTGAGGGTTTTTTATTTTTTCTTATTTTTTTTGATAATACATGGGAGAGAATTAAAATAAAATGAACAAGTAACTGGAAGAGCACAAAAAGGAAGTTACATATACTGGGTAGAGAGATCGGAAAAGAAATAAAACAGAAATGATAAAATCGTTGGCTGGGTGAGAAAGAATCGCTAGATAGTGTTGAGAACTTAACAGAATAAACGAAAAATTTGTTAAGAATTTATATAATTTATATATAATTATAATATAACTTATATATAATTATAATAATTTTCAAAATAATATTGATATTTTTATATCATCGATTCATATAGAGAAAATCTAATTATTTTAAATTTCTACATTTTTGTATATTGTTTTTTATTTATTTTCTGTTAATTAAATGTTTTTACGTCTATTTTATATCATTTGTGGTTCATTCGGTGAGTAGAGGATTATATTTCTCTGCTTTTCTACGGTTTTCTTCGCAATTTTCACTGATTTGTGAATAATAATAATTTTACTTTATTTTTATTCCATTTATTTATTTTTAATTTCAAAAACAATAACATTGTTTCAAAAATACATTGAATTTTCCGGAAGGTAGGCAGCACCAAGTTAGATCTTATGTATAAGTTATGTATATATATTCAAGTTAGATTTTATGTATAATATTTTTAAGCAGATTTATGACAATAAAATTATATGAACCATATTTTATACACAATATTTTTGTGAAAACTTCTTTTTTTCTTAATCTTGTGCCAGATTTAAAAAAAGCATTTGTTGAATTGCAACACTAGCCATATCGTAAATTACATTTTATTTTCTTTATCAGGTATATTTTAGGTAATATGCCTTTTGTTTTAATTGAATTATGCTACTAAAAATATTTATCTACAAAGAAGAATTTGTAAACAATTATTTTAAAAGTGTTTTTCAGATAAATGGAAAACAAACCTACCTCTTCTGCCATTGCATCAGAAATATTGTTTACTTTCGCATCACTCAGTTAGGCTCATAAAAAGTAGCGAAAAATAAACGGAAAAAGTGAAAAAAAAAAGGTATTAGTGACTACATATTTAATTTCATTTGTAATAAGCATTGGAAAAAAAGCCTCGCCCAGTTGTACAAATGAATTATTTTGCACGAAATGCTTAATGAATTGTTGCAAAAAAAAATAGCATCTGGTGAAAAAAGTTCTTTTATGCAATGAAAAACGAGATCACCTTTTCCCCTAATACGTGAAAGCAAAAAAAAAATCTATTTAATAAATAATTTTATTTCATTAACTTCGAATGATATTCTATAGTCCATTTAGATAATTATGGGTATGACTTATGATAATTATTCATTGCAATCAATTAACATATATTAAAATATAGATCAACTTACCATCATAATTATGAATTGTACTATGGTAGGGCATTGATATCAACTGTATGAAGTTTAGAATGTAGCATCCATTATAAATCAAATGTTGGCTGTGGGTACTCAACTATAGGTACTAGTAACCGAAGACTTAAAAATAACGAATTGTGAGACGGAACTTTTTCAAGCGTTGTAAATCACTATTTATTCAATTTCTGACGAGGAAAATAGTATATTTCTAAAAATTACTCATCCAAAAAATTTTAATTCAAAAATTTTTTTTTAATTATCTCATATATCTCATTATTATATTACATTTATAGTGGTTAGACTATCAGCTGTAATTGAGTCTCCATACCTTAACTATCTCAATTTTTTATGCGTTATGTACATAGCTTTTTTTTTATTAAGGATATTTGAGGCATTAAAATGTACTTTGGCAAATGTGTCAGATTGTATAAGTTATCCTTTTTCCACATAAGCAATGTGTGGGATGCCTGATGGCCGAGTGACTAGTGCTAGGTACCAAAAGTTTCGGGCTTGGACCCTGGAAATTCATTGGATGTTTGTAGGGGTTCAAAATCCATTTTAAACCGTAGCTCCCAATCTAATGTAACTGTAGAAAGTTGAACGTAGTTCAGACAACCCTACCCCGTAGAAAGAAAACAACATCTCATGTTTCGGAATCTGTCAGAAGACCTTCGCCCATTGAAGAAGAGAAGTCTAAATGTGTCAATTATCTTTCATAGTCTTTGTAGTGAAATATAACATTATACTATTATACTAAATACTCTATTATACTACGTATGTTATACCTATTTTTTTACAACCAGAACAATAAAATATTTGAGTTCCATGGGTCGTCTATGTAATGGGTGATCTAATTTTCAGAATATTTTCTTTCAGAACATGAATACATGAAACATGAAATATTTTTTTAATTTCTCACACATATTGGTCTTTTACTTATTCAAAAATACTTTAATTATAAAAAATACTTAATTATTAAAAAATAATTATACTAAGTATTAAATACTTACGTTATTTAATTTTTATGTGCAAGAAATGCGTCGCGTTGTCTTGGGAATGTTCCATGGTTTGAAAACCACTCAGAAAATACATTATCTACTATATTATAAATCAAATATTACAGAAGCCAAGTGCTGTTTAATCAGAAATGGGGATATTAGAAACTCTCTTGACCTTCACAATACTAGACAATTCATCTTGAATACCTTTACAAAGTTTTATGATACTATCCCTTTTACTGGTAATTCTGTTCTTAGATCCCTCCCAATTTATGACATTACTCTATCTGAAAATAGAAAGCGTCCTAGACTTGTTGTCAGTATCCTCAGTAAGTGTTCTCTCCCTATTCTTCTCTTTCTGAAGTATCAAAGAGCAAGCTGCGTATGTTGGCAGCTCAATCATCCTTTTCAATGTATTAATTATAATTCAATATTTTCCCTTTTGAATATATTCTTACATGTTTCTATTTCCCTACTTTTTAAAAAAAATTTACATCGATATTAATGAAAAAAGAAAAATAATTAAGATTAATAATAATAATAAGGCATAACAGTTCAATGGGCATATACCAAAGGCAATACTTTCAATAATCAAGGACAGTAAGCGTGTAGTTGCTCCGCAACTTAGATTGATTGATAGCATTATCTTTCATTTATGCCCATTGAAATGTTATACCTCATTTTTTTACTTGTATTTTATTTCTTTTTTTATTAATATTAATATAAAAATTGAAAAAAAAGAAGAGTAGGGATTGTATGAATATATTCAAAAAGAAAAATAGGAAATACAGGAAATACATTTTTTTAACCTACTCCAGACCTATACATGATTGCCAGGTCTATGACGGGCAGTCCAATACAGTTCAAAAACACACATAAAATAATAAAAATCTTTTGCAGTATTTACAGCTATTAAATCAATTAATCCAGGACAGCAGTTGAAGTGGTTACCACTCATGTCAGAATTAGTTAAGAAAAGTTAGCATGTCGGAGAGTCTGCTAGTCGAAATCTGTGAAGGTGTTTCCCAAGATAATCCTGTCCCTTTATTGTTCTGAAATTGGCTATCCCTACGTGCCTGGGCAAATCACATGGAATGGGAATATCCATTAAGACACTCCAAGTCTTCCCTCTGACTGGGTTGGAAGTAATTTCACGATATCTGGCCTTAAACCTAGCTGTATTAATTCTCTTAATACTATGGTATTTAAAATTGGGACCCGGTTGAGAAAGGTTGGATCCGGCCTTTAGCAAGGGTATCTGCAAACTATTTACCAGCAATACTACAGTGGCCTGATATGCACTGCAGGGTAACATTGCGTCGGCCTTTTATCGAGGAATCAATCAAAAGTTAGTATTCAAGAACTGAACTATTTTTTGAAGGCATAACAGAAGAAATGGCTGTAATATTGACCTGTGAATCCATAAATATCACAATGTTCTGTTCTTCTCTGTTAGCGATCTCTCTCAAATGTCATGTGAACGGTCAACCACTTCACCATCAAAATTTGTTCAATTCGTAATTCGTTTATGTAATATTGTAGTTGAAATTAGATCTACTAATATGTTATGTCCATTTTTTTACAACCAGAACAATAAAATATGTGAGTTTCATGGGTCATCTATGTAATGGGTGATGTATTTTCAGAATTGTTTTTTTTTTTTTTCAAAACATGATGCATCAAGAAATATTTTTAAATTTCTCACACATATTGGTCTTTTGCTTATTCAAACATAGCTAAATGGCTTACGTTATTTAATTTTTATGTGCAGGAAATGCGTCGCGTTGTCTTGGGAATGTTCCATGGTTTGAAAACCACTCAGAAAATACATTATCTATATTATAAATCAAATATTATAGAAGCAAGTGCTGTTTAATCAGAAATGAGGATATTAAAAATTCTCTTGACCTTCCTAGTAACAGACAATTCATCTTTAATATCTCTGAAACGTTATTTGATTCTATCCCTTTTACTCTTAATTCTGTCCTTAGATCCCTCCAAATTTACGACATTTTACATGTCTGTATTCAGCATCATTTATTTGGAGAAATACAATGGTGGTTAGGGATGTATGAGGGGAATACAAGATTCACATACAAAAAAAAAAGATGCACATACAAAAAAAAAGTCGAAGTAATTTCCTTCTTTGTTTAAATGTCCTAAGAATTAGCAGGAATAAGTAGATCGAAAAATAAATAAATAATCGTCTAGGCCAGGGGGTCGCCAACCAAAAATGGCAATGGAAGAGCCAAAAATGGCAATTTACAAAATTTCAAAGTTTTTAAAGAGCCACAAAATTTTTTTCTTGCCAACAATAAATAATAGTGGACTGAAAAGTTCATAGGCTGAAACATAGATGGTGCTATTAGTATTAAATCCATATGGTTTTTAGCTAACCCTTACCTTCAAAAGACATGTGTATAAATTTGATAGTTATTGCACTATTAGTATGAGAGTTATAGCATGTTTAGTGAAGTTATAGCATTTTTAGTGTTCATCATGTGCAGTCCACTCGGCTGACTGTCGATCGGACTCTGGTGTGAAATGATGGAGTCCATTGTCACATATCGACACAAAAATTCGAGTTTATTACGATTGAACAGCTCCCAACACTGCTTAGAATCATCAATTGGTTGTTGTTTTTGGTCGATTGTGAGCTCGCGTGGCACCCACTTTGAACAGAGCTTTCTCATATCCAAATATTCATTCCCGATATGTCCAACACGTTCCTTTGATATCTTTAGGGTCTCAACTATCTCAATCAACTTCACTTTACGGTTATCGGAAATTGTTTTGTGGACTTTTTTGGTGTTTTCGTCGGTAACAGCCTCTTTGGGGCATCCACTGCGTGCATCGTCCTCGGTGCTCATTTCGCCTCGTTTAAATTTAGCAAAGCACTTCTCTACGGTTGATTTTCCTGGTGCAAAGTCCGAGTAATGTTTATCAATCCAAGCTTTGGCTTCAATAGTATTTTTTTTCGCCAAAAAGCAATGCTTTATTAACACACGAAATTCCTTTTTCTCCATTTTTTTAAACTAACAAAAGTTGCTTCACTAAAAATGCTATACCTCACATACTAATAATGCAACAGCTGTCAAATTTATACACGTGTCTTTTGAAGGTTAGGGCTAACTAAAATTCATATGGATTTAATACTAATAGCGCCGATTTTATAAAACTAGCCCACCTGTTAGTAGTCGCGTAAATAAAGTTTTTTGATAAAAAAAAATCTAATCTATTTATTCATAAGAAAAAATATCTATTTATTCATTATATCATTCTATTTATTCATTATTAGATAATTACTTATTATTTAAGTAAAAAATTAAAACAATTAAACATTTACTTACAACACTAACTTGTACTTCAATAACAAACAATTGAACAAACAAATTCAATGGGAGCGATGGCTTTGCATGGTTATTCAAGCAGAAAATTTAAACTTTACTAAACAATGTAATTTGTACTTAAAATAAAAAAAACAATAACATACATTTGAGCAAACAAATTCAATGAGAGCGTTGGCTTTACATGGTTTTAGAAAGTTTGGATAAATTTGGCTCATAACTTGTTGCTTTAAGTTTCAAACACGACTCTAAATTTTCATTTATTAGTTGGCTTCTTACTTTACTTTTAATTATATTTATGCAAGAGAACGCTTGTTCGCACGAATATGTCGATCCAAAGATAGTCAGCACTCCAAATGCCAACTTCTTCACCTCACTGTAGCAATCTGGAAGACTATTCCATGCGTCGAATATAAGTGCCTCAACTCGCGGCATTTCTTTTAAAGTTGTCCACTTTTGTTGCGTTACGTACATACATTTCTGGACCTCCAACTCTTCCAACTTGCTTTTCAACTCTGTAAATTTTACACTCCACAAAGCTTTACTTTTTAAATCGATCAATTGCATTTCTGGAGATCCAGTATCAATTCTAAATTGCTCAATGTCGATTTCGTTACTATTTGTGTTGAGAGGATTAACTATGAATGCTAGAATGGTTTCGAATTGTTAAAATCTGTCAGCAAATTCATCTTTAATTTTTTTTATAACTGTGCTGAAGTACCTCGTGTCAACAGTTGCACTAGTTTTATCACGATATTGCTTTAGAAATTGAAAACTCTGAATATCTTCTGCAAACAGAATTAATTTTTCTTCAAAACAAACCAATTCTTCTACCAAAACATAGGCTGGGTTTCCCTTTCCTTGCAGTTTTTGATTCAGCTCATTTAATTTCGCTGTGATATCACCCATAAAGAAAAAAGTTTGCAACCATTTGTCATTCTGTAATTCATGGTGATTAATGCCTTTTTCATTTAGGAATGTATTTATTTCATTCAAGCACAAAGCAAAACGTTTCAACACCTTACCTTTGGAAAGCCATCGCCCTTTATTGTGAAGAAGGAGGTTGGAGTACTGAATTTCCATTTCGTTTAAGAATTCTTTAAACTGACGATGGTAGAGTGCTTTTGACAAAATGCTGTTAACAATCTTGATTACCAAATTCAACTACTTCGGCCGGAAATATTTGGGCACAAAGCTCTTTTTGGTGTATTATGCAGTGAAACGTAAGAATTTCATGGTTTATTTTGCTCTAAAGAATCGTTGTTGTCCTTTTATTTTTTCCTGTCATACTTCTGGCTCCATCAGTTGCTATTGAAACGATTTTATTTAAATCGATTTTATTGTCTTCAAGGCATTTTTGCACGGCATTCTCTATATCTTCCCTTCTAGTTTGTCCCGAGAGCGGTAGAAATCCTAGAAGTTCTTCTTTTGGACCTTGGGGAGACATATACCTGACAAAAAGGGCAACTTGTGCCGTGTCTTTTATGTCGCAAGACTCATCTATAGCAAGTGATAAGGCAGAAGAAAGTTGAATATCTTCCACCTGAAAATATGTTACATTTGAAGACATTTTAGCTATTCTATCTTGTACTGTTTTAGCGGATAGTGGGAAATCTTTGATTTTTTTTCAAGATTTTTGGTTTGTTTTTGAAATCACGAAACAATGCACTTATGAAGCAATCTTTGACATACTCATATTCTGTGAATGATTTGCCTTTTTTTGCAATTTCTAGTGATACCGCGAAACTTGCCAAATTAACATTACTTGTAGATTGCGTCCAGTTCCGATGGACTGACGACAGTGACGACGCGTGTCACGGGGAATGGGTGCGGTGAGAAGTGAGTATAAGTGACTGAGAGATAAAATCGGTGCTTAATCCTCGTTAATTGCTTCAGAACGATTTTTAACTGGTTGGTTTTTTTTGATAAAATAAATAATACTTGCGTATGAAACTAAAGAACCGCAGCTTCACATCCAAAGAGATGCATGTGGCTCGCGAGCCGCAGGTTGCAGACCCCTGGTCTAGGCCGATATACAGGTTACTCATAAAATTTAGAATTAAAATTAAGGACAAAATGCATAGCAGCATTATAGAAAGACAAAGTATTAATTAATAGGAGCCTGATAGCCGGTGCTCGGCACCACAGGATTCGGGTTCGAGTCCGGTGGTCCCATGGACCACCATGGAACATGGTTCCGGTTTGTAGTGGTTCGGAATCCACTTTAAACCGGTCCCGATCTAACGTGATCGTAGAGTGGTGCGAGGGTATTGTTACTCCGCGCCCGTAGCTTATCTTCAAGCTACACGCCCCTCCTAGTGAGTAACGTCGGTGGAGCACTTGCCTTAAGGCATCGAAGACAACTGTCTGAATGTTTGCCAAATGCATTAGAAAAAAAAAGTATCAAATAATCATATTCAGGTAATAAATTATGTTCATCAGTTATCGCTCAAAACTGATAAAAAAAATATTAAATAAAAAAAAACTATAGAAATTCAAACGATTTTATAAAAAAAAAAAATTAGAACAAAAATTAAAAAAAAGCACGTGAAAGAAATTTAATAAGGCTGTGAAAGGAATTTTTTAAAAATTAAAAACCATAGAATTCCAAGCGATTTTATACAAAAAAAAACATGTGAAAGAGATTTAAATAAACAAATAAGAATAGCTCATGGAAGAAATTTTAAAAATAAACTAAAAATAAATAAACGTTGAAAGTGGTCCAGAACATTGCTGACCCACTCTCCCAAAACAATACCCTTATATTTTATGGGTAATAAACGATTGCAATTGTATTTTAATGATTTTAAATTGATTATACAGACGAATTTTGAAGCTTAATAGATTATAAGTATAAATTTAATAAATTAGTACCGTAACCGTGGTTCCACCTACGCACCCATGTTTCCTCGTAACCGTGTTTCCTCCTACGCACTGCAAAAGCGCCCCTTGTGGCGTTCCGGTGAAATGTTCAGTTGGCATCGAACCTCCCGTCCGAGAGGACGCACGGCTCAACTGGCACTGAATGACAATCACTCATTCCGAGAACTAGAAGTGGATACCTTCTGCTAAATATCTAATTAAATGCTCTTTAAATACATCTGCTGTGTGTTAAATATTGTTTGTTGTAATTGTAATATTTGGCAGCGTTAAAATAATTTTCATGCACTTGTTATGATTGAAATTGCACAAACGATGTCACATCTACTACAGTACATTAAATCAAGACAAAATAACTGTGAAACTCTAAATCATGATGTTTGCAAAGAAAACATATCATTATTTAATAAATACCATAGGATTTCTATAAATCGCCACATCAATAAAATCAATGATTACGACATGATTAATTTATCAAGAGCTTTTATTGTACTTTCTACAAAATGAATGAAATGTTTCCAGGTTCAGGAGAAATGAAGTTTAGGTTTCAAAACGATCCCGTTTGCTAAAATCTTGGGTTTTTCTCTGAAGTTCCCGATGAACTGCAGGGCTCTCAGGTAGTTGGTTTCCAGGATGCCCACGAAGGCCCACATGGAGATGCCCAACCAGCAGCCAATCAGGCCTCCGATGTAGCTGAACAATTCCCAGCTCTAAACAAAAGAAGTGTTAGGGTTAATGAAATTCATAAAAGAAAGATCACTCTAAATACAAAATATGGGTTTGTGAGTTATTTTTTCATAAACACATATGAAATAAACATATTTTAAATTTATAAAATGGTTTGTAAATATTAATTATCCGAATATATGAATGTAAATGATAAAAAAAAATTTCGCATTCTGGAAGAAAGCATTTAGTTGTGAGAAGCATTCTTTCCTAAAATCCCGTTATTATATTTTTAAGATAACAAAACAATTACAATAATCATTCATAGTCAATGTACCTCTATCCAGGAAATAATGTTACAGAAATAAGTATATGGACCATAAATATAGTACAAATAAAAATATTTTTCACAATATGACTCATATTTTTATCTCTGCATTCTTAGGCAATATGATTCATATTCTTATCTCTGCATTCTTACATAATATGACTCAAATTCTTATCTCTGCGTTCTTACATAAATTGACTCAAATTCTTATCACTGCATTCTTACATAAATTGACTCAAATTCTTATCTTTGCATTCTTACACAATATGACTCATATTTTTATTTCTGCGTTCTTACACAATATGATTCATATTCTTATCTCTGCATTCTTACATAATATGATTCATATTCTTATCTCTGCATTCTTACACAATATGACTTGTAATCTTATATAGGCATTCTTACACAACATAACTCATATTCTTACATCTGCATTCTTACACTATGTGACAATTCTTATCTCTGCATTCTTACACTAAAATTCAGATAAAACCACAAAAAAAAAAATTTGATCAGACTCTGTAACCAGTGAAAAACCTTTTAGTTAATTTTTATTCTTGCTGCAATAAAGCGAAATTTTTAACTGTTAATCAAATGTGACAACGAAGTGCTAAATTCAGATTTGACTGGAAATTTCTTGTTTCAGAAAATTTCCTTGGCAAAAGAAATGTAAATACCCGAGAGTTGTAATACAACCAGATAGAAGAGAGTATTTCGCATAATACTTGGAGCTTTGGCCTATTAGTAACATTACATTTTGTTAACAATTAGTACGTATATTAGTATAATGATATGTGATATGAATTAGTTTTAACTGCACATACTAAGAACATCTGCCATTGTTATTTGATTACGAAATATGTGTCTTAAGCATGACATTATATTAAGAATCTATGAAGATCTGACAATTGCAGCATCATGTACCTAGCAACAGTGAATCCATGCAAGAAAAAAATTCTCCAAACCAATAGCGATCAATTTTCAGAATAATTTAAATACCCTAAACCTATGTTCATGTTATACTATAAAGCTGCGGTTCACATTCAAACGTGCAAGCCCATTTCTCTTATCGTTAACCTCCAAAGGAACCATCAAGATAGTGGTATATGGAGGCTAACGCTGCCAAAATGCCTCAATAATGTCAAACTGTCTGTCTGTAAACGTGCGAGCACTGAGCCTTGTATAAAAACACTGGTTCTCTCAATATTGGACAGAACTCGAAAAGTAGGTTCTCTCTCACCTCGTTAATTGTTCAGGCAAAAATTCTCTCCACTTGATATTAAATTAATATCCGCATTCAAGAATTAACTACCCACTAATTGAAGACGACGGCACATAAAGCTACAGCTAGATCAGATAGTACATCAGCGAGCACCCGCTTGACATTCATTGCGGTTCAAATACACAAAAATTGTTTATAGTTGCGTCCAAACCTGAGAAATCTTTGTTTTTGAGCATCATGCAATCCAATTGCTCTCAAATCTGGACGCATTTTAAAAGTTTACACTTAAATATTTTAACAAATTAAAGTTATAAGCAGTACAAGATATAAAGTCTTGTGAAAGAGAAATAGGAAATGTTTAGATTTCCGTTCCTTAAACGTGAATATTTGGTAACATGATGAACAAGTAGTACTTGACAAGCTAAAATCTTAAAAATGACAGGGTCTCGCTGTGGCTTAATACAAATCTATATCTTTTAGTATAGTGAGAGTTGTATCAACTAATATTCATACCATTATTCGTATGTTTAATGCACACAATTGAAATAAAGATCGATTGTATGCATAAAATTTATATATTGACAAAAAAAATGTATAATTAATCACTGGATACGTATACAATATATAGATCACTGGAATGAAAAAGGTAAAATAATTTTATACCGGAATTTTACATAGATTTTTACACGTTTGATTAAATAATGCCTTTTAAAAGCGACAATTGATTAGAATTAATTAGGTGTTTCAATTTCAATTTTGAAAGGAATTCGATCAAATTTTTTTCATAATTTATTTTTTATATGGGTAGTTTCACCTTTCACAATTTTTACATTACAGAAATATGTTTGATGCAATAAGTCTATTTTTAAAATAGTACGTTTGCATGATATTGGCTTCGTTGATTACTATTAGGTTCAAATGAGGTAATTGTAAACAAGCATCAGATGTGCCTACATGGAGTTTCGATGAACTTTTTCTTCAAGAACTAAATCTTAACTGCTTTTATTCCCTCACTTTTTAAAGCAGCAGATGATAATTTCCTAGCTTTTCCATGTTTATGCACAATTTGTGTTTTAAAGTTTTGCTGCTCATTTATCACTATAATTTCTGAAAGGTAATGAAAAGAAAAGTTTCTTGCATTTTTCATTACTGTTACTGAGTGATTGTCTTTAAAAATATTATTGAATTATGGCTATACCAGTTTATTCTGACTTACCCTAATATTTGTGATAGTATGGTAATTGTAAACATAATTTACCTTTCGAGGATAACATAATTCTAATTGCAGCCATAATTTACCTTTTGATGATAACATAATTCTAGTTGTAAATATAATTTACCTTCAGATTTTATGCTATTCTAATCTGTGCAGAGTTGCAAAAATTGTGAAATCTGGTGGTTATTGTAAACAGACAAATATGAGTAGATTAACGGATGATAAAATGTTAACACAGTTAAAAAACTTTTCCTAGATAAGTGAACTAACAATATGGTGACGATTTTTGTCATCGATAGTTTGGTTAAAAAGAGTAAGAGAGGTAAAATTATACAATTATTTTACATTTACCCTACCTGATCCTAAGCAGATTGGTCAGATTGGTTGTTTTTAAGTTATTTGTTAGAAACAAAATTCTTTTATTTAAACAAAAACAAGTAATATTAAAAAAAAAAAAAAATTAAGTCAATTTCTACTTTTTTTTCACTATATTCCAGAAAAGTCCTTTACAAATAAAGTTGAAATTTTCCTCTTATATCTGGCGCCATCTATTATTAGATACATGCAACTTAAATCTAAAAAAACTAAAATTAATTAATTAAATTAAATTAAGGAATTAATACTTGAAAAAACTGTATTAACGTCAAGTGTCATCCACTACAAGTTCAAAAAAATGTATTTGAACATGAGTGGAGGAATAAAAAGTATTTTATGAACGATTGAAAATTTGAACAAGATATATATAGGGAGAGTGTGAACTAATAGTAGGAATTTAAAAACGATATTTCTGTAAAAAGATTTTTAAAAAAGATTTATTTAAGCGTTTTTATTTATTTCTCATGATGAAAACACATTTTATTCAAAATATATCAGATTTTTTACATGGAATAAAATGAAAAAAGGCAATTAACATTATTATTAAAAGCGATTAATCAGAAAAATTAATAAATGTAAACTAGAGATCATAAGTAAGCAAAAATATTTAGATTTTGGATAAACATATTAAAAAATCCATGGATAATAAAATAATTTTCTAAAATAGAGTATTATTGTGCTGTAAAAAAAGTACTTTTCATATTAACAAATCGAACAAGACAAATCTAAATTCTCAATTTTATATTTAAGCAGAATTTATTAAAGGCTTTAACTTACGCCGTATAAAGGAGTATGTGACTGAACAAAAACGTCAGGATCTTTAACATAAACTCTTATGGAAATTTTATTTCTGTAAAAAAATTTAAAGTATTATAATAATTTCAAATTTTTAATTAATTAACTATTTGAAAATTATTGTAAATCAAAGCAATCTTAAAAAGCTTTTATCGTTGTACAGAAAAGATTTCTGAAAATATCTTACATCTAGTTTGAAAGGGCATAAAAATTACATAGGAAATCTTTAAATAAATAAACTATACGTACCTGTTTTCTTCTTTTTGTTTTCCCTGCAATTAAAAATCTAAATATTAAAGGATAAATGAAATTCGTGAATTGAATATATTTATTTAATGTTGTTTTATATAACTTTGATATAAATCATAATAAATAATTTATTGATAATATAATAATGATTTTCATATTATACCTACCTTGTGCCGGTTAAAAGCTTTCTTTTTCATAGTGTTTACATACTTGAGTTTCCTGATTTAAAAAAAAATTTAGTAATTTCAAAACAAAATTTTTCCATATCAATTAATTTTTTAAATTGGTACTTACGTATTAACGCTACCTTGGCTACAGATTTGGCGTTTTTAAGTGACGCCAATCTAACAGCTACAGATTTGCTGATTTTTGACGCCTTTTTTTAGTGCTACGAAAATGCGTATTTGGGATTTGCCAGAAACAGAACAAGATGCAATTTTATTTTTTCAGGAGCGAAATATTTTACCGAAAAAACGAAAATGTCCCAATTCCCATGACATGAAACTTTATTTTGGTAAACGTAAGTTTTGGAAATGCAATTTAAGTCAGTGTGCTTATCATGTGGGACTTAGAAAAGACAACTGGTTTGAGGGAAGTATAATTTTAAAAACCTCCAAACCTGTAGCTGCGGTTGGCGTTCAAAAGATAACTGAGTGCGCGTGCGAACAACAAGATTGCTCTTTATTGGCGCAACTGTAGCCAAGGTAGCGTTAATACGTAAGTACCTTTAAATTTTGTATAATATTTGTCTTAAACATGACAGTTTCTCAAATAAAAATTTAAGTACTGAAAGCATTCATTAACTATTAGGTATAATTCTTGCCTAACATTATTTCTTGACAATAGTAAGTGTTTTTTGAGAAGATTCAAATTATTAAAAGGAAGCACTTAGATAAGCTTCATTCAAAATGCTTCATTATTGCTTCTTTATATATTTTTCTTTCTAATTCAGCTGGAAAACACTTAGACAGCTTGGTCTTGGATGCCTTAAGGCAAGCGCTGCACAGACATTACTCACTTTGCATTACCCAGGGGGCGCGTGTAACTTGAAGATAAGCTACGGACGCGGAGTAACAATGTGGGTGAAGGGATGGGCATCCCATGAGTGATCTACTCATGGATGGAGGGAAAGAGGCAGCTTCTGTTGTGATGGAGCACCCGTAGGTAGAAATCTGACTTAGCTCCATGACGCTCTTACAGTCATATGAGATCGTGACCTACGGCTTAAAGTGGATTCCGAACCCCTCCAAACATCCATGGCACCGCCGGGACTCAAACCCGAAACCTGTGATACCGAGCGCCAGAGCGCTAGCCACTCGGCCATTCAGGCCCGCTTCTTCATATATGCTCCATTCAAATTGTCAAAAGTCAATATATCTTCTTCTTCATTGGCGCAACAGCCCCATGTTGGGCCAAGGTTTTCTGCTTATTGACAGATTTCGAGACAGGAGAGGTTTTCTTTTTACGGGGTAGGGTTGTCAGTCCTACTCTCGACATTCCTATTAGACCGGCACCTACAGTTTAAAGTGGATTCTGAACCACTACAAACATCCATGGAACCTCAGGGACTCGAATCCGAAACCTGTGCCAGAGAGCTAATCACTCGGCCAAAAAGCCCCCAAGAGTCAACATGTAGTATACGAAATTTTAAAGAATCTTCTAAATTATTAATATACAACATTGATGATATTTTAACATATTAGCAGGAGAAAAAAAAATTTTATAATCATATTTTAATGCATTCAATTTTTCCACAATAATTCCAATTCACATCAAGGAATTGTGGCAAGATGGAAAGAAAATATGTTCATTATCGGTTTTTTTTTTTTTTTTTTTGCAAATTTTAGTAAAACTTGTGTTTGGAATTTTCTACCCAAGATTCAAATGATTTCTAAACTGAAGACATTGAGAACATTATATAAATCACAAGCACAGTTCACTCCAAGGTCGGCGATTTTCAGAGTTCTCGAGTCTACGCAGAATATAATTGTCAGGTCTGCGGAAGACCTTAATTATCACGCGGCGTGATACACGAAACCACAAAGGGTTCACTTTGAATAACAGGCGGATACTCCGGTCTATTCAGTCAAAAAAGGAGAGAAAAGAACAAAAACAACACTTCTGGTCGACTCGTCTCAGAATTCTCTCCTTTTCACTAAAAACCCTCCTTTTAAGACAATCCGTCAAGGGGGTCACCTTCTCTCGCTTCACATTGGAGTAGATATTTTTCAGCTCGTGGTCTATCACCCATCACGATGGAACAACTCATGGTATAGTTCATATTCAATTTGTGGTTGTTTCGACCTGTGAAGGTCTCACAGACATTCGTTAATTTCCTGGGTCTCATTATACAAGATACCGAATATATGCTATCAGATTTGAGTGGCAGGTTGTTCTCCTTAGTACAAAACTTTAATTGCATGTAATATAACTACCCACAATACAGCTTTTCTGCTGTCCAATTCGAGTGATGGGTTGTTAAAATAGCATGTATTCCTCTGTCCTGTTAATGAAATGCCAAAACTCTTCTCTTGTGAAAAATGCTACAATATTGTAGTTTATAACTGTCATAACGAATTTGAAATTTTTTATCTTATTTTAAAGCTTTTAGTGAGCATTGAGTAAATTTGTAAAATGCGATCATGATTACACTGACACACAATGATTACACCGCTGCTGTCAAATTCTAAGCGTATTGATGTGACTTGAGGCCATTCTTCGGAAGAACAGCAATTATAGCAATTTCAACGAACGCACTACGAAAGAGTGGGAACTAGTATTTATTCATCCTAATTTGGAGCTAACAAGGATATCTGGAGAGTTTGCATTCTGCCACATTTCTTCTCAAAGACAGGTGGCCTGATGGCCAATTGGCTAGCGCTCTGGCCGTTGGTACCATAGGCTCCAGGTTTAGATCCTGGCGGTGGCATGGATGTTTGTGAGTGGTTCGGCATCCACGTTAAACTGTAGGTCCCGGTTTGTTTAGCCCTCATGTGCACAAGATGACCGTAGAGCGGCAAACCAAACTAATCTCAAAGATAGGGAGAAACCTTTCCGGTATACAATTTTACTCTGCCCATACTTGACGTAGACGCCGAAGCTTTCGGTTTGACATTTACTTGTTAACTTTTGAACCAATCACCCTCTGTTCAGATAACCAATGTGTAATCCGTCAGGCAGCTCAGACCCAAGAAGTGATTCATTTAAAACTGAATTTTAAAGTTTACAGCGATAATAATAGTAAATATAATAGTTATAATAGTTAACAGTGAAATATATATTCTTACAAGCAATCCGGATTGCAACGTAACTTGCAGCTCTTCTCAAATGCCATCGCTTCCATTATAGAGCAGTGAAAGCGTTCTAAAATATAAGAAAAAAAACTGCATTCAAATAAAACAAGTTGAAACACAATAAGAAGTTAGTTTAAAATTGCAATGCTTTACAAAATTTATTTACATGAAATTCACAAAATTTGCTAAGTCATTATTTGTAAAATTCGCATTCAATTGTTCTGCCTACTTTTATAATTATTATTTTTTATTAATATTAATACACAAAATTAAAAAAAAGAAGGAGAACAGGAACATATACGAATATATTCAAAAGGGAAAATAGGAAATTTTAATTAATACACTGAAAAGGATGATGACGGCAAGTGAGGGATTTATCAAGGGTAACGCCTATGTATTTAATTTGCAAAGACCAGTTGACAGTGTTATTAAAAATGATGATGTTAGGGCGCGTAAACAGAACAGCTTCAGTTTTGTCAGTGTTTAAAAAGCAATCTTCCATTTTGTTAGCCAGTTTTTAAGACAAGAGATGTAATTTGGAAATAAATGAGTGATATAATAAGAATGTTTATTTTGGCAAAAGAGTGCAGTATCGTCAGCATAGAGAGTAATTTTGACATCTTTTGGAATATCATTTATAAAGACGTAAAGAATAGGCCCTAAAAGAGATCAGCGTGGGACTCCTGCTTTAATATCTTTAACTTTAGAGTCATCTTCATTAACCATAACAACAAATTTTTCTGTTAGTAAGACAGGGGTGAATAGCTTTGATAATAAACGGAGGAAAATAAAAAAAGATAAGCTTATGGATGAGTCCATCGATCCATATGCTCCATCAAATGCTTTGGCCGCATCAGGGAAAATCGCGGCATTGTCGAATTTAATTGCAAAACTCTGAAAAACAGTTTGTGTAATATTTAAAAGTTGATGAGTAGTGGAGAGTATCTGGGTGAATCCAAATTGTTGAGGAATCATAAATTTGTTCCTTTTCATATATTTTTTAAGATAATTGAGAACGGAATTTTTCTCAATTTTGCTAAGAGAGGAGAGTAAGTAAATCCTCCTTTCTGAACACAACAAATTTGTATTTAACGAAGCTCCTTGATTACAAGATAGTCACAAGCCTCTATCAGGGAAATCTCCTTTCTGAAGTTGATAGTGAAAAATAAATAAAATTTATCAATACAAGCTGCATTGTGGTGTTGTAAGATTTTATGTATTTCTTTCTCATGAAGGGTGCAATTTCATTATTGAAAAAAAATATTTTTTAATTTAATAATCTTAGAAATCTAACTTAACATAATTTCAAATATCTTAATGACACTTCAAATATGCTCCACTGAATGATATATAACAAGCACGACTACTGTAGGAAAGGAAAAGTTTTAGATTCTATCTAATATCATCAGGGATATGATAAACAAGCAGATCTAATGTAGATTATTACAGAATGTCTCTGGATATCCGGGTTGCTCTATGAGGTGTTTACCCAAGTTTCCACGCATTATTCACACACACTCCAAAGGTATTATAAATTTAATACACAAGCTTGTCAAACCGACATAGCATTTTCTTAATAAAGTTATAAGCTGATTCAAAAATTCCTTCAAACACTTTCTAAAAAGAAAAGAATATAAAAGGAAAAATTTAAATATTGTAATGCATGAGCTCATAAGAAATCAACGCTCTTTCATAATACAATGGATAAAAATCTTATAACTTTTTTGATTTTTGCTAAGTTACATTTTCTTATAATTTGATAAAAATTATTTTATTGAAATTAAGTTGATTTAAACAAACAATGAAAAAGAAAAATCATTTATTTATTTCAAATAATTGGAGTAATTAGTGTAGAGCTTGTTATGTTTTTTTCTTTATACGAAAACCTAATATGGATACTGAACCGGAAATTTTTGTGCTTCTTTTGGGTATAAATTTGTAGGCTAATTTGTAGGCTGTTAGGCTTCATTAAAAGAAATAGAAGATGTAAACTTAACGGTCGTCACTCCTTGGAAACGGAGATCCAAACTTGGATTGGCTTATTTTGGGTGTCGTGCCGCAATTCATGTTATCTGATTACCTGTGCATGTAGAATCTGCTATATACCGTCTGATATAATTCTAATGTAAATTTTCTATAATTCTAGGAGCAATGTATAGAAATTTGGCAAGAGAAAAAAAATAAATTAATATGTTGTATTAAAATAATGCTCACTTTCTACTGAAGTGATTACCGCTCTTGAAGTATATAGCATATCCCCCGTTAATAATCTTAATCAAGAGTAATCTGCTGCACTGCACCCAATAAAATGTCACAGCAATTTGGCACGAATAACTTCAGCGATGGCCTCTGGTGGGTAGCCACACTGCTCCTAACTTTTAGTCTAACGAAAGGTTTCCAATTTAACAGACATGTTACAGTACAATCCGGACACAGAGGACGAAACTTATTGTCGGAATTTGAACTTGTCGGGATTCAAAACAAGCTCCATCACTTCAGAAACTCAACACACCATTCCACCTTTAAAATAGATGTCCTAAGCCCATTTTATTAATTAAATTTGAAAATCTGAGAATCATAAATAAATTTCTATGTGTTTTATTTTATTCCCAATAAGATTCCTTAGTGTCATTAATTTTTTTTTATTAATAGCTTCTCAATTTATAATGAAAAAAAACTAGCAATCAGGTATTTCTGAGTCCCTTACCTTCTCTGCACCATTTGTCGTGGTCTCTAAACATAGTCATACCCCTATCGCAATCAAAGCAGTCCCTGCTGAACGTAAGAGTACACAGTTCCTTGCACATCTACAGAGTAAAGATAAACAAATCTGAGAAAAGTATAAATATTTTCCTTCACACACACAGATATATATATATATATATTGATAGATAGATAGATAGATATAACTATATGTTTAGAAGTTGATGAGACTTTTCAAGTAAAAGAGAAAAGTCTTAATTTTTTCTGTTTCTAAGTAAATTGTATTTATTGAAAATATTTACAAGTCTATTAGTTAGATAAGGAAAGATGATGACTTTCGATTAGCAGAAATATCATGTATTAAATTTAATACATTGAATTCTTGATAATGGTAAGTCCAAGGACATTTTTTATTGCATTTTACGAATGGACGCTTGATTGTTTTATAGTTATTAATTTGAGTGTTTCTATATATTTTGGCAATGGCTGAGTCAGAAACCTACCGTGCTAAAAGTTTATGGTTCTTTCTGTTTCTTTTTTAAGTTAAAAACCTTCTCATGTTTATATATATGTACACTAGAACCTCTTTAAGTCGAACCTGGATAAGTCGAAAACCTCCAAAACTCGAAAAAAAATTTTGTTCCCTTCCCTTCAAGCCTCAAAACCTCCATTACTCGAAATTTCAACCCTCTATGTGTCGAAATAATTAGTCAATCCCTACAAGCCATTTTGGTATATATTTTCCCTCCGTAACTCAAAAAATTGGACCTCTGTATCTCGAACATTAGCAATGTTTGATTTTACAACCTTTACAGCTCGATTTGAAACCTCTATAATTAAACCTCTATAATCTAATTAGAGCTATTAATTACCTATATATAGCTAATTTAATTACCTCTATAGCTCGAAGAAAAATAAGTTACCGATTTTAAGGATCTGCCGTCAATGCACGTCATTGTTTCTTAAAAAACGATGTATGAGTACACAGTAAATAGAATAACCAATTCTACGAAATATTCTTATTATAATTCGCATTATTGCTATTTATTTCATTTGAACTGTAGCGAAGCAAATCTTTTTTTGTCGATTGCAAAAATATCAGAAGTAGTTTGGTTTTGCTGCAATACACATTTATTTTAACAACGCAGTATGCGAATAATATTGTTAAAATTAAACAATTATTCTTCACAGCAGTATACGAATAATATTGTTAAAAAATGAGTGTTGTGAAACTTAAACTGAAAACTTTGACTCTCGCTGAAAAGCTTGAAGTGCTTGAAGCTGTGAAGAGTTGTCGAAAGAAAAAAGACGTTGCTGAACAATTTGGCCTACCAATGAGTACTCTGTCAACAATAATACGAATCGGACATCATGAAAAAAATTGAAAACGGTCAAAGTTTGTCCTGCAAAAGACAACGAATTGCATAAAAGTTTTAAGCGGTGTCGGAACCAAAACATCAGTGTCAGTGGACCACTATTACAAGAAAAAGGAGAAATATACTCTAAATCACTGGGACTGGATAATTTCAGTAATGGATGGCTAGAAAAATTCAAAAGAAGACATGAACTTGTTTTCAAGAAAGTTTGTCGAGAAAGTGCAAGTGTCAACATTGAAACCTGTGACGAATGGAAAAGCGAATTGCAAGGCTTGTTGCATGGTTATGAACATGACAATATCTTCAATGCTGACGAAACGGGATTGTTTTTAAAATGTGACTATTTTGCTCGCAGCAAACATGTCGAATACAGAAAAACTCACACCACTAGTCATCGCAAAAGTTAAGAAACCTCGTTGTTTTTCAAGATGTAAATCGCTACCTTTGAAATATGAAACAAATAAAAAAGAATGGGTGACTTCTGAAATTTCCAAAAACTGGCTCATTAATATTGACAAGAGAATGTCTAAAGAAAAAAGAAAAATTCTATTATTCATTGATAATTGTACGCCACATAATGATATTCCACAAATGAAAGCAGTTAAAATCCGATATCTTCCAGCCAATACCACATCAAAATTACAGCCTATGGATCAAGACATCATTAAAAACTTCAAGTCATTATACCGGGAAGAAGTAGTCAGGAACATGTTGGATAACATGGAAGAAGGAAAGAATTTTATTATAGATGCCTGGTAAGCCATGAAAATAGCTAACAAAGATTGGCGAAATGTAACTACGACTACTATAAAAAACTGTTATGTACGCTGTGGTTTTCCATTGTCATCAATAGAAGAAGCTGAAGTAGAAGTTATTTCTATCCAGCCTCTTGCAGAGTGGGATACAGTGGTATCTGAAAGAGTATGTTTTGAGGACTTATTACTGCTGGACGGAGTTATTACTGCTGGCACAGTATCTGATGACGAAATTATCGTTTCAGTTGCTCAGAAAACTGAAACTAATGATTAGATGACATAAAAGACTCCAATAATATAACATGCGCTCCATGGGTTTCCATCAAAGAGGCAAGAACAGCATTAAATGTTTTACGGAATTTCATAGAGCAAAACTAGTAACTCGGAAGAAAAAGAATTTTCTGCTCTTTATAGCTTAGATAATGCTATAAATAGAGAACGATTGAATTGTCTAAAGCAAAAAAAAAAAATAATAAATAATAATAAAAATAAAAATAAAATAAATAACTGACTTTTTTAATACATAATATTTTTAATTTTAAGGTTGTTTCGGAATTATTTTAATTTTTTATTGTAGTACATAATATAACTTTTAAGTTGCAAATAAATATGTTTGTTACCTCTGTAACTTGAATTTTTATTTATTTTAACTCTCTAACTCAAAATAAGTAAGAATCTAAATCTCTACAAGTCGAACATTTCCTTACAAAATCCGCGAGAGTCGAAATCCTCCATAAGTCGAAAATTCTATAACTCGAATTATTTGGCGTCTCCCTTGAAGTTCGACTTACAGAGGTTCTATTGTATAAGGAACACAATAACACATCAACACATAAATCAAAGGAGTACTAACAAGGCGTAAGTTTCAAAACACGACTTTTTTATATAACAAAAGCCACTACCTGTATTTGCTACTCCCAAATTGTATAACAAAACCGTCATAGCATTCGCAAAAGGGTAAAAATTGTTTATGATATGCACTGCCACAAAGAAAACCAGAAGTCATTACACAAATATCGGAAAGTTGAATGGCTAGGACTGCATTGGCAAATCAAAAAAGACATACAATTTTATACAAAATAGGCAATAACTGGGCGGGAAACATGTCGCTTAGAAAATCCGTAATGCCCAAAATAAATTTTGTAAAACAATAAAGAAAAATCCAAAAGAAACGAATTATAACATCCTGTGGTTAGCTTTATCAAGGAATATGTAAACACAAGATGTTAGAAAACCACGTCATTTCTGTTTGTTATATGACAGGATCCAAGTCAAATACACATCTATCAATGTAATCTAATAACATAGAATAGACAAAATAAACTTGCAGAGTAAGTAAGATATAGGATTGATGAAAAATGATTCGCAGCGTAGCCTGTCTCTGAAACAAAAATCGAAACACATGATAGGACCTCGTTATTTGTTTGTAATAATCAGATCAATTGAAGAATGAACGGAGCTCTTGACTGTGGAGCAGCCACACGCTTATTGTAATAGATTATTGAAAGCATCGTCTTTGGTCTATGCTCATTGAATTGCTATGGCTTACTTTTTTTTCCTTTTTTATTAACATTAATACAAAAATTTTTTAAAAAGAAGAAGCATAGGAACATATACGCATATTGTTTGTAATAATATGGCCATTAAGTATATATATATATACAGAGAGAGATTTTGGCGAGTGGGTGTTTAAGTACATGCTATTAGAATAAAATGTAGAATGTCATAAAAAAGGCATATACAATTGAAAATAGCATAAAAACGAAACTCTACTCTGTATAACAGTATAAAAAGAAGATTTTAAAATGTAAATGTGAATGGAATGGAAATAGGAAATAGGCTGAAAATAGCTGTATAATAAATATGAAATCTTAACTGCTTTATAATGACCGATATCTTTGAAGAAAAAATTTTAAAAGCCCTTAATTTCTTAAAACAAAACATCAAACTGCAAAACAGCGCTGTAACACCATCGTGATTTAATTACATCTAGCCCGAAGAGTAATGAGTTTTTAAATTAAAATATTTTGATGTATGTGAAATTATTGAGAGATAACATGTTTAAAGGTGTAGTGACAAAAGGATTTAAAGATTTCTTCATGATTTTCTTTTTCATGTAAAGAGTCGTTCTCATCTTACGGTTACAGTTACAAAAGAATTCCTCAACAGAAAGCTGCTGAAGGAATCAATAATCCACCTAACTTTTTTACTCAATTCGAATGAATGTTGGTTGTATTTTTTTAAAATCATGAAGTTAGGAAACCTAAAGTTTCTGACAAAAAAAAATTAAACTATTCCTTTTAATTATAAAAAAAAATTCCATAAAAAGGACATCGAATTAGTTTTAAAATTTTTACATTCTTTTATTAAACTTCTTTCAAAGATTAAATTTTATTTTGAGGATTCTTTGGTTAATTTTAAAAATGCAAAATTTTATAAAATACTTTTTTCCTTCAAAATTTGCATATTTTAGAATGATGGATAATGGAAAATTTAATATTGTCACTTAATTAACTAATGCGAGTCAAATATTTATAGTATATGGAGGTTTAACACAAATAATTTTTGTTCTCCATTCTCAAATTAGAAGAATATTAATTGAAATCAAAAAAGAATATTATTTGAGTGATATAATGATACAAAAAGTTGCTTATATTGTTTTGTATTCCGATAAAGTTATGGGATTTGAATATTTTAAGGAACAATGTAAACTTTCACGCCATTTAGTTTAATGTCATGTCATATAATTTAATTTAGCTGAACTTCTAGATATGACTTGAAATTAAAAACTGTTGAACTGAGGAAGAACCTTGAGAAGAAACTGTGAATTAACTATAAAACAAAAATTGAAGAGTATAAGTCCATTGCTTCTAATTATTTTAATGCCATTTTTCGAATCACACTAAAATAAAAATTGCACTGTTAATAAAACGCGGCCAATAGTCATCACAATAAAATGGATATCGTATTGATATTAATAAAGGAAATAAAATATTTGGCTATCTTGCTTAACATGCATGTAACAAATCAAATCCATCAATAAGTAAAGCTTATATATGAATTATTATTATTGCTTAGAGAGAATAAGACTTAATAATTGTTCAAAAATGTATTATACAAATGCGTGTAAACATATACATCAACAATTGAATAAATGTAACATAAATCGGTAAAGGATGATTTGGCGTATTTATATGATTTTTTTTCATATGAAGTGATATAAGTAAAACACCAATTTTATTTAAAAAAATAACCAAATACAAATGATATGAAAATACATTAGAATCATTTTACTAAAAGTGTACGTTTTCAGAGACAAAATTTCCTATAATTAAGTTTAATTTCTCAAGATAATTGTTATTATATATAGAGACAGTACAGATCATGGCCTAATATGGGTGTATTCGTCCACTAACATATAATTTATTTTCTACAAAGCAAAGCAGTGACTACAAAGTAAAGCCTAAAATACAGTTAACAACGCCACGACTAACTAACTTCTAATTTTTTAAAACGATGGAACACTCTATGGTTGCCACACATCTGAAATAAAATTTATTTAAACATTTTTCTTTCTGCAGTTTCTCTGTGTAGTTCTAGTGCGATGGTGGATCCAGTTTATTTAATCAGGACGATTTCAGGAGGATTTTCCTCCACGTGCGGTCTCAATATTGTTTTCTTGGGAGGTGGATTCTTAACGAGACATATTTTTTGCGCGTTAAAATCAACAGTGGTCCAACTGCATTTTATTTATTTTCCTCAGAAATGCCAGTTTCGAGTAACTTCATTCACCGAGGTGAGCTTTATGTTACAGTTAGTTGGTTTATCAACGCAAATAGTAAAAGATCTTTCATTCTTTTCGAAATAAATCTAAGTAGCAGTGCTAATTAATAATAGACAAGGAAGTTATTAAGGTTAAATACAAAAAAAAATAAACATTTTCTTCTTACAGTAATATTAAGCTCAACAATATGTTAAAAAAGAATTCATGTTATACGTAAATTTTTAATATAATTTCTTTCATTTAAAAATATCACCTCAGACATTTGCCTTC
>BPLQ01005226.1:122218-134640 GCA_021605075.1 Caerostris darwini
GTTTCATCACCAGTTCTGATTTTATAAATAAGACAGTGTCCACCATCGTTAAGTAATTTTATGGTTTCTTTACAGATTCTGACACACTCCGTTTTTTTTGGTGTTCTGTTAAATTATGGAGGACCCAACGACAAACTAATTTTTTCATATACAGTTCTTCATGAATAATTCTATGTATAGCTGCGGATCCAATTTTAAGTTTCTTCTGTATCATTTGGTAAGTGCAGCGATTATCATCGACTGACATTTTTCGTATGGCCGACACATTCTCTAGAACTACAGCTGATGAAGGTATTTTTGTGTGTTCTTGATCCAGCAGAGAACTTCGATCTCTAAGAAATTCTGTAACCCATGTAAATACAGTAGCACGAGATGGAGCTTTGTCTCCATATGCTAGTTGTAGACGTTTAAGGCATTATTGGATAGCACAAAATTATTGGATAGCACAAAAATTTGTTTTTTTTTTAAATGTAACATTGACTAATTAACAAATACTTATTCTTTTTACTGAAAATAAATTAACACTTGAATGTGATGGATTATTTATGATATAGGTGACAAAATTTCATACTTTTTTTGTTTCAAAACATAATGAGATTATATACTTTTATTTTAGTTATTCACATATATTGGATTTTTGTTATTGATTCTTTTTTATTGGTTCACAAACATAAATTCCGTATCGAGTAAAACATAATACTCTTTCCCTTGTGGATCCGGGTTAGAATAGCCCACGTATGCCTTAAAAGGTAACTAAAATGTGTTCTCAGCGCCCGGTGATATAACCGGGTGGGGTAAAGTCTGACTTCTCCTTTTGGGTGCCACATGTCTTTGTGCGGCAAGGTAAAGACAAAAAGGAGCTGCATTTTTTACCCTTTTTCATGACTCGTTGGTTTAAGGAACACATGGTTACATGAACTTGATCTAGATGTTGCTGTCGATCAAATGGGATAAGAAACAAACAACAACGCATAGTACTCTGTTAAATGTATTGCGAAATCAGAATCTTCAATTTCAAATTCTTTGTTATTCTATTCATTGTGCCCAAAGTAATGACTAGTCATTTTGAAATTAACAATTGCTAACCAATTTAACTGAAATTACAAGTCATTTGAAATTTTTATCTAAATTTAGGCAACCATTTTATAAATATAGCAACTAAAATATTATCTATATTCTTTAAAGAAAAAACGTATTTACACTGATATTACATAAGATATAGCTTAAAATTTCTAAGAAATCTTAAATTTACGTATTTAGAATTTCTGATAAAAACAAATTCTTCAGAAAATTCTGTAAATGGTACAGCGGATAGTGTAAACTATAACCAATCTTTGAAAAACGAAAGGACTAGATGTTGGCGATGCTTAAGACAAAAAAATTCAAACCAATAGGCACACTTCCTGGAGAAAAATTTTCTTCATTTCTCTAATGGGAAATACAAAATACTAACATCATTGAAGAGTTGGTTCGCTCACTCCCTTATGAAAGTTTGTTCTTGTTCTTGTAAAATCCTGCTTTGATCCTGTTGATCCTGTTGATCCTGTTGATCCAGTCTAAAGCTCATGTTTCTGCCCGAATGCTCCCACTACTGGTCCTACCATTCCAAAGACACTGAGGTATCTCGTAGCAAAGAAGAAGCGGAGGATATAGAAATATCAGACTAGGTTGCTATCGTGACGACGGTCTGAAGGAGCCGAGTGCCCAAGGGCAGGCCGGAACGTCTATTACTGAACTTTCTCTAATGGGACAAATGTTGATATTACCTTTAAGAGTCTTATGCGAAGCATTTTTTCCCCTTTCCTTCCCGTTCTAGTGAATGAAGTTAATGCGTAGAAGAGATGTCCACTATTAAAAATATAAGCAATCGGACTTCTTGTATCATGAAAATTCGACTCTTTTCCCGTTTGCTTCAGGATCCTCAATTTTCATTCTTTTTTTCATCTTCATTCCTTTTGCCATGAACTCTTCCATAGTTTCATAGGTTTCTGGTTCGAGTCCCGGCGGTGCCATGGATGTTTGCAATGGTTCGTAATCCACTTTAAACTGTAGGTCATGATCTGTTTAGCCCTCGTGTGCACAAGATGACCGTAGGGTAACAAACCAAATCTTCCATAGTCTATTGAACTTAGACAACCACATTAAGCTAGATTGAGCATCATAACATATTATCCAACTTATTCTAAAAATGTGCAATAAGTTAAGAATATTCTGAAATGTGTTAAAGAGTTATTAAAAATTTTGAGATGGTTAATAAGAGTAATAGCAAGAAATGTAGGCGTTTTATGTTTATAAAACATAACAGTATGGTCAGAATAAATTTAACAGTAGTATAAGTGACGTAAATAGAAGTGAGAATTCTTGAGGTTAGTAGGAATATCAATAATGTAAATGGAGAAGTTTTACTTCCTTGAGGAGTTATAGAAGAATGAGTTTTATTTATTTTAAAGGTGAACTTACAATCAGAGTTATACGAATGAATTAATTTAATGAGGAAGGAAGTAACATTTAGATAAAAAGTTTAAAGATCAGATTGTTGATCCGAACACAGTCAGTAGAGAGTTTTTGTATAACATTTTTTTACCGTCCAATATTTTTCTTCTTAGTACGCATACTCATAGGAAACATTGTACCTATTGCGCATGCATATCTGTAATATTGCACTACTGAGCTATTCCTACGAGCATGCGCGCTAGGAAGAAAAAAATATCGGACGATAAAAAAACGTTATGCAAAAACTCTCTAATAACTTTTTCAATTCCTACTATTAGTTCACTCTCTCCCTATATATATTTATATATCTTGTTCAAATCGTTATTTTCAATCGTTAATAAAATACTTTTTATTTATCCACTCAAGTTCAAATACATTTTTTTAAAGTTGTAGTGGATGACACTGGATTTTAATACAGTTTTTTTCAAATATTAATTCATTAATTAAATTTAATGAATTAATTTTAGTTTTATTTGTGAGAAAATTTTTTTTCTCTTATACTATAAGATATTTAGCAGGATATAAAGATAGGAATAAATACCGTCAGTGGTGAAGCGTGCAGATAGCTGGAAAAAAATTTCTTTTTTTCTTTCTGGGTTCTAGTCTGAGTCAAGGAGGGAACAAAATGGAAAAAAAATAGAAAGCGAATAAAAACAAACAAAAATAATAGTCCAACACCATGTATAGAAAGAAAAATGGAAAATTGCAAGTAAATTCGCTTTCTATTTTGCCACTTAATATTGTGATTCTACCATATGTATGTACATATTTATATTAATTGTAATTATTTAATAAAAAGTAACTAAAATAAAAATTTTCTTTGTTGATCTAACTACGAATTGTCTAAGAAATTTTGAATTGTTTGAAAAAAAATTTCTATATTACTTGTTGTATGTCTAAGAACAGAGCTTCGTGGATTTGTTATTCTGAAAATCTGCTGTAATGTATTCTGTTGTTCTGAGCAATTTGTCAGCAATTTGCCTGTTGCAATTTGTTTGTTATTGTGACTATTAACTTATTTAACTTAATGACAATTTGTGTGATTTTATTTATTAAAGAAACAAGAAAAATAACAGTGTAGTATGATAATTTTTAGGTCCAAGTACTTTACGTACTTTATGATATCCAAGTATATTAATTGTTGTTCCAGAATTTTGTTTTTCAGAAAACAACGAATAATAATTATAATGGACGAAATAATTAGAAGCCGTTTGGGTGTTGATTTCGTCTAGATCAGGAGCTTTTTTTAATAGACATTTTGCAAATGATAGATATAATTTCAGAAGCTATATGCAATGCCGAAACGAGTACATAATTTCAGAAGGTTTAGTAGATAAGTTTAGAGGGTGAAATAGATTCAAGAATAAAATTTTAATATAGGTATTGCGCCATTTCTTCAATCTCATAATTACTAGAAACATTCACTTGAAATTGTTAGAAGCGGCCACTTCGGATATGTCTTTCTTTGTGCTGGTGGTGGAGATGATATAAGTATTAAAATAGCAAAATAAATATTATACATCGTTTAAATTAAGATACGTTTTTATGACAAAAACTGTTAACTAAATGATAAGTCGTTTGAATTGGAATCGACTGTCTTTCGTTTATTCCAATAAATATATATAGAATGCTATATTGCACGATTAAAAATCAAATATCAATTGAAATAAATGTTAAAAAAAAACAGTATAAAACACTGAAATTTAATAAGAAAATGTTTATTTTTTGATTTCACCTCCCTTTTCCTTTCAAAAATTGAGAATTTATACAAAGATATACACTCAAGAGCCAAAACATTATGACCACCCCTACATTTTGCAATGAACTCGCCTGGATGACGTGGAAGGCACGTGATCAGGTGGAAGTGGTATTTAACTGGTATTAAGTGGTAGTATTAATCCATGCCAAGGCGGGTTGAAGCTGTGTTGCGCGCCAAAGGTGGGCCAACTCGTTATTGACAGCTGGTCATAATGTTTTGGCTCTTGAGTGCACGTACGGCAAATCAAACTCATAAACATTTGAATAACAGAGAAAGGGAAATTAGTTTTCAACTGATTTTTTAAAATACTTCTGAAGTCATTCTGTTCATACATGCCTTTCGATGCCCTTTTTAGGATATTACATGTTGTTGTTTCTTATCCCACTTGGTAGACAGCAACATCTAGGCAGCACGAATATGTGTGGTCTCATGGAAGGAGAGAAAGGGGGCAGCTACTGTTGTGATGGAACACCCGTAGGTAAAAGTCTGACTTGGCTCCGTGACGCTGACTTTTTTACGGGGTAGGGTTGTCAGCCCTACGCCCAAAGCTATACAGTCATATTAGACAGGGACCTACGACTTAAAGTGAATTCGGAACCAATACAAACAGCCATGGCATTGATGGGACTCTAACCCAAAACCTGTTTCACCGAGCGTCATAGCGCTAATCACTCCCCCATCAGGCCCCTATATCGTATTTATTCTTCATAAATATCAATTCTTCATAGCAAATCAAAGCAATACCGGTTCTGATTTTCACCTAACTTGGGTTATAAATAATTTCCTTGAACAAATAGTGTTATTCTCGAATTCTTTTCAAGCTTGTAGTTTATAATTTCCTTTTAATATCGGCATTTATTTATTGCTTAGTTTTTAATCATTTAAATTTTTTTTCATATGAGAAGTTGATGCACTTTTTGTATTCAAAGTCATTGCATTTTGTTTCTCATAATAGAATTTTAAATCTTTATTAATAGGATTATTTTCGACCATTTAACAAATTTTACTGGCATAAAATATGGTAGTATATTGAAATGGGTCAAATACAGGATAATAATATTATATATACATTTGTGAGAATTAGAAGATTTTTATATTTATGATTTTATTTTTATTTTTATTTATTTTATTTTAATATTTTTTTTCATAAAAAAGAAAAACTAAACATGAAATTTTTCATTTTGAATTGAGTGCCATTTATAATGTGACATTTTATATTGAAGTATTTGTACTCATCAGCATTCAAATGAATAATGAAATTAGATAATCATAAATTTTATTAAAATATCAATGATTATTCAAGAAAAAAATCTGTTTATATTGTACTTGTTACTATGAAGAAATTAGCATTTTTTAAGAGTGTAATATTTTAAAATATTAAAAATAAACTATATTTAAAAGGTATCAATTTTGTTAAAGAGATTATATTAGTATATATTTATTTATATCATTAGTACATTTTATATTTTGAATTATGTTTTATAGTAACTGAAAAGTGTACATAAATTTACGAAATGTATACTATTAAATAACTGCTTATTAAATTTGCTTATTTACTTTGAAAATTAATCTTTATTTAAGAAAACAATGCATGAAGCTTTCCCCAATTAATTAATACTTACACTGTAAATTTTCTAATGTAATCAAAATGAAATATGGCGGGCCGAATTGGTGGTGCACGCTCCGAAGTTGGCCCGCGGGTCGTAGTGAGGAGTCCCAGGTATGGATAAAACAAAGTTACGTAAATAGTTACGCAACTAAATTACGAATTCATAACCAGGGAACCATGTGATTACATATGGGAAGTAGGATTTTTTTTCTTTATTTTCACTGATGTCTAATTAAATCTAATATTTCTCTTACCAATGTACTGTGATAAATTACATTTAATTTTATTTGTGTTTACCAATAGCAATAATCTTTTTCTTTGACAAAATTTCATTTAAGATAAACAATATCAGCATTCATATTGTTTTTTTTTAGAAATAAAATTTGAATCATCTTGTACTTTATAAATGTATTTTAATATTAATGTGTCTAAGAAAAAGCCCTTGTATTATTATTGCATTTTAGCTATACAATGTTGATTACCAAACTTTGTTTTCTTTCACAAAACAATTACATTCAGGAAAAACAACATCAGCACTCATATTGATATTTTCAATAAATAAAATTTGAATTACCATGCACCTTATAATGGATATGTACCTTGCATATATCTTGTAATGGAAATAATGTGGGGGGAAGGGCAATTCTGATGTTATTACTTTTGAGCTAGTAATTTGATTGCATCTTTGATGTTGTAAGCCTTGTGGAGTATGAGATGATTATTTTGAGAAGTAAAATAGATATTTTTTTCTAATTTTATAGCATATATTTTATGTTATATGTTTATTCTTTTATGTTATATGCTTTTTTATGTTTATATATATATATATGCTATATGCTTCGGAAATGAATTCCAGCTGAGGAAAAGACATTCATCGTGTTGAAAATGAATTATTATTTAAGGAATGTAGTAAAAAATGCAGATTCTATTATTTTCCATTTTAAATTTACTTAACGTAAAATAAATATTTAATTGAACTAAATTTTACTATTTCTGCTACCTTTTTCATTTTCTCCATAACCTGCAATTCTTAATAATTAAGAATAAATTAAAATACTTTTAATTACATTTGCGATTACCAAACTTTAGTTTTCTTTCGCAAAACAATTTCATTTAAGAAAAGCAACATTAGCATTCACATTGATATATTTAATGATAAATTAAATATGCCGTCGAAAATTCTTTTCTTCGAAGTCTGCCAAGTAATAGGTTGCAACTGTAAGTGAAGTGAATTGTACACAATACAAGAAACCCAATTTCCACATTTGTTGACCTATCACACAGTTGCGTCACAAAAAATTACCAAATCCCAAGGGCCCCTATTTTGCGATTTGGCCAAAGTTTTAAAAAACATAACATTTATGATGAAAATAACCTGCTCAAATACATCTTTCTTAAACTTTTCCATTATAAATACTTACCTAACTATCAAAATTCAAAGTTAATGCACTACGGGCATCAATGTTTGATTTGGTCGATGATAATCTTAAAATATACGAGCAAGTTTTATTACTGGTGTGATTTTTAAAAAAAGGTGGGAATTATCTAACTATATACGCAAATAACAGCATGTTCAACAGTTAACAAAAGATTAATTTTTAAAATTTAAATTATTCTATGTAATAAAAAAATAGATAATATGTACTAGTATGTATGTATATAATAGATAGTATGTGTATGATTACAAGTATATATTTTCTTCATTTTTTTGTATATATATATACATTACATATGCTTTATTTTGTATTTGTAAGGTATATCCTATGTTTTGATGCAGAAATTTGTTTTTTGTTTTTTTTTTAATTCTGGATATAAAAAAAAATTTAATAGGTTATACCGATTCAAAAGTTTAACATTAACATAAATTGCAACAACTTACCTTTTTAATCCTTTTATTTTATTCCATCACTTCTTAAATTTACCTCAATATTCAAATGAAACTAAATTCAAATTATTTATTTAATAATAATATGCACCATGACTGTTTTGGTAGAATTGCAGAATAGGGCCGTTGGGATTTGGCGTCAAAATTCTTTTCTCGAATGTCTGCCAAGGGAAGGGTTGCAACATCTTGGGTCCCCCCACATGAAGTGGAGGACCCAAGTACAAGAAACCCGGGTTACCACATTTGGCGACTTATAACTCAGTTAGTGCTACAAAAAGCCACTAAATCGCAACGGCCCCTATTTTGCGATTTGGGCACTATTTTAATTTGAAATTTTTCCCAACAACATTTTGAGAAAAATTTTTTAACTTTCAGATATAACTGTTAAGTATATTTTTATTCCGGCTAGAAAATCGATTTAACTGTAACCGCCACGAACATTTATTAAAATCTCCTTTACTTCAGTTGGTATAATATACTTAGGTTTATGTGTATTTAAATTGTGGCCAGATTAAAAACTTTAGCGATTTTTTTAAGATTATCTTCATTATTTAAAAGAGTAAATATTTTTATAATGACGAAGAAAATTTAAGTTTTATATTATTACTTAAAATTCATTTTAAAATTAACTAAGTGTTCCCAATAAACTTAGAAAAAATGTATTCAAACTGCCGAATTGAAACAATTATCTTCACAAATTTGAGTTTCCTTAAATGTTCCTACATTTATAAATTCATTTCTTCATAAATTTCATTTATGTGTCTATAACCAATAAAATATATATTCCCCAAAACAATACCCAACTCTCCCGAAAACAATATAACAAAAAATAAATGGGTATTGTTTTGGGGAGAATGAATCAGCTTACACTGTTTCTATAGGTTTATTTTTTAAATTACTTTCACGACCTATTCTTACTGTTTTATTTAAATTTCTTTCACGTGCTCCTTTATAAAATCGTTTGGAATTCTATACAAAAAATTTCACTTTTTAAAATTTATTTCGCGTGCTTTTTTATTTAATCGTTTGGAATTCTATAGTTTTTGTTTTTTATTTAATCTGTTTTCTTTTTACAGTTTTGTACGACAACTGATGAGCATAATTAATTGCCTGAATCTGATTTATTGATGCTTTTTCTTTCTTTGTTTGTTTTAAATTGTTATAAGGCGCTTTGTTCTTACATTAAATTCAAAATTTTATGGGTAATCTGTATATCGGCCCAGCCGATTTTTACATATATTTTCTTTTATCTTTTAATGTTTAATTCAATAAGTCGGGTCAATTTTAATCAAATTTTTCTATGTATTGTATTTAAATTATTTTTAAATGTATTTGAATTAATTAAATACCGATACTTTAAATAAAGAACATTAGTTTTTTTTACTTGATGTTGATTCCTATAAATAAAATACATTCTATTTAATTGAGTTCAATAAAAAATAGCGCAATAAAATAAATTATTTATCTCAGATATATAAACATTTTTTTTTCTTTTATAACAGCACTCAATTAATTACACAACATTAACAAATGTGGTATTCTTCAATTAAAAATAAATAAAATCATCTAAAAACTTTTATTATTTCATTTAGAAAATAAATCAAATGTTCTACAATCCAATCAATTTATGTTTACAAACATGTTTTACAAAATTTCAAACAATTAAATTAACTTCAAGAACAAAGAATATTAATTTTTTTCTTTTATTTTTGCTTAAAATCTAGAAGTACATGAATGAATAGATAATATTGAACAGTTACTTTTTTTTGTTACATCAATCCATATTATGATTCAATGATATGGATTGGATTCACTAATATAGATTCAATATTATGATCATTCCATTGATTATCATTGGGTCAAGAAGCCCAATGATTTAAATTACTTAAAACTAATCTAATATGCATCAACATAAAATTTTCAGTATCCCAATGACAGGGATAACAAAGTATATAGATTATAATAGGAAAATGTATAAATAGAATATAAATATAAATATAATAAACATCAAAAACTTACTTTAACAATTTTTTTTATCTTTAAAAAATAGATAAACTGGTCCAATTCTCCATGAAGGTGAAGTAATCAAATTTTCTTACCTTGTGAGAAAGAGACACATCTATTTCTATGCCAGAATATTTATTATTTTTTTAATCCAAATTCTGAATGGCAACAACATTAAAATTTTTCTTTAACAATGTTATTACTTAAAAAATAAAAATTTTCTGTAACAATGTTATTACTTAAACAATAAAATTTTTCTGTAACAATGTTATTACCTAAACAATAAAAAAAATTTCAGAAAGTTCTCTTAACTTTATTTACTTTTAGGATAAAATATTCTAAAAAGAATTAAAAAAAAAAAAATAAAAAAAATTCGAAATTTGTCAATTTTTGAAAGCCCACAAATAATTATACAAAATGATATAATGTTCCATGAAGAGTAGAGTTCCATGAATTTCTCACTCTTCATTTCAGCTGATTTCTCAACTGTATCATCGGTTAAAAACTGCGTCTTCAATTTCTATGTGCTTCGCGAGAGTTAATGATTTATCTAAACAAACGTGAGCTTGCAAATATCGAAGTTCTTCTTTCACCGAATCAGATCCAGTTTTTTTCTTCGTCTTTTCCTGCTTACTTCGAATAGCTGTTTCACATTTGGGAGGATTTTTCTTCTGGCTATTCGATGAAGATGTAGCTTGGGCAGCTTGCAACGGTATACTTAGATGCTTTTCAGTATCACTTTGTTTCTCACTTATATCTGCAACAGGAGGTCGAACACTTTTCCTCGTAGATTTGTAACGTTTACAAAACTGTGCCCATCCCAACTCCTTAATTTCCTTATTTGATAGGCCGCTATATTCCTCTTGAAAAATAATTTCAGGATATTGTAGGTCTTTAGAAGCATCATTGGCTTGAACGTCAGGAAAAATTACAGGCAATCGCAAATTTTTAAAAAAACAATCGTCATCCCTAGGGTGTCCACTCCATACATTCTGAGTTGTAAATTCCAGGCCATCGATGCCAGTGGAAAATAAAAAACGATGTCTTGATTTCGAAACACCCCTAACTTCCCTTGATGGTTCACATATTTTTGTTTTAGCATAATTATGCTGCTCCAAAGGATGAAACGTGTTCAAAGAAGGGTCGAAGGATAAGCGTCCTCTTGTGTGTTCAGCAATTAGCTGAGTCTCCTTCTGGTAAAATCCGTTTATATCTTGTATCTGGCGAATCTTTTCTCTGACATTGCTCTTTGAGTCTTCAACAGACGACATAGATGGCAGTTGTAGTGGTATAAAAAATTCATCTGCTTCATTAGGAACAGTAGTGCTTGACAGAAGGCCCATTTCAGATGGTGATGATTTCTTCTTTTTTGAAATTCGAAGATTGCTTTTTTTTTTCTCTTTTATGTTTGTAGGAGCAGAAGTTTCCCTTCTTTTTTTAACATATTTGCCAGAGATTTGAGTAGATTTGAGCGCAATAGACCTTTCATCACTATTCATTAAAATGGCTTCAGTCTCCCTAGCTCTTTTGGAACCAGGTACAACCAATTTTCTCCCTACTGTTCTTTTCGAAACTTCTCTGGGTTTTCTTAAATGAACTTTTTTGAATTCAGGTGTCTCATCATAACGTATTAAGTTAACATGACAATGCCGACCAGGTAAAACAGATGTTTTAATTGGTACAGAAGTATCAACATCATCAGATTGCGTCGATTTATCTGTTACACTAATCTCATTTAGTTTTATTAAGGCATTGTCATCTTTCAATGAGTGCCTATGTTTACGTTTCTTATGTTTTAAAGGTCTTTCATTTTCTGCGGCGAGCGGAAGTGAACTCTGTGTTGGTATAATAAATGACGGATTCTTTTGCGCTTGAGAAGTTTCAACCTGAGAATCTTTACCTGGCAAACTAGATTTCCTTTCTTTCATTGTTTTTTTCTTGTTTTTCAAAGGTCTTTCATTTTCAGCGGCGAGCAGAAGTGAAGTTTCTTCAGTTGGTATAACAAATGATGAACTCTTTTCCGTTTGGAAAGTTTCAACCTGAGAAAAATCTTTACCTGGCAAACTAGATTCCCTTTCTTTCATTGTTTTTTTCTTGTTTTTTAAAGGTCTTTCCTTTTCTGCGGCGAGCGGAAGTGAACTCTCTTTTTTGTGCTCTGCATCTCTGGATCCAAGGCGTCTCACTAATAAATTGAAATAGAAATCCCTTGAATTTTCGCCTTCAATCCAGTTTTTACGATTTTCCGGATCAATTTTGAGTACGACTTCGCTGTCTATAAAATTTAGAACTTTATGAACAAGGTCCCATTGTTTTTCTACGTGTTTAGATTTTTTACATGCTCTTAAAATCCATCTCACCAACTCTTCATTTGGTACTAACTCTAGGCTGGTGTCCTTCTTGTAAATCAAAAAATATTCATCAAAATTTCTTTCTGTCAGGAAAGCTGTAAGCCTTCTTCTGGTGCTTTTAGTTTTAAATAATTCCAAGTACGCCCGAAATATTTCCATGTAAACATCAGAGCTATACAAAACCGGAGATGTTTTCTCAACTGATTTATCACTTTCTTTGACACTACATTCTTCACGTTTCTCTGAAGAAGTCTTACGTTTCCCGGGAGAAATCTTTCGTTTCTCGGGAGAAATCTTGCGTTTCTCGGGAGAAATCTTGCGTTT
>BPLQ01005226.1:134650-177161 GCA_021605075.1 Caerostris darwini
CGTTTCTCGGGAGAAATCTTGCGTTTCTCGGGAGAAATCTTGCGTTTCTCGGGAGAAATCTTACGTTTCTCTGGAGAAATCTTACGTTTCTCTGGAGAAATTTTATGTTTCTTGGGAGAAATCTTATCTTCCTCTAAAGAAGAAGTCTTTTGTTTCTTTAAAGAAGTCTTATGCTTCTTTACCTTTATCGTTTTTGTCTTAGTTCTTCTCAATTGCCGTAACAGGGCATTTCTGACCTCTGGTGTGTCATCACATCTTTCCAACAAAACATGACAGGGTCGGATATGTAAAGCAGGTTCTTTGTTTCGAGAAACCTTTTTCCGGTATTTTCTTCTTGGCTCTGGCATTTTAAAAATTTTATTAATACTGGCCACAAAAGTTTTTTTAAGTTAAAATAATTGTCTTCTATTTCTTTCTCTCCAATACAAACACCAACTTTTATCCATAGCAAAAAGATGACATCCCTGAAAAGATCACATAAAAAAAAAAATTAATGAATTGCAGCAATATAAGCACAAATCAAAATTTTTTCGATTCTCACAGATAATCATTATATATTAAAAAATAATTTATTTTAGTCAAATCAAAGCAAAATATATGCTGTAACCGTGCTTCCTCCTACGCACTGCAAGAGCGCCTTAGAGAGAAATTTTATCAAAAACCCTTTCAAATAGATCACGGTTGGAAAACATAATCATTCTTATTAAATGCATAAAAATAATATGTATTTCTGCTTAACTTTTAGCTTAATTTGCTTAATCTTTAAACTAATTTCGATCTTAACTTTTTATTCATTTTAAATTTTAATAGTTAAACTAGCTGCTCGTCCCTAATTGCTTACCATGCTAAATAAAAATGTTTTTTCCCAATTCGGTTGGTTTTCACAAATGTTCCAAGGATGTCTGATGGCGCCATCTGCTGGCGAGCCAGTCAACTATCATTGCAGATTGAAATTGTATGTTTTATTTTAATGTGCACTTAACCTAAATTCCTTTTTATTTTATTTTTCTCGTTCTTAAATTTTATTTTTAACCTTAATCGTTTTTTTTTTTTTTTTTGAGCATCGTCAACGGACTCTTAATTGTACCGATAGCTTTTGCTTTTTCGATCTCCTGCTTTAATTGTTCTCAAGCAGGAGGTGTTTTTCTTAACTTTTAATTCCTTTTTTTATTTTATTCATTTACATTCTCTAAATTTAAGCAACTTCATTTTTGTGCTAATGTTTTAACTATTTTAAGGTGTGGAGGTTTTGTGGTTCTTAAAACCACCAAGGAACTCCGTAACCGGTACGCCCGTTGCCCTTCTTATTAAATTGTGGTAATTTATAAAAACATTAAGAGAAAACTTGTTATTTTCGACTTAACTTTGAATCTTAAGTCAGAGGACAACTCAGATCTAGGCACAGTGATATGGTGTGGTGTAGTAGTAGAAGATTCAAGGCGAAAATTTACAAAGAATTGGTTTTATGTTAAACAAACTCATGGTGAAACTGCTACAGAAAATGGATTTTATATTAATGTATTATTTGGAAATAGATTTTCAAAATGCAGTATTTTGCTTTCGTTACATGCTTTTTGGACGCAAATCGCATTTCTTTCAGACCAATAAAAAAGATTTCATGATTGGAATCATCTCTATCTGGTTATGCCCCAACACGAAAATTCACAGGAGCACCGAAATTCGTACGTGAAATTTCAATAAATCTAAAATCAGTAAATGCAATTCATGAGTACATAGTGATTTCAATTATGAAAGGAAAACAAATTACATGGCATGAAACATTGAAAATGATACTGGATCTATTCTGTGCCAAAAATAATATTGCTCTGAGAGGTTCAAATAAAAATTATTGGACATCCAAATTGCCAAATTTTTTAATTTGTTCGAAATTACTAGCCCTTATAATATTATTTTAAAGCAGGGGTGACCAACCTACGGGCGCCCTTGAATATGAGAGTGAAGTTTATCACACTATTACAAAATATATTTATTTTATAATGGCCAAGGTAGTGAAAAACAATGCATTAAAAAATAAATTATGTGTACATCCATATATTTAAAAATTAACATAACTCTCGAAATTATGAGAAAAAATTAACACTGATTTTAAAATAACATTCTTGCGAATATAGGACAGATATTGCCTGTTTTATTTGTGCGTTTACAGTTATGTGTTTACAGTTATTTATGTGTTTACAGTAGATAATTAAATTGCGTTCGCAGAATAATTAAATTATATTAGGCGAAATCATGATGTGCGTACATCTTTGAACATCTAATATAACAGGTTATATGTTTCATTTTAAGTGATGCATTGACCATCCCTAGATACGCACAGTTGATTGTTGATAGCAGAGCAAACCAGATTCTCAGTTCCAAGTGAAAATTTGCCTTTTGGTTTCTTTTAAAATAAATATTTTTTAATGATTTCATTTTTTTCTATTTCATTCATATTTATATATTTTTATACTTCATTTTTAGTGTTATATATTTCTTTACAATGTGCGTTTAGTATGATTATTATTATATTATCTATGTCTACATGTAAGAATAACAGTAAACACAAAAATAATAGCTCATTATGTTTCAATTTTTCACTCCAAAGAAATGTCTATAGCGGGTCTAAATCTAATATGGAGATATATAATTTTATATGCGGCCCGCGGAGTTAGGATGCATTTCCAGAGTGGCCAGCAAGATCATTTGGGTTGGCCATCCCTGCTGCATAATTTAAAACACGCACACAAAATTGTTTCTTATTTCTCACCTATTATTCGAAATGAAATAATAAAATTAGTTGGGAACAAAATTAGAAATGATATCATATGCAGAATAAAGAAAGCAAAGTACTTACTTTATTCAACTGAAGCCCAGGTGTTTCAAGAAGACAGCGAATAAATCAGATGATAAGATATGTCCAATGTCAACTGTAATGGAAAAATAATAATTTAATAAAAATAATATCAATTCTATTCAGTCCCATGAAAAAAAATGGGAGGAGATTTATCAATTAAAATTTTAAATAAACAAATTGATAAACTAAATATTACAGGGAGTAAGGATTTGGTAACGGTGCCAATATGAGTGACAAATATAGAGGAATATGTGCATGTATTTTGGAAATTGTATCTTGCAAATTAGCAATTATTGTATCTTGTCTGCCCTGATGTCAAGCTTGCTCCTCATTCTGTCTTTGATTGCCCAGCTGTTGCAGCTACCATGCATTGTCTAGACCAGGGGTGGCCAATCCACGGACCGCGGGCGCCTTGATTATTTTTGCGGCCCGTGATATTTAATACACTTTTACAAAATATATTTATTTTATAATGGCCAAAGTAGTGAAAAATAATGTATTAATAAAATACCTTATGTGTGCATTCATATATTCAGAAAATAACTGTCGAAACAACGAGAAAAAATTAACTTTGATTTTAAAATCATATTCATGCGCAAACAAATATCGCAATAGTAAAATAAATAATTTTTAATGATTTCATTTTTTTTAAATTTCATTTATATTTATATATTTTTTATATTTCATTTTGAGTGTTATGTATTTTTCATAATGTACGTTTAGTATCATTATTATTATATTATCTATGTTTACAAGTAAGAATAATAATAATAATAAACACAATAATAATAGCTCATTATGTATCAATTTTTCTCTTCAAAAAATTGTCTGCAGTGGGTCTAAATGTAATATAGGGATATATAATTTTATATTCGGCCCGCGCAGTTAGGATGCATTTCCAAAGTGGCCCGCAAGATCATTTGGGTAGGCCACCCCTGGTCTAGACCTCCATCGGAAGAGGATTTATACTCCGAGCTGGCAATCAACGTAGTTAATATTATTCGGAACCACCGGGATATTTGATTCCCTTATACTCTTCAGGGGATACGACAACAAGAATAACAGTATACCTTGTGCAGCTTATAATCCAAGCTTACCTGGTTTCCTGGATGCCAGAACCTGGAACCAATTTATTCAATTGAAGCCCAGGTGTTTCAAGAAGACAGCGAATAAATCAGATGATAAGATATGTCCAATGTTAACTGTAATGGAAAAATAATAATTTAATAAAAATAAAATCAATTTTATTCAGTCACATGAAAAATTAAATTTTTATTCAGGAGATTTATCAATTAAAATGGACCATGAATCTGGAACCATTTCCTGGAACTCCAAAAATGATTACTTGTTTTCGGTACTGTGTAGAGATTAGTTAATTTTTTTTATCTTCATTAATTTTAATGAAGAATCTAAAATTACCACTTAAAAGTTTTTCTGATGGGGACCCAGTGCAATAAAGGCGCTGTATTTATAATTGCAGAGAAGTAATTAAAAATCTGCAAACGATTTTTCAAATCCAGAAGTAGTATCGATTGCAGGTTTAATTTTGTAAATTAATTAAAGATTTATCTGCACTCTTTCTATGTGGAAAAAAAATGCATCGATCGAACAAATAAAGCATTACAACAGAAAGATTTGCCAATAAATTGTGAAACAAAATTAATTCCGGGATTACGTAATGCGTTATAATGGCTACGAGAAACAAGTTTCGAAATTTCTTAAGAAGTACAAAATTTGGCTGAAGTAATGGGATGGGAAGTTATTTCTTAATAAACGAAATGGAAGCGTAAAGATAATGGACATGATGAAAATTCAAATAAAAGAAGTAACCCGAAGAATTAAAAGATAATTAAAATAAAAATTTACAGATTCTTGGCACACTTTTTTCTCAAATCGCTTTATAAAAAAAATGAAAACTATCTGTGGTGATTTTTGCTTCTTCTATTGTAGGTCTTTAAAATACAAGAATGTTACTGGTTTTTTCAATTCCTTCTATTAGCTCACACTCTCCCTATATATATCTTGCTTCAATTTTCAATCTTTAAGAAAATACTTTTTATTTATCCACTCAAGTTAAAAGACATTTATTTTTGAACTTGTAGTGGATGACACTTGATGTTAATACAGGTCTTTCAAATATTAATTCAGTAATTAAATTTAATTAATTAATTTTAGTTTTTTTTTAGATTTAAGTTGCATATATCTACCAATAGATGGCGCCAAATAAACTTAAAAAATGAATGAAAATTATTTATAAAGGACTTTCTGCAATAGAGTGAAAAAAAAAGTATGAATTGACTTTAAAAAAAAAAAATTTTATATTACTTGTTTTTTTAAAATCAGCTGCAGATTTCGCAATTAAATATGCTGTTAAGTAAGTTTAATTAAATTTTTAAAAGGTAAAACAAACAAACAAAAACAAAAAAACACAATATGTCGTCTTAAAAATTTAACAAAATGAAAGTAGGTTGACAGTTCCTGAAAATATTACTTACTTTTATTTTAAGTAAACTACAAAAGACTCAAAAAGCAGTGCTCGTGTCAGCATTACTCAGTCCAGAAAAAGTGCTCTGAAAAAATATGAATAACAATTAACATGCAAAACCTTTTATTCAATGTAAAAATACATGACTATTAGTATTAAAAAAGAGATACAATACAAGCAAATAAAAAAACTAATATCATTTCAACTAACTATGTCAATTTTACAACAAGTGAGAAAAGTACAGATAAAAATACTGAAATCTAAGATTATGATTAATCTTTCATTATATTATATCAAAAGAAAAACATCTATCTTCAAATTTTTTTCACATCATTGGAAGTTTATTTTTTTCCCAATATTTACCAAAACCTTTTATTCATTGTAAAAACACATCATGACTATTAATATTAAAAAATAGATGGAATAAAAGTAAAAAAAAAAAAAAAACTAATTACCATTTCATATAACTATGTCAATTTTACAATAAATGAAATGAAAATAAAAGATAATGATCAGTTTTTCATTACATTATATCAAAAGAAAAACCTCCCTAATCTCCGATTCTTTTCACATCATAGGCCATTTTATTTTTTTTCCCCAATTTACCAACAGCGAGAAATAAAATTTAAAATCAAATATTTTAAAAATTTAATTTATAAAAAAAAAAATCTAATATCTGCGTATAATTAACAGAAAATGAACTGAATGCAATGCCAATTAAGGGAAAGGAAAAAAAATAGGATAGTAGATTGACAATTCTAGTAAGTATTACTTACTTTATTTTAAGTAAACTTTAAGAACCTTAAAAAAGCAGTGCTCAAGTCAGCATTATTCAGTCCTGAAAAAATAAAAATAAAAATTAACATGCAAAATAGTTTATTCACTGTAAAAATACGTCATGATTACTAACATTAAAAAATAAATGCAGTAAAAGTAAAAAATAAAACTAATACAATTTCATATAAATATATCAATTTTACAACAAATAAGAAAGGTGCTGAAATCTAAGATAATGATTAATTTTTCTTTATATTAAAGCAAAAGAACATCATTATCTTATGAATTTTTTTTCACATTCATAGGAAATTTTATTATTATTTTTTTCTCAGCATTTACAGGTTGCAAGAAATAAAGCTTAAAATCTAAAATTGTGAAAATTTAATTTTAAAAAATTCTGTTTACTGCATATTTATCTTTTAAAATGAATATGAAAAAAAAGGACAACAAAAATTTAAATAATGAAGTTAAACAATAATAAAAAATATTTCAAGGCATTTCATTTCATTATAAATAAAAACACTTGAATCAGTAATAATAACATAGAAAATTTAATAATAACAATAGGAAATACTTTCAATCAATTTATTGTCTTAATAAACCTATCTTTACAAATCTATACTATTTTCAATTTATTACTTTAGAAATGTAACATGGCTTTTTTTTTAACTTTTAAACAATGAATTCTCACAACATGGAAATTTTTTTGAAACCAAAAAAATTACATGAAAGTACAAATCATACAAAACAAATCACCGAGAAATTCAATTTTTACTTGCCAATTTCCTACAGCTGGAACTGGTGCTTAAGCACACGTTATATAAAAACTTCTTTAGAATTCCGTTACATTTTACTTATTTGCTGTTTAAAATATAAGAAATAGTCGATTATAAACCATCAAAACATCATTCCTGCCTTAAAATCAATATTTCCAAATTATTTTTCATCTTAATAGAAAAGTAAAAAGGACAATATTTCTGGATCAATAGGGTAAGAACAAAGCTTATGTTGAGCAGATTTTTCCCCATAGCAACAGATTTTATTTAGAAATTTCCGTTCTTCCTGGAACTTCTTAGGATGCAGAGTCTGGATAAATTGATTTTTCGTTACCATGGTAACGTATGGCCCCGGTTCTTGCTACTATGGCAACTCACGCCCACGATTTTTGGGCTATATTAAGATAGCTCTTTGATTTTAAAGATCGTAGAGACCTAAATACTGTTGTAATAATACTCATCTTCATTAAATAATATAGATTTATTTAATGATGTAAGATTTAAATAATGTAAAATAATAATTTAATTTAAATAATAGTTAATAAAATTTAATTTAAATAATATTTATTTATATATTTTAATAATATATAAATAAATATTATTATTATTAATTAATAATTGTAATTAATAAATATTAATTTATTATTAATAATTAAAAATGAATATTTATTTATTATATTATTTTATAATATTTATTTAATAATGGATAAAATTTAAATATTTAAATAATAAGTGATTAAAAAATGTTGTTTTTCAAAAGTTTTATATATTATTTTTATTTACACTAAAAGATAGAACAAAAAAAAAAAAAAAAAAACTAGATTTGATATTAAATTTTTATTTATTTATAGGTAGAAATACATTATAAAAACAAAATTTATATATTTAATATATCATATTTTTATAATTTATAAACACAATATGCATAAAAATTATAATTATTTATTTATAATAAATATAAAACTTATAAATATTTCAAAACATAATATTAAAAATTATTTTTAATTAATTTTAAGAGCGATATTAAATTTCTTATACATTTTTTTTTTTTTTTTTTTGTATATAAAACTAACAAAAATGGATTGCGATATTTAATGAAGCAAGGTGATGAATATTAGTTTTTAAATAAATATCTCAGGTAAAATTAGTTATCAACAAAATTACGAAAATTTGAAGAAATTTTCTTAACAGATGCATTTCCGATTAATGTCGGAATGTTTCAATTAATGTAATAATTAATGTCGATTAATTAAATGTTGGTATCAGTGTTGCCAAATAATGTAGGTATATTTTATATATCCTCATAAATTAATAAATTAATGAGATAGTTAAAAAAACAATATGAATAGCAGTTTTCAAAATATTTCATGGCAGAAAGAAGTTATTAATTGGAATAATGAGAAAGTTTTTCTATAAAAGTTATATTTTGCTTGCATTAGAGGCACAATTACGTAAGCATTATTTAAATTACATTAATAATTTCAGATTTAAATAATGTATTTTTATTTAAACAAAAAATTTAAATATTTAAATAATAGATGATTTAAATAAGGTTGCTTTTCAAAATTTTTATAATTATTTTTATTTATACTGAAGCATTAACAACAACAACAAAAAAATCGGCTTAGTATTAAATTTTATTTATAGATAGAAATACATTATAAAAACAAAATATATATAGCATAGCCTATTTATATAAATTATAAATACAATATTTAAAAAATGTATAATTATTTATTCATGATAAATATTTTATAATTTTATGTTATATAAATATTTCAAAAGATGCGATTAAGATTTATTTTTATTTCATTTTAAGAGCGATATTAAATTTCTTATACATTTTTTCTATGTAAAACTAAATAAAATGGAATGCAATATTTAATGGATCTGGGTGACTTAGTTTGTAAATAAATAAATATAAGTAAAATTAGTTATCAACAAAATTACAGAGCGTGAAGAAATTTTCTGAAAAGGTGCATTTTTGATCACAAGCAAAATTATTGTTGATGTCAATGTTGCCAAATAACATACATATATATTTATATATCCTCATAAATTAAAGAAAATAATGACGTAGTTAAACACCATATGAATAGCAGTTTTCAAAATATTTCATGACATATAATAGTTATTAATTAATGGAATAATAAGAAAGTTCTTCAATAAATTTCTTATTATTCCATTAATAAGAAATTCTATTCTTATTAATTAATTCTTCTATTTTGCTATTATTCTATCTAATTCTTCTATTTTGCTTGTATTAGAGGCACAATCACAAAAATAACATTTAAATTACATTAATTTCTTTTTCCCTTTGTATTAGTAAAGAAAATGTGCTGTGATTCTCTATGGCAAATCATATTTTTATACAAATGAGAAAATTTAAATTAATATTTTCTTATGAGCCATTAAAACAACGAGAATGTTAGAATTTTCTTTTTTCCAGTACTTCTGGTTATTTTGTGTAGAAAAAAATCATTAATAATGACAAGCATTTAAAATTTAGAAAAAAAGAAACAGATTAAAATATAGCTTTGATTATTTATCATTAGTAGCAGGAATGCTAGTTTCATTCTTCTGAGAAAAACACATAAAAAAACAAACCAACGAATAAAAAAAAATAAAAAAAGTGATTCAACTTGTTGTTGTGACGTCTTCAACAGATATATATATATATATATATATATACACACATATTCCCGAAAAACTCGTCTACATAATAACAATAATGAAGTTAGAAAAAAGATAAATACTCTCTGATACGAACTATGGCGCAATGTTGGCAGCTGTTCTTTTCATAAGAAAAAAAAAAATTAAAAACCCATAAAGTACCAAGGAAATAGTAGAAATAATTTCCGGTATGCCTAATTCATATATATATATATATATAAAGAACACACATCTCAATACAAAAATCAAAATAGGTTTGGAATGGAAAAAAAAAAAACATGACCAAGTTGCACAACAAAAGCCATAACAGTATTCACTATACGTAAAGTAACATGAATATACAGTGTGTGTGTATATATATATATATATATGTAAAATATCGTATGTATACATATATATATACACGTTTTAAATACGTACAACTAATAACAAAATAAAATTTTATTGAAGGCAGAACATCATGAAGAAAAGTTTTTAGATGCATGCAATCTCTTTCTTTCTTTTGTTAGAAAAATAAAATTCGATTGTAAGGCAAGGATGCACAGGCTTCTGAGATCCACGGGTCATACATATATTGTTTTGTGACCCTTTAACATAATTCTCGAAACTCGTCTAAGTAAAAACAATAATGAAGTTAAAAAAAAAAGATAAATGCTCTCTGATACGAACAATGGCTCAATTTTGACAGCTGTTCTTTTCATACAGAGAAAGTAAAATACAAAACAAATAAAGTACTACGAAAACAGTAGAAGTAATTTCCGGTATACCTCATTCATATACATAAAGAACACAGCATATCAATACAAAACTCAAAATAGGATTGGAACGAACTAAAACCATGACTATTTTGCACATATATATTATGTTTATTTCTAGATAATGCATTAAAATATGAGTGTTTATTAGGATCAATATACAATTGTAAAAAAACAATTTCTGGCATCAATATTAAAAATGGAATATAGCATACACTTCTTTATTTATTTTACAATATATATATATATATATATATATATATATTGTCTCTGAACATCACATATGTTTTTTATTTTTCTAATTTTATTTTGTTACTAAATAGAATTAAAATTCGTATATGTATATATATATATATATATATATATATGCTAACCAATTCGCCATCAGGCCGCAACTTTTAAAATGGAGTATGATTATGGCTGCACCATAAAATTTGTAAGGAATTCTTGAAACAAACTTTCATCATGGTAACGGAGTTGAGAATCTTGTTGCCAGGATAATAAATAAATAAATATCAATATAAATAGTGACACTATTTCCAGGCGCAACGAATTATTGCATTAAATTAGAATACAATAAATAAAATATTTCTTTCTAATATTTATATGTTTTAGCTTCTTTACAAACTCGATGTTCTTTACAAAATGTTGGACGTTTTAAACTCTTCATCAAAATCTGAAAAGCGTTAAAAAGAATTATCTGTTATATGACTTCATTAAAGTAAAATTAATATATGATGAGCCGAAAGAAAAGAAGCACGGACCCTGGTATTGGAATTACATTTTTTTTTTTAATTCCTTCTATTAGCTCACACTCTCCCAATATATATCTTGTTCAAATTTTCAGTCGTTCATAAAATACTTTGCATTCATCCACTCCAGTTCAAATACATTTTTTTGAACTTGTACATTTTTTTGCACTTGATGTTCATACATTTTTTTGCAAATATTAATTCATTCATTGAATTTAATTAATTAATTTTTTTTTTTTTTTAGATTTAAGTAGCATACATCTAATAATAGATGGCGCCAGATGTAAGAGGAAAATTTCAACTTTATTTGTAAAGGACTTTTCTGCAATATAGTAAAAAAAGTAGGAATTGGCTTTAATTTTTTATATATATATTACTTGTTTTTAAGGAATAAGTAGCAAATAAAATGACTGCACGTTATTTTTTTTCTCTCATATTTCCATTTTTATCAGTTAATATATACTGTATTAAATATTGCAATAAAAACATTATAATTTAAAATAACTAGTAACAATTAATATGCGTGTGAATTTTATTTCTAGTTTTCTGTTTTAATACTATTTTTAAAAACATCACTGCAAACAGCAAGTAAATAAAGATTTTAAAAATAACTTTAAAATATCTGAAATGATAAATGGTCAATAATTGATCAAACTGAATTTTCCATGAATCGTCTGCAAAATTATTTTTATCATTTGATTTCAAATAGTGGGAATACACGAATGTTTCACAGGTTGAAAATAAAATTAGGGAATATATATATAAAAAAAAAGATTTAGAATATTTAAAACAATATATATTTTTAAAAAATAATTTTGCATCTATCTTACGTTTTTAAATTTTTAAAAAAATCGGAGCATTTTTTTTTTTTTTTTTTTTTTTTTTTTTTTTTTTTCCTTAAAACTATTTTTTTTATCATCGAGAAATTATTAATTTTTATTTATATACCTATTTTAATATTTCATGAAAAATTTCTCACCATAAATAATTCGTTACTGTAAATAAATATATATAAGAAGAATATTAAAAAAACATATTAATCACATCTTCTAAAATAAATTAGATACGTAAAAGAATTAAAAATTTTGGAGCGCCATTGAAACAAGTCAGTAATATATAATACAAAATGGATATATATATATATATATTAGATTTTCGAATGAATTTGAAGTATTTTAAATAAGTATTTACATTCCATATTCTAGCATCATAAAAAATTTAAAAAGATCAACTTACTGACTTAAAAGAATCGAATACATGGTGGAATCTTTTTCAACAAGCTTCCATTTCTTAAAGGTCGATCTGAACAACAAGAAGATGCGCAGTGTAACACCAGACAGAAATCTAAACCAATCAATAAAAATGTCCGATCTCTGGCAGCGCCAAGAGAAATAGACTGCGTTCCAGACTATTAAGAGAGTTCCAGAATAAAATTCCAGACTATTATTATAAAGAGAATAGCTTTAAGTAGGATTACCATATTTTCTCTATCCAAAAATGCACCTTTTAAACCTCCCCTTAACACAATCCTATTATTATTTTACTTTATTACAGTTATATAAATCCTACAGTTATTTTAATTGATTTATTGTATACATAACTATCAAATATGATCCAGTGTTGCCCAGTTCTTCAGTGGAATGATACATTTTTTACTCTAAATTTAATTAAAGAAAATATCAGAATTATTAATGAAATATCAATTTAATAAAAGAAATATCAAATAATTGAATAAAAAAAAATTGAAATATCAATTTTAGAAATTTAATTAAAGAAATATCAAAAGAATTTAAAGAAAAATTTCACGAAAAATATCTCAGCATTATATAAGTATCAAATTATTATTTTTTTTTTTAAATAAAATGTCAATATAAAATTTTCTCACGTCATTAAAAATTTTTTTTAATTAAAAAACAGAATCGTATTTATTTCTAACTAATCATAAGGTTTTCCAAAAGATAGACACTAGGAACAGCACACAAATATTTAATTTCTTTTATTATGATAAAAAAAAAATGAATATATAAATGAAGAATGTAAAAAAAATATGAATTTTATGCAAAACAAACAATATTTATTTTGTTTGAAAAAAAAATGCAAATAAAAAGATTTCTAAGAACAAATAAAATGCCATTCTTAAATTTCTTCGCTCAAATATTTACAAGCATTGAAAATTAGTAAATAAATAAATTAAAGCAGGCGATTTTTGAATTAGACTTTTAAAAAGCTTTATTTTATTAATGTATTTAAGTAATGAAAAGATAGTATATATCTATATATATATATATATATATATAATGTGAACGAATATAATTAGAAGTAAACTAAATTAATTTTTCCTAAATTCATTAAATATTTATTCGAGATTCCTAATTATATTCGTTCACATTTTGAGAATATTAAGGATATATTGGTGAAATTAGGCGATTATTTAAACTAAAATTCCAATTTTTGTTTGAAATTTTTTTTTTTTTTTAATTAAAATATGGGGTAAGCACAAAGTCTTATCCTGATTTAAAAAAAAAATATTTTTAGAAAGCTATTGTAATTAGACATTTTGTTTGGATACACTGTAAGTTGTACACTGAAATCGGAAAACTTATTTTACTTCTAATTATGTTTATTCACATTTTGAGAATATTAAGAACATATTGGTGAAATTAGACGATTATTAAATTAAAAATTCAAAGGCCCAATTTCTTATTAAAAAAAATTATTTGTTGTTTAATTAAAATATGGGGTGAGCACAAAATCTTGCCACGATTTAAAATAAAAAATTATTCTGCAAAAACTACTAATTCCTTGGCACTACAGTCCATGCTAGACCATAGCCGTCTGCCTACTGGCAGATTCCGAAACAAATGTTTTCATTTTACGGAGTAGGGTTGCCAGCCTTACGTCCAACGCTCTATAGTCATATTAGACCGGGACCTACGGTTTAAAGTAGATTCTGAACCACTACAAACGTGCATGGTACCATACGGACTCGAACCCGAAACATGTGGCATCAAGCGAAAAAAATTATTGTAATTAAACATATGTTTGGATACATTGTAAATACTGTTATTAATTTTTTTAATAAGACCAGGGATTTCAGTTTATTTCAACGTGATAACTCGAAGAATGTCAAAGGAGTTATTGCCAAGTGTCCTTTAACATGCCATCTGCAACAGTACACACAACATCTTTTATTCTAGCCTTCAGTTTCTCATTGTTAGCAACTGATGAGGCAAAGACTGTGTCCTTAAATTGACCAAAAGAAAAAAAAATTAAGAACAGTAATATCGGGGTTGGTTTGTGGCTACACGATGATTTTGTGCACACTTGAGGCTGATTAGACCGGGACCTACAGTTTAACATGGTTTCCGAACCACTCACAAACATCCATGCCACCGCCACAGCTACTACTACTACACCACGGCACTGTGTCTAGAGCTGAGTTGCCCCTTTACAGTTTGCGAATAATGTGGGTGAAAAGCCTGATTGTGCTATGTGACTCTCTATGGTCATATGAGACCGGGACCTACGGCTTAAAGTGGATTCCGAATTACTACAAAACTCCATGGCATCACCGGGATTCGAACCCAGAACTTGTGGTACCGAGCGCCAGCCACTTGGCCATCAGGCTCCCATGCCACCGCCAGGATTCGAACCTGAAGCACTAAAGGCCAGAGTAATATCGGGAGACCATTGGTCCATACCATCCAATCCACTGGCCAGGCAATTTCTCGTCTAGGTACACACGAATTAAGGAACACCAAGTGAGCAGGTGCTCAATCTTGGTAAATAATCCATGGTTGAAATTCTTATAATTGAGGTGCAATGGACAATTCTGATGTCTGATATTTTCTGATGTGAAGAAAAACGGCCCAATTACCCTGTTATCCACGAAACCCCATCAAACATTAGCTTTTGAAGGTTATCTGTCACATCTGTGCAAAAACATGTAGATTCTCTGAACCTCAGATACAGGCACTATGCTTATTTGGATTAAGCATAATTAGAAGTATATCTCGCCGAAGTCATCAAAATTTAAGTAATCATTTTCGACATCAATTCTATTCTCACACAAAAGACTATTAAAAGTGAATTTTCCAATGATACAAAAATTATATTCAACGAATATTTTGTAATAAATTTTTAACTCAGGGCAAGACTTCGTTCTCACTCAATTTTTTTTTTTTTTTTTTTTCCTAATTCAGCTGGTAAACACAGAGACCTTCGATGCCTTAAGGCAAGCGCTGCGCTGACGTTACTCACTTAGCATCACAAAGGACATGGATGGACAAACTTTTTCGATCGCGGGCCAAAAACTCGAAACAAAAAAAAAGGTTTGGTGGGCAAAGATAATTTTTCTTAAATTTTAAAAACAATATACAAGTATTACAATTTAAATATGTTAATGAGATGAATGCAATAGCGATTACATTTTTAAAAGTTGCTTATATTGAGGTTCGAAGTGAGGTGTACTGATTATAAGGAACGCGGATAAATGCTCATCTGTCAGTTTACTTCTGAAATAATTCTTTCTGAAGTTCATAGCTGCAAATATTTGTTCACATATATAAGATGAAGCAAACATAGGATTTTGGGATTTTCGATTATAGAGAAAGTAGAAAGATCATCAGTCCTTTGAAAAAAAGGAAGAAAAAAAATATATTTAATCAAAGTAGAAAAGGAGATGAATATATAATATATATTTCTTTTAATTTGCCTCCGACCGGCAAATTAAAATTCTATCTGCGGGCCGGAGTTGGCCCGCGGGTTGTAGATTGCCCATCCCTGACCCAGGAGATGCGTGTAGCTTGAAGATAAGCTACGGACACGGAGTAACAATACCCCCGCAATGCTCTACGATTCTGTTAGATCGTAACTTAGGGTTTAAAATGGATTCCGAGCCACTACAATCAACCATGGCACCGCCGGGACGGGAACCCGAAACCTGTGATACCGAGCGTTAATCACTTTATATAACTAATAAGAATTTTGTATATATATGATCGAACTAGCTGTGAGGATCTTTAGAACAAAGTATAAAAGTCTATTTTTTTTTTTTTTTTTTTTTTTTTTTTTTCGCCCAATATTTTTTTTTTTTTTTTTTAAATACCTGCTTTTTTCAAAATGTACTTTTTACAAATGGAAAATGCAGTCATAACTCACTATTTAATTTTATTCACATTGCGAATTATACTTTTTAAGCACAAAAAAGTTTTTCCTAATTGACACCTGGCTCATGGTTTTATTTCTTGAGTTAAATTCTTTTTATTTCTAAACGTTTGAATGTTATTTGCGAATAAGATTGTTTCTACATGTAAAGCAGCGTCCAGACGCGAGTAAGAGTCGAGAGCCAATTATAAACCGGTTTGACAGAACCTTTAAAAAAAAAAAAAAAACACGTGTCTCGATACCGCTCTGATCAGAGTCAATTTTTACCGCACATCAAAGGGATTCTCGTGGACCATATTTATGACCAAATGTCACTCACAGCAGAGAGGGGCCAGCCGAGTGGCTAGCGTTCAGCACCACAGGTTTCGGGTTTGAGTCCCGGTGATGCATGTATTGGTTCGGAATCCACTTTAAACCGTAGGTCACTATCTAATAGGATCATAGAGCGTTGTGGGTGTAGTGTTACTCGCGTACGTGGTGTATCTTTAATCTACACGTGTCCAGTGGTAGTGCTAAATGAGCAACAGCGGTACAGCCCTTGCTTATGGCATAAAGATTAACTGTCTCTGTATTGCCAGCTGCATTAGAACAACATAAGCTGATATTAAACCCAAATATACTTTTTCTTATGGTGGATATCGCTATAGTTTGATGTAGGAAAAAAAAAAAAAACTAACAGCAGAGATAGCGTGAATTGTTTTTTGTGGTTAGACGGAAGCAAGATCTACTCTGTGTTGACTAAATTCTCATGCTACGTAAAAAAAGAGTCGAGAAACTGTTTAACAGAATCCGCCGAGAGAATCATGTCTTGATTCCGCTCCGACTCGAGTCGATTTTTAATGCACATCAAATGAATTCTAGCAGATTCCATCTGTCACCAACAACCAAAGATAATGAGGGTTGTTTTACGCGGTCAGACGGAATTATCGCCTCTGGGTAGCTCGACTACTGTTTGGAGAAGCTTATGGCTTTCATACTAGTCTACTGAATTCCGTACACAAGTTCGTTAATAGTTTATGATTATAATGCTTACAAATTAATTTCATTGATTAAAAAAATTTTACTTTATTTTTAAATTTATAAAAAGAATTTTATTTAATGTTTAGAAAGTCAGCAAAGAATCTATCTATTAGTTACTTCATAAAACTATGATAACTTTTTTTTTTTAAAGAAGGATTAGTATTGTTTCATTTGAGGAGTTTGGGGTCATATTATAAAAATTTATATTAAAATTTTAAACTTTTTAATTTGAAAATATTTTTTTTTAAATATTTTATAATTAAATTTATTTAAAAATTATGAATTATTCACATTATAAACCTTAAAAAAAAAATTGTTCAACACCAATTGAGAATTTCAGAAATGTTATTGCACTACTTATTCAACAAATTTATTATTTTTAATTAACAATTTAACATCAAATTTATTATTAATATTAAACAATTATATTTTATTGCACTACTTATTCAACAAAACTTCCTCTTTTATTAGTAAGTCTTCTATACAAGATGCTAGCCAGTCGAGAAAACTTATTTCGTGCTGATTTGATTATTTCTTTTCATCACAAAGTTCATGCCAAACAACAGATAGCATCTCCAACTGAAATGAAAATACAGCTAATTTGTTGTCAAAATCAACTAGCACCCTATATGGAAAAATCCATATTTTATTCCCCATACATTTCTGAACTCAAGATTTATTCTGTATTTTATTAGAATAGTCATATTTTTAGAGGAAATAAACTTTGTTCTCTTTGTAGATGCAAATGATGTTTACAGCTATTTGTAATGTTTTCATCACCTAATAATTAAAACTGTTTGGTGTCGAGCATTATTTCCATATTGACAACATATAAAAAATTTTATTTTCTTGCTATTTATAAACATATCCATTTTTTGTGATATCAATCATTTGAATCAGTTTTTAATTGTAAACTACTGTATAGTGTAATTAAAATTGATTGATTAATTTACATTGTAACAGCAACCTATGCTATTGTGTATTATTTGTATTGCATTTAAAATATAATAATTAATATTATTCTTGATGAATGGAAACACAAATCAAGCTCTTCAAGCGAGAAATCCGGTTTTTTATTTAATTATCTCCAAGTTTTTATTTTACTTTTATAATAAAACTTGATAACAAAATAATTAGTTTTTTGGTTAAAATTAAAATCGATTTGCTTAAAATGAAAATTTACAATTATGTTGTTCACATTGTACACATACAAACAAAAATTGCTTTATTTAAATTTTATGAAATTATCTAAACTTTCTCTTACCAGTAACTTATAAAGAGAAAGATCCTTTTAACTAAAACACATGCATCTACAATGCATATAAAATGTACAAGATGGTATTTTATAAGTCTGTGCAATATAGGAATGGAAAATATTTGAATTGGCCAGAGCATTATACTATATCTCCTCTGTTTTCTTTATTAACAACTATTGTATTTCTAATACCACAAAATTATACAAATTATAAAATTGCTATTGGTCTAAATTTTTAATTAAAAAAAATCAAAAGTGTTATTATTTAATGTCTTTTTTCTTATTTTAAATTGCAGATATATTTTATTTAAATTACAGTTTCAGATTTTTAATTGAATAAACAAATGTGTGATTAATTTCAAAGTAATTGTATAAGATTAAGAAATAATAATAATAAAGAAATAATAAAAATAATAAATTTTATTTCATTTAAAAGTATAATCTTATGTAATAACCCTTTTTATAATCTAAATGTATAGTAGGAATTAATTTGATTGCATAAAATCTTCTTAACATCTGTACATTTTATCATGGCTTTCATTACATATTCATCAATATTCTTTTTATTTAAGGAAAGGTACAACACTAATGCTTTTTAAAAAATTCCAAGTAGCTTTTTCGAAAGAAAATTATGATTATTAATATGAATTTAAATTTAAACTGTTAACAGTATGTATATAAAGTATCAGGAATTTGAAAACACCAATGTTTAATTTGTATTAATTCAATAGCAAATATATTTAGTATGTGTTTCGTGAACTCTTCTGAATAAGAATCAGAAGCTTTTTTCTCCTTTTTTTATATTTGGTTCATAAATTGTATAATGCAAATACTCTTTATTAATATATTCTCAAAAAAAGAGATTTCTTTCATAAATCTATTTCCGATACATAATTAATTTTCTTCAAATTAAAAAACAAATGCCTACTCTAATTTTTTTATATTTTGTATTCAAATTGCAACTACATGAATCTCCTTATTATAATGTTTAATTTATGTCAAATAACTTATATACATCACTTATTGCACATATTTAGGACAAATTTCATATCATTAATTGCAGTTGAAACGTCCATTTTCATTATGTGTGTTCATCAGATAGTATTTCTTAATGCATCGTTATATAAAAACATCTGATAATTATTTTGTATGATTTATTTCCAATGTAAATTTTACAATATAATCAAAATAATCTGTAGTGGGCCAGATTAATGATGCTTACAAACTAGTGTTTACCCCAGGCCATATTTTGGAGATCCTTATTTAGAAGAAATTTTCTCAAACATATATTTGTGATCCATCACCATTCTTAACTTGAAATTAAACTTTATTTTATTTTTCTATAAATATTCAGGCAAAAAAATAAGATTTAAATAAAGTTTTTCATAGCAAATATGTAGTTTCTTCTTTAAACAAATATTAAATGTCATTGATGATAGGAAAAATAGCTTGACTCCTTTATATTAAAATAATATATTATTTATATTAAATGTTCCTTTATATAAAAAGAAAAAAATTTTGTACTTATTATAAAAGAATTTAAATGTGTAGGAATGTAATGAATTTAAATGTGTAGGAATGTAATGAATTTAAGTTAAATAGAAAAGAAGTAATGGAATATTAATTCTTGACACAAATTATGAATCTCTAAGCAGTAATGAATGACATTGAAAGCTGTCAAACTCGCTTTCTTCTCAAATACTTGTAGAATTTTTACCCCTTTTCAGCAGTGCATTTATTGCATACAATTTTGTGAAAATAAAGACACATCAATTTTCATATCATTTGAAATGAGTTATTTTTCTTTGAAAGAAAATATTTTTTTTTATTATTCCACTTGTCACAAAATAAATATAAAATCTAATTAAAAATAGGAATGGTAACCTTAACATTGTATAGGGAAGAATAAATTGAAAATTTAACACTCAATTAGTGTAACTTATGAAAAAATATCAAAGGATACTGCTTGATCCTTTTTCATAAATCCCAAATTTTCATAATGCTAATGAATATTCAGAATCTCATTAAACATTTCTAATGTTTGCCCAGATATCATTTTTGAAATGAAATGAGGAAAAATGAATGTTTACAAATATAAAAGAAATGTTTATTCAGTAGAGAATGCTGACACTAGGTTACATTATTGGCTGCTCAATGACCAAGTAAAATTACCAGGCAGTTAGATTGTTAAAATGAATAAATATAATTTTGTATGTTCTTTTGAAATCTATTAATTATTTATGGTAGTAAATTTAATGCAACTTTCATTATTTTGAAAATGTTACATTATATTAATTTATTTAAAGATTCAAAATAATTTTTTTTCTCAAAGTGTCACTTTATTTTCCCCTAATAAAATCTTGACAATTCATTTAACAGCAAAAATTTTAGCAAGGTGGCACATTTATGCATTCATTTAAAAAAAATTAAAATATAAATAATGTACATATGGAGATGCATCATTCAATTCCTGTCAAAATCAGAGAATAAGGATTTTCAAAAGAATGTTTAAGGTTTTTATTAAAATAATAGCAATATTTTTTTTCTTACAAATTAAAATTTTAAAATGACGAACATAATTTATGAAAATTTAAGTGATATTAATATAAAATTTCTGTTGTGTATATTATAAAATATATAACATACATTGCAAAACTTATCCAATTTTCCAATCAAAATATAATTTTAATAAAATAAAGGTTGTAATACAAAAAGGAAAATAAAATAACTTAATAAACATTAGCTGCTGAATCTTGCTCAGTTTTCAATGACTCGTTAAACAGTTTTACTTTTATGAACTGTTTATGAAACTGTTATTAAATACAGTAACATATTTGACTTGACTTATAGATTTAAGCTTACCATAGGCTGCTTTATCTCTATTCATCCAATTGATCTAAATTAACAAGATTTAAAAAAAAAACAAAATACATAAATTCTGCATAACAATACAGAATCAAATTGATCAGACTTCATAATTTATTCTTTATGAGAGGTTTTACTTAGTTTTAAGTGGTATTGTTCAATGTGTTTGGTAACTAAAAGAAGACAAACACGATAATAAAAAAAAAGAGAGAAAAAAAAAAAAAAAAGGTAAGACGAAACAATAGACCGGCTAGATCTCAACAACATAACACTGAAAATAGAACTAGAAAACTAAACAAGGACCATCACAAAATGAAAATAGAGTAGTAAATCAAAAGTAAATATCCTTAAATTCAAAACACATTCTATCAAACTAAACAGATTTTTCCTACTGCTTTTAAACTGAAAATAGTCTTAATATAAATAAACTTCATTCAATTTGGAACACTCAATGATTCTCCTCTAGCTTTAGTGGCCTAATGACCAATCGGGTAATGCTCTGGCTTTTGGTACCACAGGCTTCAGATTCAAATCCTGGCAGTGGTGTGGAATCCACGTTAAACTGTAGGTCTCAGTCTAATTAGCCCAATGTATGCAAAAAAAATGCCATAGAGTGCCGAATTAACCTCCAGCTTTATACTATTAATCACACTCCACAAACAGAAAATATTAATTTAAATATATACATAATTATATGTATATATTACACACACACAACTACACATGTTATGGATATATCACTAAAGACTGCATTACTCCATACACATTCCTAAAATCTGAAAGATTAGATGAAAAATTAAATGTAAAAAATAAAGCAGTGCTATTTTCCAGGAAAATTTATCGCATAATATTTACAACTCACCTGTATTTATTTGATCCTCTCATGCAAGATACTTTGATATAATTCTTGAAAAGAGATTTATTCATTATGAATACACGATAGAATGATGACTTTCTTTGGTAGTGTAATATATTTTAATTAAATAGAAGGATAATAATTCACCTGACAACAATAAATAAATCCCAAAGCATTAACGGTATTTTGATAACTTTAAACTAGTTTAATACTGTTAAATCATTACTAATTTGGTAATTGTATCACTAGTACATAATTTTGCTAAATTAAAGATGCATCAGTGAACTATTTCTACTTATGCATTCAAATAGAAGAATGTTTTCATTTGTAAGATGACTATAAATTGTCTTTTACAAGCAAGACTAACAGTTTTATACTGTTTGTCAATATTGATTGAATGCTGCAAAGTTTGAAGATATTTCTGAATGAAATAGGTAAAAAAATAATGCTCACAAATGTATAAGTAATATCTATTCAGCAGAAAATATTGCGATAAAATTGCATAATCGGCTTAAGATTTTTCAGACAAATCACATAATTAAGTTATTCTGAACAAGTAGCATTCACTTACCTCCATCATATTAATGTTATTAAAAAGAAATGTAACATCAATCTCAAAAAACTACAATGCAAAAAGTAAATGTTTTAGTAATTTTTATTAACTTGGGAAGACGTATGTGTGTCATTCAATAATCCCAAGCTCTCGGCAAACTTCGATTCCTAGGGAACTAAACATCTTTTCATTCCTTTCTTATCAGTAGCTGAGTTTGTCCTTCCCTTCTGCAATATCTGAGCATTTAGAAAGTATTCCTGGAATAATATACATTTGGTCAATTACTGGGGTTACAACCCTGCATGTCTTTCTGTTTCTCCCACAGACCAGTTATTTCATTTGGCTGCTATGATCATTTTATTGCTTTCCTTGTATTGGATTTGCCTATTGTTCACAATGCAGCAATAAATGCAAGGATTACTTGGCTATCTAACAAAAATCCACCAATAGTGTACCGAAACAGATGACATTTTATAAAGACATAGCTTTTTCATTTATCAGTAATTACATCAATAAACAAATGGGTAATAAGTATAACTTATGAACTATGAGAGTAAATAGAAAACAGTCATTGTCATGCTACTGAAGAACCACTCAAAAAGAAATGCAAAACTATTTCAAAGAGATGAGTTTTGTCCAAGAAATTAAGACATAAAAACTACAGTGACTTGCAATCTGTGCAAATTTTATTTGCAAGGAACACTTAATTTCCCATATGCAGTCATTGTCTCCAACAAAGCAAAATATAATTTAATATTAGTATATGCATTCCCTTATTTCTAATTTTAATTAAATGGTATTTAAATTCATGTGTTTCCATTGCAACAATTTTATAGTATGACTTGTGTACTAATTGTATAAGAACAAAATAAATTTTAGTTCTTATTACAAAAAAAAAAAATAGAGAGAAGATTTGATTTGTGTTAAACATTTTCTTAATATCTAAAAATCAAAAGCATTTATTTTTGCAACTAAAAAACATATTTAGTCAACAGCACAGGATGGAATTTCAGTTTGGAGTCAAACTATAATATTAGCTAAGCAGGAATACGAATTAATTTTGATGTAGTATACTTCAATTCTGACACATCAAAAATGTTGTTTCGAAACAAGAAATACGAACATGTAGTGTATACGTCTAATTATGACATACATGAATTTCAGTCTTAAGTTTATAAAATAATTACATTTATAAACTATTCCCGAAATGACATTTAAGTCCAACAAAAAAAATCTCTAAATCAATATGGTATTTCAAAAATAACATCATGATATGTGTAATCGACCTATTTAAAATTTTTAAAAATTATCTTTAGAATTTGCTAACTTTAATTAAAAATAAAATCAAAAACCTTTTAAACGATATATCTTATAATTATAAAAAAGAATATTTTTCCATAATAAAACAGATATTTTCTATCAAGAACTGCTTTTTACTATAGTAAAATTAATATTAAGTGGCCAAAGTTGATGATTTAACATAAATGGAGCGTTCATCCTAAAGTATTTTTTTTTTTTTTGGCAATTATTTAAAACAAATAATTCTGCCCTAATTGACACAAAACAAAAAATTAAAAAGAATGGGGAAGGGGCGGGGCAATTGCAAATGCTAAAAATTCTATTACTGAAAAAAAAAAATAAACTACTACCTATGTATAAAAATCCTTTTTACAGATAAGATAGCTTTCACATAAAACTAACGAATCAGTTTACAAAGAAACGAGTAATTTGGTTACAATTTGGTATTAATACCGTGTTTTCAGGAAAACGCTAAAAATGGCGGATTTTGAAACGATTAATGCGACGCTAAAATTCAATGAGTATCACAGCGTCCACTTAGACTTACCATTATAACAAAGTCTGAGATACGTAAATGGAATGAATCCTGACATGAATTTTGACTACATAATTAGTAATATGTTAATAATAATAATAATACTTACATATGAAGAGAATATTGTCACACAAATTGGCGATTTTCTGTCAGTTGGAAAATCACAAATTCCTCATCCAAAAATGGATAAGAGTTAATAAAGCCATCATAAATGTCGGCACTTATCCTCTGGTTATCTTATCCCGCAAATTTTAAAAGTATACATCCTCTGTTTATTTTGGTGAACGGAACGGTTTTACAGATCAGCTCCTTTGCGTCAAAAAGGTCGGGGTCGATTCTGGAATTGCACATGCGCAGTTTTCCCAAGAGCTATGTAGATGCTTCCTTCAAAAGAAATGTAGCAACCCTATCATCTCCATCATGTAAATGTGTACCATTTCAAAAACGTTATCATTTTCGACGTTTTTCATAATTTGCCAATAAAAAAAGTGCTGGATGAGATAAAATTTTAGAGCAGACCAATAACATTCGAAAAATTAATAATGAAAAAACAATTTCTAGTCAAATATCTATAATGCATTGCCCCTATAAAAACAGCCAGTAAAATTTGCAAATTTTTAGGCAGCCCATGAAATGGCTACAACCTCTGAAAATGGCTTTGGAAAAAGAGACTTGGCAAAATCAGAGCTACAGAATTATATATTCTGATCTAAGGATAACTACTTTACTCTTATAGCCTTTACATTAATTAATCTAATCTATCTTTCTTTCTTTCTATCTAATCTATCTATGTAAAATCTAATCTTTCTACATATTTAAATATATTAAGAAGGAATTAATGTATGTGTTTAAATTTGCACATTGGTAAACTAGCTTCATTATCATTGAAATTTATGTTATAGGATGCATACATCCAATCGAAAATTATAATGAATAAGTAGTAATATATTAATAACAGCCATCTTAAAAACCAAAATATGCTAATGATTTAAAAGTTCGAAGGTTTACTAAAATTACATGTTACGTTGGTGGATTAATAAATGTCCCTAGGCATAGAAACTTTTCACAAAATTTCATTCAACAAAGCATTCATTTACTTTCATTAAAATAATATTGCTGAAACAAAATCAGCATCCATTCATAGAGTCACAATTACTATATATTCCTATCTACTTCACATTTGATTTCTTTCTTTGTAAATTTAAAAATTACAAAGAGATTACTTCCATTGGGTGATGAAATGTGGTGTTTAAAACTGATTAAAATAATAAAAATAATTTAGGTAAGGCTATTACACATTTTTTAAAACTATATTTGCCTATGAAGAAATGATATATTTCAATAAAACATAATCTACGATTCAATTGCTTTATTAAATTCAAAACATAAAATTTCAGTGTCCAAATAAAAATATAATTTGCATCAAGTATCTGTGAATGTATTTGGAAAATGAGAAAGTTATAATTAGCATTCATTTTTATAAATTGTACTGCTATATTATCAGACAAGAGGAATTAAAGACAATTGCAGATTATGTGTATTGGATGAAATATGTAATGAAGTTGTAATTGTATGATTGATTAATAAAAAAAATAATAAAATTACTTATTAAACTTTATACAGCAGTCTCTAATCATTAGTGCAAAGAATTATTAATTGGTATAGATTAAATGAAAGTATTATTGACTAAAAGAAGTAATTTTTTTATACAATATCAATCAGTTGATCAAATATTAATTGCTGTTTAGATAACAGCATTCAATTTGTCAAGTACACTCTAAGATAGTAAGCATCAGTAAAGATTTTTATTTTGAAATTATTAAATTTTTAATTATTAGAATACATATTTTTAATTTAAATAGATTGCTTTTCGTGTTTCCGTATCAACATTTAGTTCTAATCAACACAAGTTCAAAGAAAACAGCTCATTGGTTTATTTCCAATTCAGGGCAAAAGCTGTTAATTGTATGAAAAAAATAATAAATTGCCAATTATCACTGCAAATCAAAATTCTCATTGTCAAAAGTAAGGAGTGAAGTTATACCGAGAAGTTAAAGCCAGAAATTTTAATTTCACCTTATAAAGCCATCTGTTGTCTGGAATATAAAACCAATATATTTTCATTATAATATTCAGTATCAATTAAATATTACTTCAATAATGCTTTGCTTTTTACATATATTAAAAGCAAATAATATATTGACTCACTGAAATATGCATTATTTTTAAGTTGCTGTTTGCCCAAAAATCGAACTGTACTTATTTTTTTTTAATTCAAAGAAATTTGTAAGCAGAAATCAATCAAATCAAACTGTTGGAAACCCTGTACATCGAAAAAGTATATTTTTATTTACAATTTTTTAAACATCTATTAAGCAAATGAAATAACATAATATTATTTTAATTTAAATAAAAAAACACCTTTAAAACCCTTGTATAAAAAATTTCTTTTATTTAACTTTGAAGAAATTTTTTATAACTTTTTTGATAACTTCATAGCATTTAGGTGCATTGCATTGAGGTGCTAAGAGCCCATTTTTTAATGAGGAATGTTTTATTTTATACTATTATTTAATTAATGTTTTTATTATTTAAAAATGGTAAGGATTTTTTGTAAATCTTTGGTTAACTTGAAGTATGTTATCAAAATAAAAAATAACCTGTGAACTAGTTACATATATTTAAAAATTGTGCAAGAAAATGTAATATATTGATGTAATTGAGATAAAAATGTTTTCTTTAATCTTATTTTAATTACAAATATTTTAAAATTTAACTCATTAGGCTGGAAAATGAAATTTCGAGGAGTGATAATGAAAACATGTTTTAAGGGGAAATGAATTTTTACTGGGAATTTTCAGAGAATAAATAGTGAAAAAAAAAAAAAATCTATACATTCATTCTGAAAAACATTTCAAAAATGAATTTCACAAAAAGTTTCAGCAGCAGAATAAAGGTAAATGAATGTATCGCACATTGAAAAAAATATTAAGAATAGTTGATGAATATTTTTTATTATATATTTACTTATTAATACAAAATACTTTTTTATTATGTGTTAACTACACAATTCATACAATAATAACAATAATTGCATTCTAATGTAAAAAATTATTTACATTATAATAAAAAAATATTTCATAAAAAAAGTTTATTATATCTCATATGTTTATTCATAAAAATTACATTACATTTTAAATAGTGAGAAGGTGACTAACTTTGAACAAAAGATACCAATATTTTATTTTAGAAATGGTGTAACTAGTATTTGAAAAAGAATAAAATGTTTATTTACATTTCAGTAACTGAAAATATATAAATATCTAAGGTTCTCCGGTAGCCATACAAATTGTTGTCTCGTTCATATAATTAAGATGTATTTATCAGAATCATTCCTCAACTACGTGGTCGTATATTTATCAACATGGTTAACGAGCCTACCGATTACGAAGTTCCAATGTGGTAGTAAGTACCACTAAACCTCCACATCTTGAATTTATTATGCAATTTGCATTACATTTAATTGCTTAGTAAAAAAAAGACGATAGAAAAATATAAATTAACTTACAGAAAAAACTTTAAAAACAATCGCTTGCTATGACACAATTAAAACAAAGCGATCGGAAAAAAAGCGAAAGCTGTCGGTACAAGGTGTCTGTTACACAATGCCCAAAAAGAGATTAAAATTAGAATGAAATAAAACTTTGATGGACAGGTAGCCAGATATAAGTGCACATCGTAGCATTTGACTTAAAAGTTGAAGCCAGCAGATCAGATCCACATGAATTGATTTGAGGAAGCTTCGGAATCAATCCTAAGATCGTCCAGCTACAGGGATAAAATTACTCCGTTGGATGAGGGTAGATTCCAATTCGCAATTTTTTCGAGTGCTAGAAATTCCCATGCAAAATCATAAATAGCAGAGAGCCTTTTTCTTGAACTCGCTACACCTGGATGGTAGATAGGTATTTATCTAACCGCTTCATTGCAGATATCAGGAATTTAGAATGAAAAGATTTTGAAAATGTAATCCATAATAGGATCGATATCAAGATCTTTGTGGATTTGTTTTCAACGAATAAACCACGGCGCATTAACAATTCTGACTATCTCCTTACTTTGGAAGACTTGTAATTTCTTTTAACTTTCTCAGCGAGGTGGAAGCCCATATAGGACATCCGTATAAAAGAATCGGTCGAAGGATCGACTACCAAAGCAAAAGCTTGTATAATCCAAATCCTTTAGTTAAAAGATTACCTGATTATGACATAACGGTACGTACCAACAATAAACGTCCGCGCACCTCTCTGAATATACTAAATAAATAAAAAAATTTATTCAGCCCTCTCTATATGTTGATTTTATTCTATATTTTATTTTTTACTTCATTTACTGAGCAAGCCATTTCTCTTATCATTTACCTCCAAAGGAACCAACAAGATAGAGGTGTATGGAGGCTAACCCTGCCAAAATGCCTCAATAATGCCAAACTGTCTGTCAAAAGCTTGTGTCTAAACGTAGGCTTTTGACCTCTTTGCTCTTAGCAATTGCTTTCGTAACTATTTTAGAGATGTGGGAGTTGAATTAGCAACATATGGACACTAGAGCGAATATCTAATCTTTTTTATTTCTAAAGAAACAGGGTGAATTCGTAAGCATTCTCAAGATCTTTTGATCTTGCCTTTCCAGAATCAGGAAATTACTGTTCGCAGTTGAGCCCCAGTAGTCACAGTCAGTCAGTGAAATAAATGACAAACCATGAATCTACTTCAGGACAGATTTCAAATTGCAGCGGTATTTTCGCATGAGAAGTTCTTACACTCCTTTTAACCTTGTCAACTTATATTCTCTCATCTCAGAAATATATTATGTTCATGATTTTTCTGTTCTTCAAACAATACAGAATTGCAACATCCATTTACTTTTTCAAGGGCGGAGGTTTATGGTCGCTGCGCGACCAATGCACTCCGAAAATCTACAACGAATCAACATCCATTTCGTACGTAAGAGTTAAAATGTTTTCTTTGATAGGCATACGATAAGTTAGGGATCTCTCAAGAGTAAAACCTAGTTGTTTAATTTGTGAACATCAGTTGATAGTGTTGTTAAAAATGGTAATATTAGGATCAGTAATGTTGCTCTTGCTGTTAAAGAGAATAGCGTCAGTGTTTCAAGAAATTTTCATTTCGTAAGCTAGTTTTCAAGAGAAGAATTTTACGCTAAATGGGTGATGTAGTAAGAATATTTATATTGGCAGAAGTGTGTAGTATCGTCACCAAAGAGAGTAATTTTGACCTTAAAAGATATTTGTGTCTACAATAAGAAAAAAATAAAAGGTATAATAACTAAGATGAATCAAATTAAATGTGGTCAAACAGTAAGTCAACAAATACAAAAGTCAAGAATAATATTTTTTGTATATAAAAAAAAATTCATATGGTGAGTTTTCATAAAAACAGTTTGTTAATATGATGAACTATATAAATCGGGGTAAGTACACGGAGTTCCTTGGTCGCGCAGCGACCACACCTCCAACCTGGTAAATGGGATTACGTAACGTGAGGTCCTGCCCTTTGCCAGTTATAAAAAATATAGAAAATTTAATAAGAAAAACAATAATATCAATTAAGTTACTTAAAGCAACAAATAAAATTTAAAAAAGAAACAAAAAAAAGAAATAAAAAAAGATGAAAAATTAAAAATCTTAGCAAAAACGAGCACAGACGGAGTAACTAAATAAAATCACGCGAGATGCGAGAGAGAGAAGATCCATTAAGAAACCAAAACCATCGTTTCAGTCCACCAGAGCGAAGGCGAAAATAACCTTTGATCTTGAGAAGCAGCCATCTGTTGTCTGGGAAGAAACTAAAAGTGAGCGCATTATTTATTAATATTAAGTACGTATCGTGAGCGCTTGCGGCTGCTGGGAAGAGATATATCATAATCAAAATTTTGAAGATCTTTTAGGACCTGGTTATTGGAATGAGAAACAGAATCATAGAAATTAACAGCAATTTTTTCTACGTAGTCTTTAAAGCTGGGAACAGAGAGCGAATATCTAATCTCTTTATTCCTAAAGAACCAGGGTGAATTCGTAATCATTCTCAAGATCTTGTTTTCAAGCCTTTCCAGAATCAGGAAGTTACTGTTCGCAGTGGAGCCCCATACTGGACTCGCATATGCTATGATAGGTCTGAGATAGGAGAGATAGATTAGTTTTTTAAGTTCCAGTGTTAGAGAAGAATTTCTGCAAATTAAAGGATAGAGTTTTCGTAATTGGTTATTGAATTTAGTGCGAAGATATTGGATATGAGAATTATAATTAAGTCTGCGATCAAGAATTACTCCAAGGTATTTAGTTTCTGTAGACCAGGAAATGTTAGTATTATAAATAGTAATATTAGGTGGGTTATAGTTATTTTTCCTGGTGAATAGCACTGCTTCAGTTTTCGCGACATTAAGTTTAATTTTCCAATTATTAAGCCATATTTCTAACTGATTGATGTAATTTTGTAAGTTTTTCTGAATAATGTTGTAGTTTCTCCCCTGTGTAATTATAGCAGTGTCATCCGCGTAGAGTGTTATTTTAATCTTGTGATTCTGGGGAATATCATTGGTGTAAATGTTATATAAAAAGGGTCCTAAGATCGAGCCCTGGGGAACACCGGCTAGGATTTTGCAGTTTCTTGAGTCGATATTATTTACAGAAACAACAAAATTTCGACCTGTGAGATAGTTATAAATAGTACGAATTAAAAAAGAAGGATACTGAAATTTAATCATCTTGAAAATTAGTCCGTTGATCCAAACTCGATCGAAGGCTTTTGCCACATCTAGAAAGATTGCTGCTGTATCAATTTTCCAGGAAAACCCTTCTGAGATTGTTTCGGAAATGTTATAAAGTTGATGCGTAGTGGATAAATTTTTGGTAAAACCAAATTGCTGAGAGATTAGTATGTTAAGTTTGTTAGATGCTTCATTAAGGATATCAGAGAGAACTCGTTCGATTAGTTTGCTGAGGGAGGAAAGAAGTGAAATGGGTCGATAGCTATTAGGAGAGGTAGGGTCTTTACCAGGATTAAGGATCGGAAGAATGCGACCAGTCTTCCAATTCTTAGGAAAGTAGTTAGTTAAAAGAACAGCATCAGTAATTTTACAGATTTGAAGAATAATTTTAAAGGGAATATTTTTAAGCATTTTAATGGTTATGCAGTCAATACCAGGGGTTTTACTAATTTTAAGATTAGAGATGCAATTAATAATAAAGGATGCTTTAGTAGCAGGAATATTTTCATTATCATTAGGCTGAGCAAGGAAAGAAGAGATAGTGTTTTCGACTTCAATTACAGTGTTAGGATTGTTAGTTTCGTTTTCCTGGAATTGTGCTTGTAGAGTAGTGGCGAGGACCTCAGCTTTGTCTGTATCAGTAGTAACAGCAGAGTTAGGAGTGTGGAGTGAGGTAATTCTTGTTCTTTTTTTTCTAATATTATTGCAAAGGTTCCAAATTGATCCATCTTCAACATTAACAGTTTGAAGTTTCCTATCCCAGCAGTCGTTTTTGTAGTTTAAAATTGCTCGTCTAAGTAAATTCTGGTGATGGTTATACTGATTCTTGCTGTGGGGGGTCACGATATATTTGCCAAATTTTCCTAGCGTTATTACGGTTAGTAATTAGCGGTTTAATGTAAGGGGGTAGGTAAGTGCGGTTGTTAGTAGTAAGAGGTATAGAAGCAGCTTTATGTGCAGAGAGAATACTACTAGTTAATTCAAAGATTGCAGTTTCTATATCATTAGGATTAGTTAGAGGGGTGGGTGAATAATTGAAGTTAGAGTCCAGAGTAGCAGAGAATTTAGACCAGTTAGTAGTAATATTAGAGTTGATATTAAAATGAACATAGTTAAATTTATAGTCAATAATGACAGGGTTATGATCTGAGGAGAGTTCATCTAGAGAAGAAATTGAGTGATTAAAGTGGAAGTTCTTAGTAACTACAAGGTCAATAATAGAAGTAGAGTTAGTACCAATTCTAGTGGGGGTGTTAGGAGCAATAATTTCAACGTTAAAGTTATTAGCATAGGATTGAAGGGTTACGCCGGTGCTATTTTTATTGTGACATCCCCAAGTAGTATTACGAGCGTTAAAGTCTCCAGCTAAAATTACACTACTATTCAGAGAGAAGAGAGTATTTAAATCATTGTTGAAGTTAGAGGTGGCAATTCCATTTGGCACATAAACTGAAGCTATAGTGAGAGTAGGAAAATGAGGAAAGTGCAGTGAGACAATCGTTGATTTTATATCAATTAATGGCGGTGTAGCAATATGAGAGTGAGGTACAGAGCTTTTGATGAAAATACCAGTGCCACCAGAGACAGGATCCTGAGGACCATCATTACGATAAAAAGTGTACCCCATTAAGTATGGTGCTTGTGAATTTTTAAGGTGTGTTTCCTGAAGCAGTACTAGATCGGGGTTATAGTCATTAACAAAAGCAGTAAAATCAAACATTTTAAACCAAATATTGCATGCATTCCAGTAGCATATGCGCAGTCCAGAAACCGACTGAGTCAATACGGAGCATTAGGAGTAGTTTGGGTCGCCAGGCCGTTGATAAAGACCTGGAGTTTGTCTGCTTTGTTATCAGCAGCGTTTAGTTGATGGAGAAGACCATCCATGTTATTGAGATTAGTGAATATTGAGAGAAATTCTTTCATAATAAGTAGAGATTTTTGAAGAAATTGGGCTTGATTGTTAAGACTCAGTAATTGACTCAGTTGGTTTTGGGTCAAATCAGAAACATTATTTGCAGGTTGTTGTGTGACATTTTTTGTGGCCGCAGCATAGGAAAAATTAGGTGAGATTTGCCTAGCAGGGGTACCTTTAGGAATGGTGGCGTACTTAGTGGAATTAATTTTGATCTTAGGAAATTTAGAGCATCCCCGCCAAGCAGCGATGTGTCCAGACTCCCCGCAATTTATGCACTTAGGGATTTCGAGCTTGTCAAATTTTTGGCAGTCTTTATGAGAATGTTCCTCGCCACATTTTAGGCATCGGGCCTTAAATCCACAGTTGTTGGAGCTGTGGTGGAAAAAATTGCACTTGAAACATTGTAAGGTAATTGGTTTCTTATTATACTTTTCCACCACAACTGAAAAATAGAGAAGCCTGTTGAGTTTAAAGATATCATTGTGTTTATTGCATCTGGCAAGCGTAATTTGGAAAATGGGCAGTGGTTGTTTATCCTTAGCTCTGGTGAGCTGAACTACTTTTTCGGTGATGAAGTCCTTTTCTGCAAGTTCAGTTTTGATCTCGTCAACAGGAGTATTCTTCGGCAACCCTTTAATTACAGCCTTGAGAGGTCTGAGGAATTTGGGAGTGATTACGAAGAATTCGATATCATTTTTGTTTAAGTAGCGTGTCAGTTCTCTATGCTGATCCTCGCTGTTAGGGAATAATTTCAGCATTTCTCCTGCTAACTTTATGTTGACCGTACTCTCGAAAGTTTCATCAATTTTTTTCAGCATATCTTTCAGATTAGCCTTAGGTTTAACCATAATCGGTGGTAGTTTTCGAACTACAGTAACAGTTTCGTCATCATTAGTCACTTCGTCTGTGCTAAGAGAATTAAATTTGTTGCTGGTTTGAATTTCAGTCTGATTATTAACTTTACTTGAAGTGAAGTTGGCCTTAGCCGTTAATTTCTTATTGGGAGTTAAGAACTCCTCGGACACATTGCGCTTATCTTTGCGAGAAGAAATCTCACTCGCATTTCTTTTAACATTAGATTTAGGAGTAGTCTTAGTAGAGTTATGCAAAGGGCATTTGGCAATAGGGCAAGAACCTGATTTACTTACCCATTCCACCAGGTATTGACGCTTCATCATAAGGTTGGCATTCATTTGGAGATAGTCCTGTGGCATGTCTGAGTTCTTAGTCGAGGCCAGAATGTCATCAAGAATTTTCAGTTCTTTGTTCGCAGTTACTAACTGTCTGCACATTCCCTCAGGAGTAACTGTGGTTGAGGCGTTGGCGTCCGCGTTCGGCGGTACGGTCAGATCCAGATGGACCTCAGCAGGTACGTTGACTTCAGATGAAACTTCCATTGCATTCGTTACTCGATCAAAAAAGTCATTCAAACTCATTCTCTGGAAAAATCGTAAGGAATTAGAATCGCTTCAAAGCCAAACAATGCGTTAAGAGAATCCGCTTTCGGCAATCAATCGCTATCAATGACAAAAAATCGTTAGAAGTATCAGCAAAACAATGCGCAAAAAGCTCAATTCTGTCCTTAAGACAAAATATATCACCAATCAAAAGCAGACGTTTTCAAAAAAACATCCACGTGTAGATATCAATATGATGAACTGTACGAAACATGTGCAGTTGAAATGTATTGATAAGAAAAATACGGTACTTACGTATTAACGCCACCGCAGCTACAAATTTGGTGGTTTTTAAGTGGCGCCAATCTACACTTAAAATTTTTGTGACAAATCATAAAATATGTAAAACGCTTTATTTAAAATCAAAACACTTTCAAAATTCAAAATAATTTATTTTAAAACAAAGTAATCAATCGGATTTCGGTGGAAAATGGGCCGATATAGAGTTTAACATAGATTCAAAACAGTTTCTATTTTGGCACATTGGCGCATTAGCGCAACTTCTGCTGCGATGGCGTTAATACATAAGTACCAAAAATACACACTAATAATATTATCTTTCTCAATGAAACAGAGATGAATTGTGTGAAAACTCTTAATAAATTTATATTAATACATCAAAATGTCAACAATGCATGTAACATGGTATTTTCTGTTAGGTAGGAATTAAGCTAGAATAAGTTTTTTAATATTCCATCCTATTTATATATATATATATATGTATATATATTTATATATATATATATATATATATATATATATATACATATATTTATTTATTTAATCTTTCTTTGTTTTACTTGCTGCTTTAAAAAAAAAAAAATTTTTTTGTTTGAAGATGTTCCTTAATGTACAAAATATTTAAAACCATACTTACACTCACTCCTAAATATCAAAGTAAAATTCTAAATAACAACACTTACATCTGATTTAAGTGTGTAGCCTTGTGTTACAACTACATGTTTAACTAGCCAGTAAGAATAAGTTTAAATGTCTTTCATTTATCACAAACAATATAATTGTGATCTCAAATATGATTATATCACAGATTAAACTATTGATTTCACAAATATAGTAAAAAGAAAACAATCTGCATTTATAAATGTCAAACAACATTGATGTAACAAACAAATCTCAATTGGTACATGACCAGACATTTAATATGAAGATATCTCTCCTCATTTATGCATTACAGAAACAGTGCATATCTATTTAAACAGTCAAATAATCAAAACACTAAATGTAATAAAAATGAATGTTGTTATATTGAAATTAATCTTGTATTTATAGCTAACGAACATTTAAAAAAATTTTTTTTCCTTATGCATAACAGTTCCTTGTGAGTATAAATTATTATCAATTATCTTAAAATCATAAGGTAAAAAAAGATTCCATATCAATGAACAAGTGTTTGATTTCTTTTCAGAAGAAATGGAGTAATAATTAAATGTTTATATCTGTGTGTAGGTGAGATAAATTGCTTACAAAATAAAAGACATTTTGTACTGGAGCAATAAAATATATTTTTTTTATTTCAATTTCATTAATGCAGCAATTGAAAGATCTTTTTAATTTTTGCTTTAATTTGAAATTTAACTATTTATTATAATAAAAATTTTAAGGTATTTATCATTTTACATTTGTTATTTTCATTTGCAAATACATTCAGAATCAGAAATGTTACTGTTGTGCTAAAAATATGTAAAATATTAATTTAAGTGGTGCCCTTACTTGAGTGGAAAATTAGATGGACCAGTATCATTTCTTGGGAGTAATTTTTTTTTTTTTTCATATGTGTACTCATCAGGCAAGCAATTTGGCTCGTGTTGAGGCATATTGAAGAATTAGAAATGTGATTAAAGAATTTTTAATGTGAAAAGAGATAGTCAAGAACTTCTAAATACATTCTCTGTCAAGGTACTTTAAAAAGAGAATTCGTACGATAATTTTAGATAAAACAAATCTTTATAAAAATCTGCCAAAAATATTTTATGTGAACTAATTTTTGAGTTACAATAAATTAAAAAGTTAGTTGGCAGTGGAATCAGGAAAATTTATCCATGTGTAAAACTTTTTATAAAACTTATTTACATAGAGAAATTAATGCATGTATCAATCAAGTTTTTAAGATTCTTATATAGGTGATGTTTATGCAAAGCCCTATTCAACATTTTCGCATGGTATACAAAAAATATGATTACAATTAAAGAAATCCAATATGGAAAATAACATTTTGTAATTTATTTATATGCATTTTGAAATATCTTATGCTGAATTTGCTAACCACAAATAGAGGATAGAGGTATAAGTTTAAAGGTTTTTTAAGTTGCGAGGGAGGAGAAAAAATTATAAATTTTACATAACGGAAGATTATAAGATATAACGAAAGAATGCTAAATTTTGTGATAAGGACCAAATTCATGTCTAAAAATTGAAAACATATCTTAGAACTGTATTAAACTTGAAATATTAAATAATTTAAAACAACGATGATAAATAGAGTCAACAAATTATGAATGTAATTTTTCATTTGGCTTTACCTTTAGAATTTTTTCTTTCTCAGGGATAGTATAGTTCCATTGAAACTACACTATCTTACATTTTTTTCTATCTGTTACTGCAATTCTTATATAGCTGTCAGTTGATAAAGCTTGCATACTGACACTTTTAAAATAGGTTTAAAACAAATGTTATTTTATGACTCTTTTACAGATTGATTGTGCTTTCAAAAATCTATCATTTAAAAGTGTATTTTAAAATAAAAACGTAGATTTAGATGTCTTAACTATGTTAGCAATATGGAAATTATATTTTGTAATTTATTAATATGTGTTTTAAAATATCTTGTGTTGAATTTGTAAATTGAATTTGTAAATTTGTAATTTGTGAATTTGTAAACTACAAATAGAGGATAGAAGTTTCAAGGGGGGAGGTGCATTACAAATTTTACATAACAAAAGATTGTAGGATTTAAATTATTGCATAATTCTTTTTGTTTCTTATGATTGGAGTTTAATATGGATAACTGTTCTAATGGAATTTAACATTTGAATCAAAAATACTCATTTACATATACGTTGTTTCTTGCCTGTATGGAGGATTGTTACGAAATTTTTATTTGCTAAATCGAAATCAGTTGTGACTGCATTAAAGAGAAAAAAAAAATGTGGAACGCTTCACGATTTTGCGTGTCATCCTTGCGCAGGGGCCATGCTAATCTTCTCGTATCGTTCCAATTTTAGTATATGTACTGCCGAAGCGAGTACGAACTAAAGTCGTTGACGCTTTGTATATATATGAAAAATTCTTGAAATTAAAAAAATAGTGGTAATTCAGATATTCGATAAGTGCTTTTCTTTTTGTTTTTTTCGTATCTCTAGTTGATTCTACAAGCTACGTCTGCTTTGGAATAAAGAGAAATACTAATAAATTCATTAAATATAAACCGCAAAATTAGAAAAAAGGAAACTAACACAAATTTTTTATTGAATTGAAAGCTGACGATAGTTGGCCTAGATACTTACGATAGTTACTTAATTGACACCCACAAAAATAACATTTATTATTTTTATTTCAGTGCTCTTAAAGACAACTGTTTGTGATTGATGAAAAAAATAATCAATTCGTTTAGGTAATTTTCATTTTTTAATAATCAATCGTTTAAGTGTTCTGTGAATACAAAATATTTTAATCTATGCAAATTTCAAATCTCAGGCCATTAAATCAACTGTGCATTTTGAAAAAGAATGTAACAGAAAGAAGAAATTTGATAAGTTTACTATTTTAAATTATTCTATTGAAATAGTTTTGCACGAAGTAATGGTTAAGTTGTACCCGTGGCTAATGCGTAGCGCCATCTGGTGGAGAAAATTCCTTCCGATTAACATTGTTGGTTTATTACACTTGAGGCGAATTTATCAAACAATAATATAAATGAAACAAAATCTTACCTACAGCAATATTGAATTACGCTTACTCATCCTATAAAGCAGAATGAAACTAGAAATGTATGCATAGGGCCTACAAGTTTTTCTTCACCTTACAGGCAGAATGTTTCTCGTTGGAAGTAAAATTCTATAATGATTTAATTAAATTTATAGCTTTGTTTGCACTCCACTCTGCTTGGAGATGGACGAAACTCGATCTGAGTGGTTCCTAATTTTAAAGAGCAGAAATCACACACTTAGCATTAAACGTGTCGTACGTATTTTCTGACATATTCTTCGCGCAAAACTTGGAATTGATTTGCAAAATTACATATTTCATCCTGTTGCTGGAAATTCTGAGTTCACTCCAAATGAAACGCCTACTTCATAGTTCCGTCGATAGATCCGCCGCAAACCTAATTCAGCGTTTATGATATAATGGCTACCATCTAATTACTCATTTCTGTTTATTAATTGTGTACATTGAAACATTTTTCTTCTTTACAGAAATTCACCTATAAAAGAGTAATAATAATGAATAACTTTTTAGTAAAAAGGATTCTTAAAGATTAATCATATATTAACTGCTCTCCGCTCAAACAAATTTTTGATAAAAAAATGTTTTTTAATCTCGAAATTTAACTTAATCGTTAATATATCCGCAGGCAGACTCTTATTGATTAATAATTTTGTATTGTATTATTTATACGAGGACGTTAATTTTTAATTTAAAAACATATTGACATTATGATTGTAGCGCTGAACATATTGCCAATAATTTTGCTATATTTGATAGTTTAAAAATGGAGCAAAAATCAGTAGAAGATATAGGAAGGATATCAAATTTTTCAGAGAGAAACAAAAATATTGCGAAATCCTGTTAAAGTCTCTATTCAAGGTAAACTACCACTTTTTTAAAACACTTGGTTTGTATAAGAACTCGTCGAAAAGTGGCCGCTGTGTGCTTTGGTTTCTCTTCAAACTCGTGCTAATCTTTCGCCTTTTACTAAAGATTACCGTGGAGAGGAACAAATCAATGAGCCTCAACCAATTTTTGGAACCCCATTTCGGTGGGGTTAAAATGCTAAGAAGGCTATGCTGGGAAGTTAAGTATTTCTATGTGACAGATTCATTTCTTCCAGAATCTCATCATCATATATATATATATATATTTAACTTATTCATAACCTGTTGTCTAAGGCCATACTCGGTCGGCGAAGGTACTCTCCATCCTGAATGATGATAACCTGTTCGTTTTTATTTATAATTAGTATTATAAAATGTTTATTATGTACAAAATGCTTCAAATAATAATTAGATTTGCACTCACATTTCATGGGGTAAAATTTGAATTCTTGAACTTAACCAATTATTGCTTTTATTCAGCAGTTCACTTAATTCAAATTCGTTTTAACATTAAAATAAATATTCCTGGAATATTATCTGATTATTACATGTACATTTTTTTTTACTAATATCTATTTAACTTGGCTGTAGAAATCAGCTTCAATCTTTCAACTATGACAGACATTATTATAACTGTTGCTTTTAAATACACAGATATGATTATAAGAATGTTAAAAAGATTGATCTAGCATTTATATAAAACTAGTAAAGAAAAAAAAAGCAACCTGCCTTTATTAAGCTAGAAAGATATTTAAAAAATCATTGATGCTGTGAACAAATCTCAAATGGTTAACAGCCAAATATTTAGTAAGATAAGTGATTTTTTTTTTCAGTGCAAATAGTTACTCATTGTAGTGCACTTTGAAAATTAATATAATTCGTAAGAATCAGAAACATTATCAAATAAATAAAATCTAAAATTTAATAAAAATGAATGCTGTTATGTTGGAATCAATTGCAGAGAAAACTTTTAAAAGATTTATTTTCCTCAGGCGTGACAAATTAATAGGAGTATAAATTATTATCAATAATCATTTGTCCATAAAGTAATTGGGTTTATATTAGAGCAACTGTTTCATTTCTTAAAAAATTTTTTTAATAAATGTAGTAATAATTAGTGTAATAGAAAGATAATAAAGAAATGTTATTTACTTTTTGAGAATATATATATATATATGCATGTGCGCCATTTCAATTATTTACAATGAAAAAAAAAAATTCGTATTACATCAATAAAAAAAAAATTGATTTCAAATTCATTAGTTCAGAAATGATGAAGTTTTTTTTTTATTTATTTATTTAATTTGAAATTTTTGTATTATGATACAAATTTTAAGGGTTTTTTTAATTATCATTTTAGATTTGTTCTTTACATTTCTTACTGTTCAGCACTAAAGATGAAAATTAAAATTTTTAATTATGGGTGTAAGTTGAAAATAGATGGAGCAGTATCATTTCTTGGAATATTTTTTTTCTTCTTTTTAGTGCTATTCATTAGGCAAACAATTTGCATATTGTAGAAGCATTACAAAAGCATGACTCGAAAATTTTTTGCAGGAAATGATATATTCAAGGGCTTTAAAAATGCATCTAATATTCTAAAAAGGGAAATCGTAATTCTTCAAAATAAAGCAAATTTTTAAAAACTTTTTATCAAAAATATGTTAATTAATTTATGTGTAACAATAAATCTAAAAGTTTGACACAGCAATCCTACTACTAATACAATTACCTTGTGTAACACTTTTCCTAGAAATAATTCATATTGAAAAATGAATGCATCTATTACTTAGGTTTTTATTAAGGTGATGTTTTTAAAAGAACTCTGTTTGTTTGTTCTTCATTTTTTCCCCAATAATATACAAAAAGTATGATTGCAATATAAAATATTATATCAATTGCATAATCATTTACAATTTCAATTATAAAAAAAGATACACTTAAATGTTTTAGTTATTTTAGCATTATGAAAACTACATTATGGGATTTATTTATAATTATTTTTGAAGCATTATAAACTAAGAACATAAACTGAATTTGTATAAGCCATGATAAATAGTGATTTAGGTTGCAAGCAAAACTAAGAATAAAAAATTAATATTAAAGTATTTAATTTTGTGATAAGGATCAAATTTATGTAATGGCATATATAAAAAAAAAAAAAAAAATGAGTCAGAGAACTGTATAAAAATGGAATATTTTCTATTAGAACAATACAAAGTTCAAAACAACAATGACAAATAGATTAAATTATTACAAATTATACATATATTCTTTGCAAAAGCATTCTTTAAGATAATATAGGTACATTTCTTCTTAATTTTTTCTAATTTAATAAATGCATTTAATTTTCATGCTTTTCTGTACAAGTTTTATTTATCTGTTACTGCAGTACTTTATCTTTTTCATGTGTGTATGCTTTTTAAAGATTTAGTTTCATTGCTACAACCATTGAAAACTTCTTATTTTTAACAAATATGTCTGGCATTTGTTTTGCTCTGTTTTGATTAGATTGACTTACAGACACTTGAAAATATTTTTAAACAACTTTTACTTTATGACTGCTTTACAAATTGACAATGCTTCCCTATTTATCATATAACTCCATTTTATTGTATTTTACACTTTAAAAATTTTAACTTTCTACTCAAATATATATATTTATATACATATATAAAACTTATCTCATAAACATGGATAAAAATTATTTTTTCACTACACAATGGATAGTTATACTATTAATATGTCAGATTACCAAGATTATGTTCAACAACTATGAAATTAATGAACTAAAATGAAATATTTTTTTTTTATTTATCTAATAATTAACTTAAATGTTTAATTGAAATATAGGTATCATATTTTTAAGCACAATGATAATATCTCTGATGAAAAGC
>BPLQ01005230.1:0-125695 GCA_021605075.1 Caerostris darwini
CCCATATCGTTCCATAACCACCGTATTCACAACGTAGGACTTCTGGCTATTCTCTAAACTCAAAAGACCACTCCGGGGACACCGTTTTGAGTCGATTTAAGAGATTCAACGTGAATAGGCGCGTGCTATGAAGGCCATCCCTGCCGATGACGTTTTAGCATTCATTGAGGATTGGAAAAAAAAAGTTGCCATAAGTGCATTGTGTCCGGAGGGGATTACTTTAAAAGCAATGAGATAAATTTGGAAGAATCAATAAAGAGTTTCTTGAAAAAATAAATTATTGGTCTTACTTTTTGGGCACAATAGTATATATAAAGATTTAAGGAAATTTTGATTTTTTTGCTTGTTTGCTTGTTTGTAAAAAATATTTTTTTTAAAGTGACTTAATTCACTTTTGATAGTTTTGTATACTTATTTATTTTGGTATTTGTGTTTTTTTTAGGTCAGAAATTCGCGTTGATGGAAGAAAAGACAGTACTGGCCAGCATTCTAAGAAAGTTTCGAATCATTTCTTTGGACCCACGTGATAAAATCCTACAAATTCCCAGCATGGTCACGCGTAGCATACTGCCTCTACGTGTCCGTTTCGAAGCCCGCTGATTGGCTGCCCAAAGAATATTCAACATGTGACATTTTAATTGATCATAAATATATTTACTAGTGTTTTGTTTTATGAAAGAGCTTGATATTAGAAGAATTTCACGTTTATTTACAGATCTGCAGCGAAGCGAATTGTGATCATTTTAAGTGTATTATGCACTCTCGATTTTTTTTATTATATTTTATTCTAATTTGTTATGAAAATAAAATAATTTGAAAGAAATGATTGTTTTTCATTTCCTACTATTAGCTCACACTCTCCCTATATATATCTTGTTCAAATTTTCAGTCGTTCATAAAATACTTTTTATTCCTCCACTCAAGTTCAAATGCATTTTTTAAAACTTTTAGTGGATGACACTGGATGTTAATGCATTTTTTTGAAATATTAATTCATTAATTAAATTAAATTAACTAATTTTAGTTTTGTTTAGATTTAAGTTGCATGAATATAATAATAGATGGCGCCAGATGTAAGCGGAAAATTTCAGCTTTATTTGTAAAGGACTTTTCTGCAATATGGTGGAAAAAAAAGTAGGAATTGACTTTAATTTTTTTTTTTTTTTTTCATATTAATATTTACATTTTCTTCTTCAATGGCGCGACAGCCACATGGTGGGACATGTCTTTCAGTCTACTGGCAGATTCCGAAATAAAAGAAGTTTTTCTTTTTACAGGGTAGGGTATTCAGGAGGGTATGGATTTCGAACCACTATAAACATCCATGGCACAGTCGGGACACACGACGTTGGCCATTAACTTTCTTGAACCGAAAAGCTATGATTTTGTATATATACTACTGTGTAGAAAAAGTAAGATCAGTTTTAAATTTAAATTTCCCGCGCATATGATATTACATTTTTTTTTTCTTCCGTTTTTAGGTTTTCACTGTCCTTGACATCTGTGTGAAATTTGACGTCAAAATATTCACTAGTGTTTGAATTACGCTTAGTTTTGTGAGATGCTAAACCCGATTCCGGCGAATTTTTGAAATGTCTGAATTAATTGAACAAGAAGTTACTTTAAATTTTGTTAGCAGAAGCGTACAGAATTTTGCAGAAGGCATTCGGTGATCATTCCTATATTGGAAAAAAAAATTTTAAAGTGGTATAGACAGTTCAGAGAAGGCAGAGAACGCGTTGAAGACGAAGAGCCCTCTGGTTGACATCAACATCAGCCGACGAAACTCACGTCCAAAAAAATTAAAGATTTGGTGCTTGCAAATCCGTCGATTTACAATTAGAGATCTTGCCGATGATGTTGGAATTTTAAAATTTCATTTTAAAATTTAAAATTTCATTTTAAAAGATGTCTTTTGCTTCAAACGCGTCAAATCTGGATTGGTATCGAAAAAACTGAATGCATCAGCTCACACTGCATTGATTCTTCGTAACTTTTAAAAGCACAATTATTTAAAGTGCATGATATTAAAATAGCTGAAAAATTTACTATTCGTGTTTTTAAAATTTTAGTTTTTAATTCAAATTTCTGATTTTTTCAGTACATTTAAAATAACGGCTATTTATTTAATAAATTCCATCAATTCAACTATGGTGTAGTCTGAAAATTCGCAAAATCTACGGCACACTATTAAATTAGTAAAAACAGACAGCAAATTTGAAAATAAAATATGCATGGCAAGAAGCAAATATCCTGATAAATAATATGTGCAAAGTAAGTAAATTAATTTACAAATATTTGCGTCACTCTGCGGTCATAAAAACTGAGACAATTAATTTTTATTAAAGTACGCCATAAATCTCGTGTTATAAGGAATGAGACAAGATATTTAAGCAATAAAATAGAAACGCATTTACTTCGCAATCAATTTGAATCAGCATTTGCTAAATCACTCTTCAGCTAAGACATGATGAAATTCGATATAAATCTCAATTTTATTTCGCCTTCTAATTAAAAATACTTATTCGCAATTCTTATAATATCTTAATTTCATATTGTCCTTAATAAATATTTATTTCAAAAAATTAAGTAAGTAGTTTCTTATTTTAAATTTTCTTTTAACATTATTTTGAAACAGAATTCCAATTTTTAGAATCTTTTTTAGTCATATAGAAACCGTTTGGATAATATTACTAGAATTTGATAATAACTATAAAAGATCGTTATAGTTAAATTATTAAGTTTGTTTATTTAAATTATTTTTTTAAATATTTTAGAATTTTTTTAGTCATACAGAAATCATTTGGATAACATTACTAGAACGCGATAATAACTTTCAAAAAAGTTATAATTAAATTAATTTATTAAGTTAAACTATTTTTTTAAAAGTATTTTGGAATTTTTTATGTCATATAGAAACCGTTTGAATAATATTACTAGAATTTGATAATAACAATAAAAGATCGTTCTAAATAAATAATTTTGAAGAATTTTAGAATTTTTTTTTTAGTCATATAGAAACCGTTGGATAATATTATTAGAATTTGATATCTATAAAAGATCTTTATAGCTAAATTATTAAGTTTGTTTAGTCAAACTGTTATAGAATTTTTTTAGTCATATAGAAACCGTTGGATAATATTACTAGAATATGATAATAACTATAAAAGATCGTTATAATCAAATTATTAAGTTTGTTTAGTCAAACTATTTAAGAACTATTTTGAAACAGAATTCCAATTTTTAGAATCTTTTTTAGTCATATAGAAACCGTTTGGATAATATTACTAGAATTTGATAACTATAAAAGATCGTTATAGTTAAATTATTAAGTTTGTTTATTTAAATTATTTTTTTAAATATTTTAGAATTTTTTTAGTCATACAGAAATTATTTGGATAACATTACTAGAACGCGATAACAACTTTCAAAAAAGTTATAATTAAATTAATTTATTAAGTTAAACTATTTTTTTAAAAGTATTTTAGAATTTTTTATGTCATATAGAAACCGTTTGAATAATATTACTAGAATTTGATAATAACAATAAAAGATCGTGCTAAATAAATAATTTTGAAGAATTTTAGAATTTTTTTTTAGTCATATAGAAACCGTTGGATAATATTATTAGAATTTGATATCTATAAAAGATCGTTATAGCTAAATTATTAAGTTTGTTTAGTCAAACTGTTATAGAATTTTTTTAGTCATATAGAAACCGTTGGATAATATTACTAGTATATATAACTATAAAAGATCGTTATAATCAAATTATTAAGTTTGTTTAGTCAAACTATTTAAGAACTATTTTTGAAACAGAATTCCAATTTTTAGAATCTTTTTTAGTCATATAGAAACCGTTTGGATAATATTACTAGAATTTGATAACTATAAAAGATCGTTATAGTTAAATTATTAAGTTTGTTTAGTCAAACTATTTAAGAATTTTTTTTAGTCATATAGAAACCATTTGAATAACATTACTAGAATATGATAATAACTATAAAAGATCGTTATAATTAAATTATTAAGTTAGTTTAGTCAAACTATTTTAGAAACAGAATTCCAATTTTTAGAATCTTTTTTAGTCATATAGAAACCGTTTGGATAATATTACTAGAATTTGATAATAACTATAAAAGATCGTTATAGTTAAATTATTAAGTTTGTTTATTTAAATTATTTTTTTAAATATTTTAGAATTTTTGTAGTCATACAGAAATCATTTGGATAACATTACTAGAACGCGATAATAACTTTCAAAAAAGTTATAATTTAATTAATTTATTAAGTTAAACTATTTTATTAAAAGTATTTTAGAATTTTTTATGTCATATAGAAACCGTTTGAATAATATTACTAGAATTTGATAATAACAATAAAAGATCGTTCTAAATAAATAATTTTGAAGAATTTTAGAATTTTTTTTTAGTCATATAGAAACCGTTGGATAATATTATTAGAATATGATAATAACTATAAAAGATCGTTATAATCAAATTATTAAGTTTGTTTAGTTAAACTATTTAAGAACTATTTTTGAAACAGAATTCCAATTTTTAGAATCTTTTTTAGTCATATAGAAGCCGTTTGGATAATATTACTAGAATTTGATAACTATAAAAGATCGTTATAGTTAAATTATTAAGTTTGTTTATTTAAATTATTTTTTTAAATATTTTAGAATTTTTTAACTATAAAAGATCGTTATAATTAAATTATTAAGTTTGTTTAGTCAAACTATTTAAGAATTTTTTTTTAGTCATATAGAAACCGTTGGATGATATTATTAGAATTTGATAATAACTATAAAAGATCGTTATAAATAAATTATTAAGAATTTTTTTAGTCATATAGAAACCGTTTGTATAATTTTATTAGAATTTGATAATATCTATAAAAGAACGTTATAATTAAATTATTAAGTTTGGTTAAAACTATGATTTTTTTTTTTTTTTTTTTTTTTTTTTAGAAGCCGATATAATTAAAAAATAAGTAAGTAATTTCATATTTTAAAGTTTCTTTTAACATTCTTTTGAAACAGAATTCCAAATTTTAGAACTTTTTTTAGTCATATAAAAGCCGTTTGAATTATATTACTAGAAATTAATAATAACTATGAAAGATCGTTATAATTAAATTATTAAGTTTGTTTAATAAAACTATTTTAGAATTTTTTTTTTTTTTAGTCATATAGAAATCGTTTGAGTAATATTACTAAAATATGATAATAATTATAAAAGATCATTATAACATAAATTATTAAGTTTGTTTAGTTAAACTATTTTAGAATTTTTTAGTCATATAGAAACTGTTTTGGTAATATTACTAAAATTTGATAATAACTAAAAGATCGTTATACTTATATTATTAATTAGCTTAGTCAAACTATTTTAGAATTTTTTAATCATATAGAAACCGTATGGATAAAATTACTAAAATATGATAATAACTATAAAAGATCGTTATAATTAAATTATTAAGTTTGTTTAATTAAACTATTTTTGTATTTTTAAACTATAATAAATTACAGAAATGAAAAAAAAATGTAATTGACGTTATATACATATTATTGAAGAAGAAACTGAATAGAATATTATTTTAAAAGTAAAAAATTTATATTAAAATATTTTTCATGCAATTATTTTTATGAAAAAGTCAGAAAATTGACAACAAATATTTGGACACTTAGAAATCTAAATTAATAATTTATAAAAAAAAATAATAAATATTACAAATAGATGAATATAGCTTAACATAGCCTTTAGCTGAAATTATTCATTTGTTATGTTAAGAATTCTTTTAATTTAAAAAAAAAACTTTTTCCCAAGATTTCCTAATTACATTTAGCCTTTTTTATTACTGGATATGTAATCTTGATTTTATGATTACTTTAACTGTTCCAGACCGTTGTATTTGCTTTATAATAAATAATTATTCGTGTATAGTTTCTAACTATTTGATTGTGCTTAAAATGTTTTCTAACAACATTAATAGTTATTGTGTAACGAATTGGCATGCTCCCCCTCAAATCTAAAATATTTTTTAAGAATTTATAATTTAGACTAACAACTGGCGTACCAATTACGGAGTACCAATGGGGATAGACACCTTAACCACCTCAATTCATAAATTTAAATCGCAATTAGTAGTTGGCTACTTTAAGTGTTAGTATGGTAAAAAATAAAATTTCTGAAAGTTTTTAAATGGTATTCTGAAAAATAAAAATAATAAAATTTAAAAATAAAAAGAATTTAAGTTAAAATTTCGGTACAATTAGGGACCAATTGCAGAAGCCATCAAAAGTATTTATTGCTGAAAAGTATGGAGCAACAGCATATCTATAATGAGAAACATAAGTTATTTTAAAAGAAAAGCATAAGTTAAATCCCCCCTCCCCAGCCACGGAAAAAAGCTCTTCACAGAACTTGAATTCGGGTGTTTTATTTTTCAATTCCTTCTATTAGCTCACACTCTCCCTATATATATCTTGTACACATTTTCAATCGTTAAAAAAACACTTTTTATTCATCCATTAAAGTTCAAATACATTTTTTTTTTTTTAACTTGTAGTGGATGACACTGGATGTTAATACAGTTTTTTCCAATATTAATTCATTCATTAAATTCAATCAATTCATTTTAGTTTCTTTCAGATTTAAGTTGCATATATCTACCAATAGATGGCGCCAGATAAACTTAAAAAAATGAATGAAAATTATTTATAAGGAACTTTCTGCAATATATTTTAAAAAAAGTAGGAATTGACTTTAAAATTTTTTTTTATATATTACTTTGTTTTGATTCCTACTATTAGTTCACATTCTTCCTATATATATCTTGTTCAAATTTTCAATCGTTAATAAAATACTTTTTATTCATCCACTCAAGTTCGAATACATTTTTTTGAACTAGTAGTGGATGACACTGGATGTTAATAAAGTTTTTTCAAATATTAATTCATTAATTAAATTTAATTAACTAATTTTAGTTTTTTTTTTTAGATTTAAGTTCATGTATCTATTAATAGATGGCGCCAGATGTAAGAGGAAAATTTCAACTTTATTTGCAAATTACTTTTCTGTAATATAGGGGGGGAAAAGTAGGAATTGACTTTAAAAAAAAAAAAAAAAAAAAAATTGACGTTACTTGTTTTTATTTTTAATTTTTCCATTTTGATTTTGCAAGATCTAGTAATTTTTATTTTATTTATTTATTCATTTTGATAAAAAAAAATAAAATAAAAAGCGGGCCACAGAAAGGAAAGGGGTAAAAAAAAATACCTAACCGTGGTAACTAGTCAGCAGAATTATTTAAAATAATTTAGACTATTATATTCGATATTTCCCGCGATGTATTTCCGTTTCAAATGTTAAAAAAAAAAAAATACCATTTTTAAAGAATATTAGAAAATCTTTTAATGTCCTGATTAACACAATCTGCAAAGTCACTTTTGGTATTTTTCTAGTAAATGATTTTTTTTTTTTAAAGTTGTTGTGTGTATATATTTTAAAATAGGTTTTGATATGTACAAGGGAAATTGAAACAAGTATGACAAAAAAAAATTCAACTCGATTTTTTAATATTTACAGAGTGACCCTCAGACTGAAAAATCTTTTCCATGATACTTAAACTAATAATTTCAACTGCATGAGATATTTACTGTGATGTATTTCCATTTTAACTGTAAAAAAGTACCATCTATAAATAATATTAGAAAACCTTTTAATATATTGAAGCATTTTAAATATCTATTTATTAAAATCTATTTATGATACAAACGTGGGTGATATTGGAAAGTTTTATTTATTTATTGCCAATATTCCCATTTCATTATTAAAAAAATCAAAAAGTTTAAAGAATTTTAAAAGAAAATAAAACTAAAATAGTAAATAACATTTTTTAAATTAGTCAATTACATTATAACAAAACTATTTTAACATGATATTCAATTATTCTGAAGCATTTTAAATGGTAACAAACAAAATAAATAAAAAATATGAGCTCAAATATCATTATGATTGAGGATATTTAAATATAAAATTAGATTTCGGTTTATGATCTGGGAAAATTCAAAATAATTAATAGCTATAAATTACAAACAATAATAAATGAAATAATGTATAATTTTGAAATTATGAAGTTAACATTTTCTAAATATTAACCCTGTCTAGAAAAAAAAAACATTTACTTCATAACTATACCAGAGGATATGAACCTGATTTCAATAAATAAAATATATTTTAATTTAGTTAGTTTAATTTTAAAATATTCACTTAATTATGTAATTTCATATTTCTACACAAAAATGGCAAAAAATGTGCAAATAGAATCAATCTTAAATTTTACTACAGAAAAAAACATGAATTGGACAATAAATATATAAAAATCAAAATATGAAAAAAAATGTAACGAATGAAAATTAATAACACATAAAAATTAAATTAAATTAAGAAACATAGTCTTGAATAAGAAAATGTAAAGAATGTAATTATAGCAAAGACACATCTTGAATGTAATAGTTAAAACTTTTACTGTCAAAATATGACTTTTATTTAATTAAAAGACATTTATATGAATTTTTTTTGTTATTTGAATAATACAACAAATATATATATATACATATTCTCTGAGTGTTGAAGTGTATTTAAGTTATAAGAAATACAGAGATACTCATACAAACATAATGCATTATATATGTAGCGATATACATAATTAAAATAATTTAAATATTAAAAACTTTCGAAATCAAATTTTAAAATATGTATTAAATATTTTGAGGCAATTTTTCATAGACAGGTTAATGTTATCAAAGCTAGATTATAGCTTGTTTTTAAAGGGAAATGAAAATTAATAACTTGGCATAAAAAACCAAAGCTTGAGGCAATCAATTTTCCTATTTAATTATCCATTCTGTTTCATGATTATTTTCATAATAATGAAAGAAAAGATTTTCTCTAACAGAATTTAAATTTCTAAATAACTAGCACATGAACTTTCCCAAGGGTGCCTTATCATGCTCCAAATACATATCAAAAAATATAAATATTTTCAAACGTAGCCCATGTTTCAAATATTTTTTGATGCAATACTTTAATGAGCACGTAATACAAAATAACGCACACAAAATAATGAGCGCAATTGCACTTCATTTTATTACTTCTGATGAATGGAATGTTAGTATTTATACAATGTGTTTCCAATTTTTTACATTTTATCGACACATTTCAAACTGCAAAACAGTAGGGTTTTTTTAAAGGAATGGTTCAATTTTGTATTTTATTAGGTAACCTACGTTTATAATATATGTATTTAAAAAGCAAGTATATTCAATATATTTAGAACTAGCCCATGTTTAAATTAACAAAACCATATCTCACAATAAAATTCAAAAATTTTATTTACCTATTTTTATAAGTCAGATATTAAAATAAGCAATACAATTAAAAAATTGTAACGAACTTGTATATTAATTTATTTTCTTTAACACTGTCATAAAAAGTCCATTCTTTATATCACTACATTTTTTTTCGTCAACTCCAGGGACAAGAACCATAAACATAGTTTTATCTGGACAGGCTTCATATATTTGTCCTAGAATGCTATTTAATTTTTCTATTGAATCCTCCTCACAGGTTAGCTCAAAATTTAAATGACTTATTATAAGATCATTGTTTTCTATTTGTTTTTTAACTGCTTTCGCTATTTTTTCTCGGTTTGACTTCTCAAGCTTTAACACTTTATCATTCAGCATGTTGTCATCATATTGACTAAGAGACTTTTCATTACCAATTAAACAAGTTTTTTTAGAAAATTTTGTAACTTTTGAAAAAAAACCATCATCAATTTTCTTGGAATTGGAAATAACTTTTACTTCAGAAGCCTTTCCATCACTCTTTTCTAAATCATCATTAATTATTGATGAAGCTCCCTCATTTTTTCTTGAAGTATTTTTAATTATTAATGCTTCATTGTTATTCTTCTCTGGAGAATTTTGAATTGATGATGTTGTGTGAGTCAAATTGATTTTACTAGCTTCCAAATTTGATTTAGATTTATTTTTTAAGCAAGCATCACCAAATTCAATAGTATTCTGTAATTTCAACTGAACAAGTTTCATGGCAGTGATGGCATCTTCAATAGGGTTATGTCCCTTTTTATTGTTTTGAATAACTTCATTCAAATATGTAAGTGCAAGGTTTTTCAAGGAAACTTTTTTACCTCTTATACCACTGGTATTGAAAATAATACTAGTATCAATTACATATGGATGAATCATTTTTAAAGCATGTAAATCACAGTTTAAAGATTGACCACACAATATAGCATCTGGAGGTAGTAACGTTTGAAGTTTCTTTTGTACATCACTTAATTTAACATTTACATCAGTTAGCATTTCTTTTGTTATACCACTATATTTTGTCATATAGTCAATAATTTGTGCTTCAGGTTTCACTAGCGTTTCGTAAACTACTTCTAGATTTTCATTAACTACAGCTATTCTAGTCAGGTCTTTCGGATCTTTGACGCTTCGACACATTTCACAATCCAAAGCAAATAATGGGGAATCAGCAGTAACAAAAGAATAAGAATTTTTAGTAAAGACATAACCCTTGTCCTCGGAATATTGGAAAACTTTTGCAGGAAAAGGATAATTCTCCATTATCATTTGTATTGGACTCAGCATCAGATGTAATTTGGAAGAAGATTTAAAATTTTGAGAAGCATCAATCCTGGTTTGTTTTTCTTGAGGGAACATAGAAGAATATGTATCCTTAGACTGAATATGGAAATCCGTAATTGAATGTAATGTACTAAGTTCAGTAGCAAAAGGGGTATTTGATGACAATATTTCAACAACAGCAGAAAAAACATCACTCACATTATTTAATTTAGAAATGTTTTCAATAATATCAGATTTAGTTAGATCTTCAATAACCAACAATATAGTCTTTGATATTTTTTGTGGCTGTTCCAATACTGCCCAATTAAGTGGATATGGAGATCGATTACCTATGACGGATTTAAGTAACAGTTGATACACATCTTCAACAAATAATGGTTCTACAGGCTTATCAGTTCTCAGATTTTTTAAGTCTAATTGGGCTTTTAATCCACCAAAAGATAAATAAAATGAAACGTCTACATCGGGTTTTTTCACTAACTTGAGCAATTGTTCAGCTAAAGAGTTACACGTTTTTTCACGGAATGAATTTTCAGGTTTTTTCTTCTTAAAAATAGACATGTTTTGGTCCTCATCTAATTTCTTAAATAAAGTTTCAAATTTCCTTTTTTGTGCTTGGAACTGCTGGTCCTTCCTAATATCCCACGTAGTCAACTTATTCGGATCCGAGTTCATGTTGATGTTTAAAAAAAGGTATTGATTTAAATTTTAAACTTATGGTCAATAAAATAATATGGCAAACTTACATTGTTTACGTGCTTTTAATTTAACATGCTTTTATACTACAGAGGCAGTTATAGTGAAGTGTTATGGGAGGGCAAATGTATATAGATATAATATAATATAATTTGATAAAATTAGACACTGAAATTTTTAATAATAATGAATTTTTATGATCCCACATTTATCATTAAAGAATTATTATTTTAAAATGCATTATTTTCTCTTATTTATTCCATAATTATTTATTCTCTCCAATTATTGCTATAATCGAATTCTAAATATAATAATTAACTTGAAATATATTCCTTAATAGCTTAAAACTGATTTTTTTCATAGAACAGATTAATTTTTAATTTACATTATACTGCCAATCAAATGTTTTATCACATAATTTATTTTGGAATACTGTAAACTGAGGCTCAATAAAATAAAATATACAGAAAAATATTCAATAATGAGAGTTTACTAATATTTTTTAATTTTATTTCCATTTTATTTGAAATTTTGTTACTTTTATCATTCCCTCTATACCAATTAGTAAATCATAATTTACCAAATTACTATTTGTCACCTTGAATATTTCAAAATATAGCCGTAACCATAACTGTGATACATATTGGAAGTTTGTTTTGTTTATAACGTGAGTTTTAGTTGGATTTTTTTTTTTTTTTTTTTTTTTTTTTAACTGTAGGGTTTGCAATCGCATGCTGAAATAGTCATGCATTCGGTCTGTAGTGTCTCTACGATAATTCGTGTATTTAATCAGATTCACCGTGTAAAATGGATTCAAGGCCATCATATATATTTTCATCTTATTAAAGAAGTGAGTTTTTTTATTCTGTCTAATGAAGGTTATATCATAACTCCGTCACCACGTGAAATTAAATTTGCTTTGATATATTTTCTTAAAATTTGCTAGGGGCTACTGAAGGAATTTATGCATATATGATGCATAGGAATTTTGTCGTATAATATTTCTAAATTATTACAAAATTCTCTTCTTTACATGACCGCCTATATCTTTTTCTAATGATTTCATCTTTACTATCTAGCTGTTATTTATAATTAATTATACTGCAATCATAATTATTAGAAAAATTTGAGAATGTATGAAATATTATGTTACTATCAGTAATTTAGTAGTAATAGCTTTTAAATCATTTTTTTCTTCTGTTATTAGAGTGTTTTCTTTTCAAATAAAACAAAAAATTGTGTTATTTTTCAATTTTCTTCATTATACAAAAATGATGCTATGAAATTTTCATTTTATCATTCCAACCAGCTTGGATAAATTTAATTAAAAAATTTTAAAAGTGAAGTATTGTATCTGCTGGAATTTTTAGTTTAAAATTAAATACAGCCAATCAATTACATAGTAAATAAATTAAAATTTTAGATAAGGCATTGAAAGTCAATGAAACAGAAGTGTTCATATTTGTTCTTTTGTTTTTTTTAAATTTTATTTCTCTTAGTAATAAAACTAAATGGATATCAGACAAGAAACTAAAATGTTATAATGAACCATTGTTTTCTTTCTTTTTTAAATTTGTTAACCATTTGAGTGATTTTACCAGATATAATCAAAAGGGCAGGGTAACCTGAAATAATCATTATGGATAAAAATTTCTAAATTTATTGCTAATTATCATTCATTAATACATGGTAACCATCATTAATAAATAGCACTCAGTGAACTTAAAAACAGAATTATGATTTCCATTTGTTAACATACTATAGCAGGGGAGGCCAACCTGTGCCCCGCCTTGAAAATTTTTCTGGCCTATGAGATTTATCACACTTTTACAACATATATTTATTTTATAATTGCCTAAGTCGTGAAAACCAATGAATTAAAAAAATACATTATTTGTGCATTCCTATATATTCAAAAATTTACTGTCGAAGTTATGAGAAAAAATGAAATTTGATTTTAGAATAATATTCTTGAGAACACATGACAGATATTGCCTATTTTATTTATGATTTTACAGTTATGAGTTCGCAGAATAATTAAATTATATTCTGGGAACTCATGCTGTGTGCTCATCGATTTGTAAAAATTAGGTAAAAGAGTGGACAAACAAATATTGCACTAGTAAAATAAATATTTTTTACTCAATTTATTTTTTTTATTTCATTTTTATTTATATATATTTTATATTTCATGTATAAAATGTTATACATATATTATATATATATATGTATAAATTATGTTTTCATATAATATAATTATATTTTATCTATATTATTATATTTCCTTATAATGTGCGTTTAGTATTATTATTATTATATTAGCTATGTTTACATGTAAGAATAATAGTGAACACAATAACAAAAACTCCTTGTGTTTCAATTTCTCAGTCCAAAAATTGTCTACAGTTGGAATATGAGGTTATATAATTTTATATGCAGCCCACAGAGTTATGATGTACTTCCAAAGTGGCCTGCGAGATCATTTGGGTTGGCCACCCCTGTACTATAGTATATTAAAAATATAATTTCTGTAAATTGGTTGAGGACTAATAGATCATTCATGCTGCTTGCAAACACATTTTTATGAATAAATTGTATATCATTGTTTTGGAGGTTGTTAACTAGTTATATTCTAATGCAGCTGGCAATATAGACCATGATCTTTTATGCCATAAGGGCTGCACCAATGTTACTCACTTTACGCTACCCAGGGGGCGTGTGTAACTTGAAGATAAACCACGGACGCCGAGTAATAATGCCCCCGCAACACTCTACGATCTTATTAAGACCGGGACGTACGGTTTAAAGTGGATTCCGAACCTTAAAAGTGGAACCTGATACCTGTGGTACAGAGCTCTAGCCACTCGGCCATCTTTTTAACTATCTTTAGTAGTATCTAATATTTAATAAATATTTTTAGTTTCTTCTGAATTGTTTATTAGGAAATAATTCTTTAATTAATCTTTCTTCTTAATAAAAATCAATGTCTCAAGGGAAAAAAAGTAATAATAATATGGGTCTGCAATTACAAGTTATTTAAAAGATTGGACTATTTTAATAATAAAAAGTTAAATGCAAAAATAAAAGTTGCATTCATTTCTAATTGAAACCAGTCATTATCGAAAGCTTGATAATAATACACTAATTTAATTTATTCCTTAATGCCAAAACATGAAAAGCGTAAATATAAACTAAAATAATTTAGAATTTAAAAAATAAATTCTAATCTTATATGATAACACATCTGAAATGATTAAAAAAGAAATTAAAAGATACTCAAACAGAAACATTTATCATTTGTACTTCAAGAACAATTCTAAAAACATAAAAATAATTCTTTAACTTGTTTACTCAAATATTTTCAAATTATTTTTACAAATAAACTAATTAAAGTAGATAATTTTTTTAACTATTGCAGTTTCAGAATCTTAAATTTTATAGTATCATTAATTTTTTATCAAAAATTTTAATTTTTATTAGGTCAATAAAATACTTATTAGAATTTCTGTAACTATTCATCAAATGAAAGAATAATAAATCAAATAAAAGGAAATGTATTTCTCAGTGTTTTAGTTTTTACATTATGATAGTTTATTTAGCAAATAAAAATAAAATTTTTATTTGGTATTAAATTTGATGAAAGTAGATGATTCTTACAATTTCATTAAAAAAATAATTAATAAGATTTTTTTTTTTTTTTTTTTTTTTTTTGTGGAGGGGCATTCCTTGGCTATGCTTTAAAATAATTAAAATTCAATGAAAAAAAAATGTGCTATATTATTATTATACTAATGTATTCGATTTTTTAATTTTAAGAAATGTGATGCACAAATCATTTATTATTTTTTTTGCATGTATAGATCACAATTATCTCAAACAATTGAATTATGATGCCAATGTGTTATTAAAAATTTCCAACAATATAAATTTCATAATTTGCAATTTTTAATATTGTCAATTTTATGCATTGATTTCTCAAATATTTTTCTTGTTTAATTTCAAATTTTAAATTATCTAGGACTTTTCTTTTACTTGCAATTTTTGTGAAACTATCATAAATTTAAAATTATTTCAAATAAATAAAGTGTAATATAAATTTAATTCAATTAAAACATTGTAATCAAAATAAGTATGACTAATTGTTTCTTATTTTGATTCTTTTAGGTAACAAGGCCATTATGTTGTTCTTTATCCAGAATCATCTGTACAGATGCAAGACTGCAAAATGCTGTCAGTCACAAAATTCAAACAGATCATAGAAATGACTTCGATCATGCATCCTTTGACCTCCCTTTCTTATTTGTAAGAGATAATTATAAAGCTGTTGATCATTATTATTTGAAACAAGTACTTGTCCCTAAAGAAATCTGTAATGTAGATGAGCTCATAAGAACTGTAGAGTTTAAGAAATTTTCAGCTAACCCTTCTTTCCATTACAATGTTAATTTAGCTCAAAACTATGGGAACTATTTACCTTCTTCTAATATTTATTGTTACTCATTTGAAGATATTTATAGAAACTCCATTAGTCACGTTAAACGTAGTGAAACTCTTAAAATAACTGATAAAGTTTTTGCAAAAAGTGATTCAAATATTGAAAGCAGTAATACCGGTAAACCATCAGAGGGACAACTTCTTTTAGTAATAGACAGGCTAACAACTTCTGTAAGTATATTGCATTTTAGAGAATGTATTTTGAAATAATAAATGGCCTAGCATAATTTTATTTCTTATTTTTAAATTTTCCTAGATATTCATTCTATATTCAATAAATAACTTTTTTTCTTTTTACAGTTGCTGAATTTCTTTGAAAAACCTCTTGACTACAGTATCTACCATAAGAATATTATTTTCCAAAATAACATTAATGGAGTTGTGATAAAGTGAGATAATTTTTTTTAAATTCAAAATCCCAAAATTTTATTTGATATCTAGTATTTTAGATTATATACATTTTAAGTGTTATATAAATTAAGGTCCACTGTATTTCTTTAAATGGAAATTCAATATTTTTATAAAAAAAAATTACATGTGTTTTTCTTAGTTATTTTCAATCATATAAAATAAATAAATGGTTGCTACACTTTATGCTTTTTTTTAAAAACAATTTTAACAAGAATTAAGATAGGTAATGCTTTACTGAAATTTGTATTAATATCATTTGCTCGAATAATAATTAATGTTTATTGCTTAATTAACTAATTTTATACTTTTTTTGTTAATGGGATGCAAGTTATAATTGTGTGCCAAATTGGCAAATGTGATAATCTGCTTATTTTATGTCAAACGAGTTCTTTAATTTTTATATCTTTACGGGTTCTTTATCAACTTTTATGTTACTTTCATTTTTATGTTCTACTTATCTTATCAATTTTTTATTTTATGTCCTTTTTTGATGTTCTGCCATTCATATCTCTGAGTAAAATTTGTGCCAATATTTATGTTTGGCAACAAATGGTGTCCCATTAACCCAAAAATATCCTAATTTATTATATCTTTTTCTAGTTATTTACATTTTACATTATTACAAAATCATTTTTGATGTATTTATTTTTCTCAGAGGTTTATCTGCTTACATCCAAACTATGTACGTCTTAAAAATCTATGGTTATCTGCAATATGCTAAAGTAAAAGTTGAAATTTTAAAAATAACTCATCATATAGAAGATGGAACAGTAAGGGTACGTTGGCGAGTCAAAGGCATTTCTCGTAGCAAATTGCTTCTTAATTTTTGGAAGCTTAAAAGTTCATCATGGCAAAATTATCTTAATAATGAAGCTGAGTAAGTAGTATTTTCAATGCATTTATTAAATTTTCTGTATTGCTATTTTCCTTATTATTTACTTTTAATCCAGATCTTAGAAAACTGATCTGATTTTAACAAAAATGTGTTTTAATTTCTAAAAAAAGAGTTAATAGATTGTGAATTATTCATGGAGGAATTTCAGATATATTTATCAACAGTCAGTTTTTAGAGTTAAATTAATTTGTTTTAAGAACTAAAAAAAAAAATTATATATGTTTTATATAAAGATTTTTAAAAAAGGTTTAAATTTTTTTAATTAAAACTTTATATAATAAAAAAAATTTCTATGCAAATATTCTATATTCTAAGTATATACTATTTATACCAAAACAATGCATGGCTTGTGTGAAACAATAAAAAATGAAATTTGTAATATTATTGAACATACTTGACTGCAAAGCTCTGCAAATAGTATATTTCCTTACAAGATTTTCTTATTATTAAGTCACCAAAAATTTTTTTAATTGAAAAATGCTATGCTAGTATAAGGTTGTTTTTATATATATATAAAGGTTTTATAAAAGGCAAACGCAAGAATGTTTTATGTAAATTGATGTATTAACTAAAAATACTCGCAATTTTTGCTTATTATATTTTTAAACATCATACAACAAATTTTGTTCTCTGCTTTTGTGTTTTGCTTATATTCTTCTTATATATATATTTAGCATGGATCTCTTTATTATTTGTTTCCCCGTTATATTTTACAAACAAAAAATTTTAACATCTTAAATGTTAGATTTATTTATTAGATATTTTAGTTTTTAGGATTTAAAAATTTTTTAAGTCTATTTATTTTTAATTGCAGCTGGCTTGATGGGTTCTCTGTCTTTAGTGTGGGACCTGATGGGTTAATATACAAGCATGTATGTGATAAGGTAACTAAAAATTATTACTATGATAAAAATGTTAATAAGTAGGTAAAATTTAATAAAAATGGAGGTTTTGTTTACTAGACTTGTGTATTTAATGTGTTCTTTGAAATTATAAATATTTCTGCTTACTAAATTTATTTTACGTTAGTCTTGCATTATTTTATTTTAATAGGAAAAGATTTCATTAAACGTTTTTCAGAATTGACAAAATTTTATTATACTTCTAATGAAAAGCTTATACATGATTTTTTTTTTCTTTCTTAAAATAAGCGTTCATATGTATTATGTATATATATACTTATTTATTTTTAATTTTAGAAAAAATTTGTATTTTAGTATTGATTTAAATAATATATTAAATATTTATCAAAGATCCATTTATCCTTTTGCAGCTCCTACAAATGGTGAAATAAAAAGATATATTTAATCTGAAGTTTTAAAAGATATGTTAGTTGTCCTGTTATGCACAAATGCTTTAACTAGGCAAAATGAAATTATTTTCATATATTTGGTGACCCCACCAAGATAAGCATATTTGCTAAAATTATTTAGTGCCATCTGCTTATTTCCTGGCATTTTATAATTTGATTTTAATCAGTGAAGAAAATGTACACTCATTTATATATGTTAGTTAGATAAGACCTTTTTCTGATGGTAAAATTTTGTTGATTATAGGAAAGTAAAATTAAAACCACTAATTTGTTATAATTATAATCATAGAGAGATGGAAAAAGAAATATTTATATTTATGTGGGACTGCTTTAAGGAAATAGTTTACAAAAATTATGACTTGTGTGAAACTTGACTTTTATAGACTTGTGTGAAACAATAAAAAATGAAATTTGTAATATTATTAAGCATACTTGACTGCAAAGCTATGCTATAATTTCCTTACTAGATTTTTGGTGACTTACAAGATAATTTAAGCAGAGTAATTATTCAAAATTCATATGTTAATTTTTCACATTAGTAAGTCACCAAAATTTTTTTTAATTGAAAAATGCTATGCTAGTATAAGGTCTTGCCCACATACAAAATGTGGTAATTTTATAGGTACTTCGTATGTCAAAGAAAATAAGAGATCAAGTAGTTACTTTACTAAATAATTCTCGTATCTATTTATTTTATTTTTTGAAAATGAGAACTGTAGATTATAAATAGAAATGTATTATATATTTTATATACAATCTAAGACTTATTTTTCCCTTATGAAATATCACTTGAAGAAATGAATTGATTGGACACCTGTTCTACAAATAACGTAAAAAATATGATGTAATATGTTGACAAGAAATAGTAGCTACTCAATCATTTGCAAAATTAACTGCATAATTCTGAGCTTATTTCTATTTCTGTTATAATTTATTAAAATATATAAGTTGGCAAAATAGTAATACTTTAAATTGTTAACTCAGTTCTTTATAATAGTATTTTTTTTCTTTTTTTTACTTTCATTTAAAAATAAGTATATCTATTATCTAAAAAAAAATTCAAGAATTTTTTTAAATATTTCAGATGACACCAAATGATGAAACAGTGAAATCAAAGAAGGCAGATCTAAAATCCAAAATATTAGGACTTTTAGACCTTCCAAGACCTTCAGCTGCAGGAAGTTTACATACCTTAGTCCCTTGCTATAGGAGTCAAGATTTCTTCAGCAACAAAAAGCTGTCATGACAATTGATAAAACTAGTACCAAAGAAATAGAAGTTGTGTTCCGGTTTATGGAAAATGTATATATTAGTAGAATACTCTGTAAATTATTTATCTAAAATGGATTTTGTCATGCATAGTGATAAAATAAAATTTTAAGCAGAAAACTGCCTTTGCTTTTCTGTTTGCAAATGTAGAACATTGTTTAATTTTGTTCAAACTCTTTAATTAATCTTTTCTTTTTTGTTCATGTTATTTGCTTTTTGTTTTTATTTATATAACAAAATGTTTTTTCATGTATTGATAATGCAAAAAACACCACATTTTCTTTAATCTTCAAATGTATAAACGAATCCCAATTATTAATAATTAATTAAAGCATATTTTTGTATAATTTCTAATATTTTTAAAAAAATCTAAGAAAGTATTTGATATTTAAACTTTTCTATTAACTCCTAAGATCTGCAGCAAATTTTGATTTTTTTTTTTTTTTTTTTTTTTTTTTTTTTCCCCCCTCCAACTACTAAACTTCAAACAGGAATTAATTTAGTAGCATAATGACCCCCAAAATCAAGCTTTACTTCTCTTACTAACCTATTAATCTTATAGTCACAGAATAATCTCAACAATTTATGGGCTTTGACTTCTATTGGATTTGATGTGGTAAAGCTGAAGATCATTGCAAATAATAAAGTTTCCTTATATATTAAAGATAATTTCTAGTGGTATTTTAAAAAGTTATCTTAAAAGGCACTTAATGAATGGCTTAATTTTTATTAATTGGATTCTAATATTAATTTCTTTTGCATAATAAATATTAAGTGTTTCCTGAATATTAAAATTGTATTGATTTAAAGTTTAATTGAAAAACTTATGTCAATAGATTTTATGATTTGGACAATAATATATTGACACATATACTGATATGATATATTCATTTCTAAAACTAAGCTTATATGATATTTGTGATGTTTCTGAAACTCTTAGTCATAGTAGAGTGAAATTTGATAAATGTGTATAGTAAATGCATATATTGTGAAAAAAGGCATAGAGAGATATGAGGAACAATGCTTTTAACTTAAAAACAATCATGCTTAAGGCATAAAATATAATCTGATTTCCTTTATTGGTGGATTAATAAGAATAAGGTTAACACTTATACCAATAAAAACTGTACAAATATTTATGTTCACGATAATTGCATTAATAACTTTGTTACCGATGCAAAACTTTCCTGGCTAAAGTTGCAAATGTTTTAAATTCTAGGATTATCTTTTGTAATGTCTATGGCACTGCAATTCAATTCCCCAAGAGCATCCCACACATCATACTCTATTAAGTTGTAATAGGGACATTGTATGTCTGTTCCATTCACCAGATTTATGTGCAAGCAAATGAGATGGCACATTATCATTCACGAATAAGAATTTAGATCCTACTTCACATCACAATAGATGAATATGAGATACAAAGATGTTGTCTCTATATTTCTAATCAGAATTATAATCATTTTTCAAAAATATGGTGACCTATGATATCATTTTAGAGGGGATGGTAAAGCCATCCAATATGATACCAGCCTTTACCATCACCCTCTAAAATGATATTCCTTGATAAATTCAGAGTTTTATGTCATCATAGTCTGTAAACAGAATATGAACTTCTCTTTTTATATACTTGACTCTATTAAAATATCTGTCAGCAGGTGGTAAATTTTGGAACATCTGGTGTGCAAACCAGTCTTCAAACCTGTTCATAGTTTGGCTTGGAACTGATACTTCTATAGTTGCTGCAAGTGGCAAATGAAGATGTCATAACTTTTTAGATGCCTTGTAGTCAGTGGTGGATATTAGTCATGTGAAAGAGTGACTATTGGACTACTTGCCATTGGTCTTTCAATTACAACTCCATTCCTTTGAAATATTTACCAGACCTTGAAATCACACATTCAAAATTCTGTTTTTGATTATTTGCAAACTAACATTTCCATAACTCTTCCTCTTAAAAACATGTCAAGTTTGTTCCATAATTCCTCCTAGGAATCCACGTCACTAAAATTATGGGCAAATAATCCAATTTATTAATTTATATATAATGTCATCAGATAAAAATTTTCTCATTCACTTTTCTTGTACTTCTACATTCACTACTTATTTTCATTTTGAACTTTTTCTTAATATACTATTCTAACATTTAGATGCAAGTGTAGATATTTAAATTTATATTTGAACTAAGAATTAAATATTCCTCAAATATGTTAATTGAACAGATAAATTATATTTTTCTATGGTAATAAATATCTGTAATCAATTTCGATTGAAGTGAAATGTAAAAGTGCGACTGTTATAAATTTTAACATTTTCCGAGACTTTTACTGAATTAAAAAAAAAAAAAATTTTTTTTAATTGATTTCCAAAAACCACTAGATTCTAAATTTGAAAATAAATTAATTTTTATACTCACTATATCATTATATTTTGAGATAGGTGATAAAAACATACAAAGAATTTTGATGATATGTGGATTTTGGCTATTGGTAGAACAGACTTTCTCTTTCTTGTACTTTGGCATGAAAATTAAGAAATTTATATTTAAATAATTTAAAATATATCAAAAAAATAATAAGAAATGTAAATTAAAGGAACAAAGAACAAAATTTTATTAATGGTTTAATTTTTGCTTATTAAATTATATCAGATTTTCTTATTTCAAATAAATGCTAAAGCAATTATATTTTCTAATGAAAGGGCATACTTTTTGTTACTGAATTATCTATCTGCATACATACAAGGATGTATATATATATATATGAAGAGCACAACATATCAATACAAAAAAGTAATAAATGATGCAATCAGTATGTATCACAAAGCAAATCGCAGTATTTGCTTCATGTAATTGTCTTAGGCTTCATATAAATATATATATATACATATCATAAATTATAATTTTTATATAATGAATTTAGAAGTGAATTTGTCATATTCTTTGCTACATTAATAATGTTATTTTATAGATATTTTACAATTTTTTGAATCAGTCATCAAGATGTTAATTTAAGAAAAAAAAGCACAACCAAAGCAAATGTTTTAATTATGTACATATTTTCATTTTATTCATGTCATATAAAAAAACTACATACTACATATAATTAAAACATGGTTTTTTTTTTATTATCAATAAAATAATGAGATCATTCATGAATTTAAAAATAAAAGAATAAGAATTAATAATAACAAAACTAAAGATTATAACAATAAACAAATTAAGTAATGAAAATAATTATATATTTTTGTGCAAGCAACATAGAAAATTAAGAATAATATATTATATATCTAGAAAATTTCAAAAGATCACAGATACATACACTTTGTACCTAATATTATTGCATTGATAGAAGTTAACATTGTATAATAAAGGTCAGAATTTTCCCATATTTAAATTTATTGCAAAAGGTTTATTTTTAATAAATTTTTTAAGTGGTTTAACAGTTTATGTAAACCATAAATATAATTTGTGTCTTCTTTTTCAGAAAAAGAACAATGAGCAAAGTCAATCATTACAACACGAAATAAGTTACAATTTGTCAACACTTCTGAACATATGTTTTTATTGAGACCGCATAGGTCACATGTATCTTCAAAGCCAGATTGCAAAGGAGAATGATGGTTGGACAAAGCCTCATCTACGTTGTTGCTTTTTTTTCCATCAAAGTTTTTTATATTGTTAGAGCAGTTTAGTAGTTCTCTTTGTATCCAATCTTTCCAAGATGATAAAGTTCCTTCATACACAAATAATATGGAACTTCCGATAAATATAAATCTTCTCTGCCTTGAAAACCAATCATCTATTTGCAGAAGTTTGTGAATGAATCCACAAAGCATCAAACTATTTATGAACTTATCTTTGGTAAAATACAGACTTAAAGCTGAAATAAAAACATAAAAATTTGAATTTTGTTTTTAAATATAAACTAATATACTTAGTTCATTAAGAGAAACAAAGTTTTAACAAAATTAAAAAAAAAAAAATTTAATACATTTCATCCAGATGATTAACTAATAAATTAATAGGTCTATTATTAAAATGATTTCAATTAATGAATATAATATATCTATAGCATATTTTTCATATTGTTATGTTACTAAGTAGGGATTATCAGTACTTTAACCTGTATTCAATTATTTATCTTCTAATTCCAAAACAGATGTATTTTGATTTAACATAAAATTAATTATTTTTATTGTGCTTTAAAATTGTAACAAATTTAAAAAATTAAAGTTACAATAATAAATAATAATTTATAGTCATATACAGAGTGGCCATAAAATAACTTACCTATTGGGAGGCATCTGCAGCTAAAACAAATGAACAGAATGAAACCAAATTTCATGTATAGATTGTTGAAGGTTTAAGATAAATTTCACATAAAAAATAAATACTAAAAGTTGCTAAAAGGGGAGATTTTGCCACTGCTGGAACTGAAAATGGGTTCTTAATTACGATGGAATGGATTATGAAAAATTCCATTGATGTTTGAATAAAAATAAATGCACATACTGAAATGATACACAATATGAAATCCACAGAAAATAATCTTTTATTGATCAACATTAGAGTGTTCTGGACTACAAGCAACATTTTTAATGTGCTGATCTTTCCTGTGTACCAGATACTACATCCAATGTATAATGTTCTCTATTACTGCACATATACTGTCACTTTAGCTACCTTGCAACTGCTAGTCTAATATTCTTCCCAGGAATGCAATTTTATAATGTCCCCACAACGTAAACAACCAGTTTAAGGTACATTGAAAGATTGAAAGCTAAAAGTCACAAGGGGTGATATCCAATGAACCAGATGGCTATTCAGTAGAAAAGTATTTACTGATAATTCTTATTACCATTCAGGTGAGTTAGGATACATATTAAGCACAAATCAATCAATCAAGTACTTTTTGATTGAATATTACATCTCCCCTTTTTAAAAGGCATAACTAGTACTGTTATCCCACATGCACTAGGAAATTGCATTATCAATCTAGATTGTACAAATTCTCAAGTGCATATGTGACAGCAGAACAAAAATCTCTCTCCACATTAACCATTAGTACAATTTTTTTATAGCAGAATTCATCTCTTCATGACTTTTATAATCTGTATACAAAATTCGGTTTCATTCTGTTCATTAGTTTTAGCTACAGATGGTTCGAACATGGAAACTTATTCTATGGTCACCATTTAAATAAAATTTTTGATAGTAAATCTAAAATACCTTAGAAATACTTATATCATTAAAAGACAAATACTATAAGAAAAATATTATTTATAATTTCATATCTTACCAGATTCTATAGTGTCGGGAGATAACTGTCTTAAATACATCCTATCCTGAGCAATATGCAACTGTTTTTCTTCATCATATACCTGCAATATACTAAAAAATTTTTATTGTGATCAAAAAATTAATCGTGATTAATAACTAAAAATTAAATAAATTCTTTTAAAAATTGATACAGTTTACTTACATCATAATAACACTGAATTGTCAGTTAGATGTATTCAAAAACAATATAAAACTACATTTAAAATATTTAACACAATGAAAAGCACCTAGAAACTTATATTGACACAAGGGTTACAATTTTAAAAGATGCAACTATTAGCAAATAATATAAAATATATACATGTTACAAAGCTACACATTCCTTCAATTACTTACAATTCCGGTATACAACTAACTGACAGTATCCAGTACATACAGTACTTTGTAATTCATAGGATACCTTTAAAAGCATCTAATATGTTGATTGTATGAATTAAGCAGACTATTACTGGAACACTTTGGAATCAATAATTTTTTAATTCTAGATTTCGATGCTATTTTCATTTACATTCAACTTTTACCCAATACACTAATTTTGTCTTAAAAACATCAGTTACAATATTAAAGTTAACTTTGACCAATTAGAAAGTTCACTTCCTTTTTCCATACTACATATAATTATGATGTAATAAAAAAATTTGTACACAAAGCAAAACAATTAATTAAAATGTGGCTTAAGAACATTCATTAAAATACATAAATTTCTATAGCATTTATTATTTATTTTAAATTCCCTTTCAAATATATGTTCTTCAAAAAAAGAAAAATATAACTAAATGCATCTTTTTCTTTTATGGATTTTATATATTTACTGTATTTTACAAGCATAATTTCTTTAGAAATTACAAAATATACATTTATTCAGATAAAATTAAAAATTCTGAAAACATATGTTTTTTATTAAATTACAAACTTAATTAAATTATTTAGAAAGTTCACCTTTTCTTTATATTGTAAAACATAATTTAAAAAAGAATAAATCTTCATTGATTAGCAGCCTGATGGCTAATTGGCTAGCGCTATGGTGTTTGGTACCACAGGCTTCAGGTTCGAATCCTGGTGGGGCATGCATGTTTGTTAGGAATCCACGTTAGTGGTACAGAATCCATGTTAAACTGTAGGTCCCTGTCTAATTAGCCCAAAGTATGTACAAAATTACTGTAAAGAGTGACAAACCAAACCAAACCAATCCTCAATGATTACTTAATAAATAACTTTAATTAACAGCATTGATTAATTAATAGTTAATTATAATTAACATCATTGATTACTTAATAGTTAACTGTAATTTTATATGTACCTTCATTCCAACAACTCGAATTCCACACACTTCACCATGAACAAACTTTGATCTTTGTTCATTAATTTTATTTTTAGAAGCTCCAATTTCATAAGTTATGGGCCCAATCTTGACATCAAGTACAGATGGATTCTTAAAAGTTCCAGAAACATCTTCTAAACATAAGTACTTTATATCTGAAAAAAAAATTTATTAAATAAAATTTCTAAAAATATATCCCTATTGATAGGAAAAATATTTAGGTGGTTTGTAATTTTTATTAATTGCTATAAAACAGATGAGAGAAATTTCATTTGATTTGTTATATTATGAATTACATAAGGTAAAAATGCAGAATATTAATTTTATAAAAGTATGTATCAAAAAATTAATCAAATTTTAATACATTGAAAATATTTATAAAGAAAAATTTTTTAATTCATTCATCAATCACCATATAAAATCATTATTTATATAATTTTTTCAATTTGTGTGTTATACACATTTATAATTTCGCATTTCCAATTCGTTTTAATTTTTTTTTTTTTTTTTTTAATGAAAAAAAAAAAAGGCATCTTGAATTATTAATTAAAATAACAACAATTTTAAATAAAAAAAGTTTATCAAGCACATTAAATATGAAATCTCGATAATTATTAATGAGAAAAAAATTATTAAGATCCTATTTACCTTTGCCTGAAATATTTATACACTTAGTTCCATAAAAAACAGGCAAGAATCCTGCAAGTTCTTCAACAAGTGGATCAGTAAGAGGATTATGAAATACACTTTCATAAAATGTCATTTCTTTTACAGCTCTGCCATTATCTTCAAATAGTGGTTTTAAAATTTGCCCATTTTTATGTCGCAATATTCCTATGGTAATAAATAAAAAAAAATCACCAAGGAATTAAAGAATAATATTTATTCATTATATAAATTTTGTTTAAAAAACTTAAAATTAATCTTTCAAATATTTATCTAATTTAATATAAATGCTAATTACTTAAAAAAATTTATTTATATTCTTCAAGTTGATGTAAAATTAAACAACATTTTAATCAATATTAATAGAAAAATTTCATAATTAAGATCTCTAAAAATCAACAAATAATAATATAGAATGTTATAAAACCTGAGAGAATATAACCTACATAATTTATGAAAATTGATATATTATGAACTAGAAATCATTTGAATAAGTAACTTTACCACATAAACAGAAAGGCAATCAGGACCTCAACGATGAAAATATTTAATTGTAAGTCAAATAAGAAATTTAGCACTTTTATGATTCAGATAGAAATTAAAAATTTAAAACAATTTATTTAAATTAAATATAATATATCACTTTTGATACCTAATCCCAATCTCCCTTTGCCATGTTTATGGCCTGCTACTTGGTACGGAAACAATTCGACTCCATCAGGTAAATTATCCAGATTAACTGGATTTTTAATACTTTCGTCGCACATTTTCTTTTATATCTTCTCCGCCATTAAAACTGGAAATGCAGACCTAAAGAAAAAGAAAACAGCATTCAGTTATCAAAATCTAAGATTTAGAGGAACTTTTTTGATCAGGGAGGGGGCGTACATCTTTAAAATAAAAAATAATATAAAAAGAACATTATCCACAAATATAAATGAAATTTCACTAATCATTAAACAATATCATCTATACATCAAATAAGTAAAATATGTCACAGAATTTTAAAAAAAATAATAAATAATTTTATAGAGATAAGCTATGTTTACAATCTATACAGTTAACTAAATCCATAATTAATAACTTAATTTATTTCAAATTATACATAATTCTCGAAAAATTCTGACATACCACTTTCTTCCATTATCTAAAAAGAGCAGTCAATAATAAACAAATGACTTTTTTTGACTAATATATATGGTTTCACGCTACCTTGCATCACAAAATGTAAACAAGTTTTTTAAAACAAATGTAAATAGTGGATTTAACAGTTAAGACTTCTCACTTCATAATATTTATACATCTTCCAACTTGTATTTGAAAAGATGGAAATTTGAAAAATAAAAATGACTCGAAGAGTAATAACTCACTAAAGATGTGGTATACTTTATTAACAAAATTAATTATTTGCTAACTTCAAATTTTTCCATCGCGGAACCGTAGATTTTTACTTTAATTAATTAATTAATTTAGAATCGTGAAATTAGTATAAGATACTTAAAAAAAAAATATCTGAGTAAAAGGTTTGCAAATATTTTTTTTTCTAATGCAGCTGGCTAATACTTAGACAATTGTCTTTGACAATTTTGACAATTGTCTTAAGGCAAGCTCTGCACCGATGTTACTCACTTAGCATTACCCAGGAGGGGCGTGTAGCATGAATATAAGCTATGGAGGCGGAGTAACTATATCCCTGCAACGCTCTACGATCCTGTTAGACCGGGAACTACTGTTTAAAGTGGATTCCGAACCCCTACAAACATCCATGGTACCGCCGGGATTCGAACCCGATACCTGTGGTACCAAGCCACAGAGCGCTAGGCACTCGGCTATTCAGGCCCCAGGTTTACAAATATAGAGGTTCAAAAATTAACTTTCCTAGTGTTAAATGAGGAAACATTATCTCATAACAATATCTCGCATTTTAATTAATATATTTCTCTAAACTTATGCACTAGTCATTAAAAATTTCTACAATTAAAAACATAATTTTAAACAAATTTTGCAGCATATATTTAAAAATATATAAAATTAAATACCATTATGAAAATAATTTAAAATTAAAAAGCAAAATTAAATACTAAAATTTATCCAAAAGGCTAACTAGAGTAAATTCTATACTTTTTATGTCTTTAGCTTTCTAGTGTCATTAATCCTTAAGATATAAATATTTTCTGTTTTATTTTTTTTTTTATTATTATTACATACAACTGATTTCATCAACATCTACACTTTTGAAATGTTTGTTATTTTTCATTATTAAATAAATATTTTTTTAAAAAAGGGCATTTAATTATCTAATTTTCTCATCAAAGGGCATGAGTCCACCGCTATGTTTTAACATTTTACAGTGAAGAAGCTAGTGACCGCTACATGGCCAAGGATCTCCGTGTTAATCGACAATAAGAATATAAATATTCTTGAAATTATTATGAAAAGTTTACGAGATATTAAAGAAAATGTGAATTAGGAGCATATTCCAGAATTTAATAAAAAAAAACTATTATAACAAGAAGGCTGAAAAGTTCCTAGGCTGACACATAGATGGCGCTACTAGTATTAAATCCGTATGATTTTTAATTAGGCCTAACCTTCAAAAGACACGTGTATAGATTTGACAGCTGTTGCACTATTAGTATGTGAGTTATAGCATTTTTAGGGTTCATCACGTACAGTCCACTCGGCTCACTATCGATTGGACTCCGGTGTGAAAGGATGGAGCCATGCTTCATTCATTGTCCCATATCGACGCAAAAATTGGGGTTTATTACAATTGAACAGCTCCAAACACTGCTTAGAATCACCAATTCGTTGTTGTTTTGGGTCGATTGTGAGCTCGCGCGGCACCCACTTTGAACAGAGTTTTCACATATCCAAATATTCATTCACGATATGTCCAACACGTTCCTTTTATATCTTTAGGGTCTCAGCTATCTCCATCAACTTCACTTAACGGTTATCAGAAATTATTTTGTGGACGTTTTTGATGTTTTCGTCGGTAACAGCCTCTTTGGGGCGTCCACTGCGTGCATCGTCCTCGGTGCTTATTTCGCCTCGTTTAAATTTAGCAAACCACTTCTCTACGGTTGATTTTCCTGGTGCAAAGTCCGAATAATGTTTATCAAGCCAAGCCTTGGCTTCAATAGTATTTTTTTTTTTTTTCTTTTGCCAAAAAGCAATGCTTTATTAACACACGAAAATTCCTTTTTATCCTTTTTTTCAAACTAACAAAAGTTGCTTCACTAAAAATGCTATAACTCACATACTAATAGTGCATCAGCTGTCAAATTTATACACGTGTCTTTTGAAGGTTAGGGCTAACTAAAAATCATATGGATTTAATACTAGTAGCGCCATCTGTGTGTTAGCCTACGAAATTTTCAGCCCATCTGTTAGTTTTCCTGATTCGGAGATAATTATTTTTCTTCGAGCTCGCTAACCCCAAAAAGTTTCATTTCTTGTATTTCCAAAGATAAAAAGTTTACATGATTAATCGTCTTATATATTTGTTTTTGATCAAACGAGTTAACGCTGAAGATGCTGCTGCTAGGGATCGGGAAGCGGAAAATTAACTAGAAAATAATTAAATTAATTTGTTATAAGTTTTGAATCGTTTTAGTTGAATTTTTTACACAATTAACCAAGTTTTCTTATTTAAAAATGCTTATAATATTTTTTCGAAAAATAATTGTGTTCTAGATTTCTCCAAAATGAAAAATCATCATAATTTGACACATAAAATATTAATAAATAATGTTGTAAAAAATTTTAAATGTGCACATTTTATGGTTTAAATACATTTTTAAATAAAAAAAAATAATAAATCTTTCTGAAAATATGCAATAATTCATTTTTTTAAAATCAGAAATGCGCTGCTTTCTTATTTTATATTAAATTGATTGGACTTAATCAGAAAATAATACATTTTATTTTTTTGAATTATATTTTAAATTATATTTAAAACTGTTTAGCTATTTAAACCAGGTATAAGTAATTTAATTTAATCTTTTAAAATGTGCATGTAACAGACTTTTTTTATATACCGTTCATAACATTTTCATGTGTCTTTCCGATAATATGCGTACTGAATTCAATGGATAAGCGTCAAACCACCATAATTTCCTGTTCACTTATTTATTCTGATTCAGTTCAATAACTTTCAGTCTTTCTTCTAATATTATCTCGCTCTTTATTGATCGCAAATTTCATGTTTCTTAAAAAATCCCCAATGTTTTTCATTTTTCATTCTTTCTTTTTTTTTCCAATTCATACGATTACCATTATCTATTCATTGTGACTTTTCTTTCCTACTTCCGTCAAATAGCATTGAGTAAATCCTTATTGCACTGTAACCGTGCTTCCTTCTACGCACTGGCAAGAGCGTCCCCTGTGGCTTTCAGGAGAAATGATCAGTAGGCCTCGAGACTTTCATACGAAAGGAAGTACAGCACAACCAAGCGTTTCTGCCGAGAAACTTTTAGTTTACAATCTCTCACCTGAGAGAAAATATGTTTAGCACAACCCTGTGTATTAGTTGACCTACAGACTTTCACCCGAAGATGAAGTATAATTCGAGCACTCTGCGCATACCTGAGTATCAGGTTTTTAGCCTAGAAGTGGAATTTTTCCACCAATCTATAATTATATGTCTCTAAATGTGTTAAATACTGCGTGTGGTGCTTGTGCAAATGTCAATAAAGCTGTGAGGTCTCCAACATGTGCCTCAAGTATTTCAACCCAACCAGTTACAATCTGGTTGCCTAACCCACACACTACAATATATTAAAATATTAAAGGAACCTTATAAGATGAAAAAAAAATTCATTAGAACTAACTATATACATTTTAAAAGGAAAAACTATAAATATAAGAATATTTGAATAAATAAAAGAATATCCGGAATAAATAAAAATAAAGTAGCTACAGCTTTATTGGATAAAAGGACTTTTTTTTTTAAAATTATCTTATTTATTTATTTTTTTAAACTTTCCTCCTCCCTTAATTAAAATTCTGCATTCCTACCGTACTAATCGCGATTTTCTTGTATATGTAAATAATATTGACTCTCTTCATCATCGTCACAACAGCTTCATGGTGGGCCAACCGTTTGCCTACTTTCAGATTTCGAGACAGAAGATTTTTCTTTTTACGGGGTAGGTTGTCATCATTACACCCAACGCTCTACAGTCATATTAGACAGGGATCTACGGTTTAAAATAGATTCCAACACCAGAATGTCACTCAGCTATCAGGCCCAATATCGACTCCAATCTTCAAATTATCTTGGAAGAAGTTCCACAAGGTTATCTTTTTAGCCCCTTTCTTTATAATATATATTTATCAATGATATTCCAAAATCTCCTTATAATGAAATCCTTCTCTACTCTGATGATACGGCTAACTTAATTCAAAATAAAACCAATGGGTTTTTTATTTTGAATTAAGTTAGCCGTATCCGTTATCATTCTTACTCTTCAAAATTATATTAATTCTCTTCGGACTTGGTTAATCCGTTAAAAATTCAATTCAATACTGACAAAACTGAGGCTGTTCTCTTTACTTGCAAAAAGAAACTTATTAACCCAACTATCACTTTTTTAACTATAACTCAACTATCTCTTGGTCCAAATAAATTAAATATCTAGGCATCACTCTTGATAAAAATCTCACTTACTCTGAGCATATTAAAAACCTTCGAAATAAATTTAATACATCTATCCATTCTATCCCAAAATATTCTTTTATATTCTAATATGTAGAAATTCTAACTTGTCGCTACATAACAAACTGCTTATTTACATGTAAGTATTACATGCTACCCATGATTACTTATGCAAGTCCAGTTTGGGGCTCTGCAGCAAATAGTAACTTGGAATTCCTCCAAAGACTGAAAAACAAAATACTTTAGATGCTTACCAACTTACCTTAGTACTTCAGGAATCAGGATATTAGACAATCTCTAAACCTTCCAAACATTCGTTATTTTACAGTAAAATTTGAAACATTTGTACAATAGTCTTTCTCTCACTCACAAGTTTGGTTTTAAAATCTCTTTCCAGGTATGATATTTCTTCGTTTAAAAATAGAAAAAGACCGCGCACTGTTCTCAACATATAATACGTTATTTTCTCCTCATTCTACTTCAAACTACTTCAAACCCCAACCGGCAGAGGGCCTCATTCTATTTTTATAGGGTTTTTTTCCCCTCCCCCCCATTTCTTATAAATATTTTTATTTTTAAGTCTTCAATTTTCTTTTTATTTCTTGAACTTATTCTTATTATTTTATTTATTACCTTTCCCTTATATATATATATATATATGTACAGGGGGTTTATAATTAAACTACCACTTTCGAAATGCTGTAAAAAAGAGAATCACTCTTCACAATGAGTTCAAATTTGAACTGAAGATATTTGAAGAAGAGGGAAACGGTATGGAATCAAAAATATTTCCAAAGTGTATTAATAGATGGCGCTGTAAGCGGCGTAAAGAATGTGAATTCGGCTGCCAGTGAAAGTTTGAATCGAATTTACAACGTATTTTGTATGAATTGCACATTAAAGCAACTGCAATGTTCAATGTGCTTGATTATTTCGGTTTTTTGACCGAAAAAAATGACTTCCAACTCATTCAACAGTCATGCCACTGTTAGTGGAAGGTTCATCCACCACCGCAAGGTCATACCAAATTGGATGGGAAAAATCGGTGCAACTCTTTTTGATTCCATGCCGTTTCCCTCTTTTTAAAATATCTTCAGTTCAAATTTGAACTCATTGTGACGAGTGATTCTCTTTTTTACAGCATTTCGAAAGTGGTACTTTAATTATAATCACCCTGTATATATATATATACACTCAAGAGTCAAAACATTATGACCACCTGTCAATAACGAGGTGGCCCACCTTTGGCGAGCAACACAGCTTCAACCCGCCTTGGCATGGATTAATACCAGTTAAATACCTCTTCCACCTGATCACGTGCCTTCCACGTCATCCAGGCGAGTTCATTGCAAAATGTAGGGGTGGTCATAATGTTTTGGCTCTTGAGTGTATATATATATATAATTAAAATAAAAGAGAAAGGTAATAGAAATAAAATAAGAATAAGTTAAAAAAAAAAAGGAATTGACTTTAATTATAATCACTCTGTATATACATATAATGTGTGTCATAATATTTCAATGGGCATTGACCTAAAACAAACGTTTCTCCAACTTCAAGATAAAAATGTAAAGTACTTTGTTTAACCCACCCAGAACCACTGCAGCTTTATTGCAAAAAGGATAATGTATTTATAAAAATACTCTAATCAAATGTTTGTTGGATTTTTTTTGTGATAAATATTGTTACAAAATATTGCTTCATTATTAAAAGTCTGACTTAATAACGTATAAAGTGAATTACTTACAAATTGCTTTGAAATCATAAACTTAAAAAAATGCAGAAAATTAATAATGAAATGGTAATTTGAAATATTGCTTTGTAATTATCAAATTATATCTTTCTGATCCGATTTAATTGCCTCTATTAATTCCGCTTAACACAATTTTCTTATTTAAACTGCTTTTTAATTGAAAATTACCTTAAAGAATAAAACTCCTAAATAATAATTATGTTGTTGAATTCTTTTCTAAAACGATAAAAAAAAAATCGTTTGGCCGAAATTCTTATTAGTTTCAGCTCTCCTTTGGCAAGTTATTTAAAATGAGTTTTTTTTTTATAATTATTAAATTACTATCTGGCAAAGTCCATTTAATCAGGAAGTCCATTTCCATCAATTAGTAATAAATAACCCGTGCAAAAAAGAAAACCCCAATTTTTTTTTCTGCATTTCCATATTTATCCAAAAAAACAATGCTTAATAGAGCTTACTTGAATCAAATCTAAATAATATGGTGTAGTTAAAACCAATGACGATTTTTAATTATTTTCTACTTGAACGCCATTTTTTTAGAAAATTTAAGCAGTCAAAAAAAAAAAAAAAATGATGACGCAATTTTATTATATTTATCATTCGCTTAAGATAATTATTTTAAATTTAAATGATATATTTGAGATGTTAAAAATAAAAATGTGCAATTATTAATACTTCAACAAACAACTTTAATTATGTTTATCGTTTACTAACATTTTCAAGTTGGAGATATCGGAGTATTTAGTTAATGAATGAAACTTGTAATTTTGATACGGGCCCTTTTCTGTCATTTTAAAACGAGCAGGAATTGTATAACAAAAATTGTTGTATTTATCGTTTATAATTATCTGAATTGATTCCACTAAAATGCTATGTGGAAATCTAATGACAATGACGTAAGTTATTAAGATTTCCCGATTTTTTGGGGGAGGGGGAGAATGCCAACCACCCTGTATATTGAAAGTGAACAATTTTTTTGGGCTGGATTGTAAACAAAATCAATATAAATAATGAAATTTAATAATTTAATAAATGATTATAATTATGCACAGCATGAGATATTCCCCATTTTCAAATGAACAAAAACCGTTGCAGCATTAAATTTTTTTTTTTTTTTTTTTTTTTCCCGAGTTGCTTTTATTAAGTGAGTCAGACTTTTTAATAATTGAAATACGAAATATCTTAAAAATAAAAAATAAAAATAAGAAATATAGTTAAATATTTAGAATTTAATATATAATTGTGATATTTATATATTTTATATTAATAATTTTCATATTTACTTTATACTAATTTTGGCATTTATATATTTTACATTTATTTTATATTAAATTTAACGAAATTATAAAAAAAAAAAAAAATGAATGAATGAAAGATTTACTCTTTTGAAAACTTTTGAAATTCATCCTTTAATAGCCCAGGTAGAGTTACTTATTGGTTTCTGGCGCCATCTAGTGGCTTGATAAAGAAACTTTTCAATTTAAAGTTAATTGTTCAAAAATTAATTAAATTAAAATTGGTTGTTAAAACTAAAATTTATTTTTTCAAATATTCACTTTTTAATGTTTATGCGATTGTTTTATTTGTTTAATATGTTTTTAGCTTAAAATATTTTATTATAAAAGCTATTCTATTCATATTTTATAAATAGGCTATAAAGGATATTCTATTTATATTTTGCATTCGAAATTTTATTTATTTATAAACAATCACTCACGATAACTTTTTCTTCATAATTGTTTAATCGTTATCAGCTTTTTACGTCTAAGATTGAGATTTCCTTTTAATCCTTTTTTACTTTTCATATATCACACAAACGGTTTTTGTTTGTGGAGTGACACATACTTACTTCTGTGCCCAAAAAGTAAGACCAATTTTTTTTTTTCAAAAACTCTTTATTTGTTCTTCCAAATTTATTTCGTAGCCTTCAAAGTTGTCCCCTCCGGACACAATGCACTGATGCCAACTTTTTTTCCAATCCTCAATACATGCTAGAAAGTCATCGGCAGGGATGGCCTTCAAAGCGCGTGCCAATTCACGTTGAATCTCTTCAATCGACTCAAAACGGTGTCCCCGGAGTGGTCTTTTGAGTTTAGGAAATAGCCAGAAGTCACACGGTGTGATTACGGTGGTTGTGGAATGATATGGGTTTCATTTTTGGCGAAACAGCCACGAAGAATCAATGCAGTGTGAGCTGGCGCATTCGGTGTTTTTGGTACCAATCGAGATTTGACGCGTTTGAGGCCCAAAATGGAATGGACCGATCCTTTTGAAATTCCAACAACAGCAGCAAGGTTTCTAATTGTAAATCGACGGTTTGCAAGCATCAAATCTTTAATTTTCTGGACGTGAGCTTCGTCTGTTGAAGTTGATGGTCGACCAGAGGGCTCTTCGCCTTCAACGCTTTATCTGCCTTCTTTGAACTGTTTGTATCGCTTCTAAACATTTCTTTCCGATGTAGGAATGCTCATAGAATGCCTTCTGCAATATTCTATACGTTTCCACAAACAAAATTTAATGCAAGTTCCTTTCTCAATTAATTCAGACATTTCAAAAATCGCTGGAATCCGTTTTAGAGTCTCACAAAGACAAGCGTAACTCAAACACTAATGAACATTTTGGCGTCAAATTTCACACCGATTTCAAGGACAGTGCCAGCAACCTAAAAAATAAATAAAAATTGAAATTCCATAAGCCCCGGGAATTTTAAATTGAAAATTGGTCTTACTTTTTTGACACAGTAGTATACCTTAAAAATTTTCCTCGTTTACAACAATCCGGAGTGTGTACATAATTAATTTTTTTTTCTTGTGAATTTATTTGTATTTTTGGGTAATTTATTCGTATTTTTGAATTAAAGTGCATAATTTACAATAACCATCACTGTCACTAATCATCATCATTATGCGATACTTTTGATGAATTATTTTTTAAGAAAAGGGTTTTTTTTTAATTAAAAAATGCATGCATTGTTTTGAATTTGATATTTAAAATATATATTTTTTCTTTTTGTACTTTTAGCATTATATGAATTTGCAAATCTTTTAAAAATCTAACAACTGACTAATAGAGATAAAATATTGCAAGGTATGAAACTGAATTTATTCTTGTATAAATGTAACAATTTTCTGTTTTTAATATTTCGCTTAATTTGAGAGCTGATGAAAATGAAATAAAATGACAGCGAAAGTTTTCATCATTTTAAAATTTATTATTCAAAAGCATCACAAAATCAAATTTCATTAAATTACAAAACTCACTTCTTAAAATTTATTTTACAATGCCATGAAATATATTAAAAACACCTAACTAAATCATAATTACTGTGAGACAATCAGTTTTCTTTTATATAAAACTTCAATACAAAATGTAACAAGATTTTGTATCAAATATTTTAATTTCAAAACCAAGAATTTATCAATTTATTCCACTTTAATTTTTTTTATTGGAAAAACACATGCTTAAACAATTGCTGAAATAATTTTTTAAATAAGTATTATTATTTCCATCATTTTAACTCTCTGAATTTTTACATTTAATTTTAAATAAATTAATTATTTACTATTTTATTTAAGAATCAAAAAAATAATACATACTGTTCCATAAATATAGACATCGAAAATGGCATTCCAAATTAAAGAATATTTCATGCACTTGTAAAAATGATTCAGTTTGTTTTTATTCAATTATTTATATGAATCTATTATAAAAACAAAGGCGATAACTAAAAATTAGTATTTCTGAATAAAATAATAATTTATAGTATTTATTTATAATAATATTTATACTATATTTGTTTATAATAATAAGTATTTATAATAATATGTATTTATAATAAATAATTATTTATTGAATAAAAAATTCGAAAATTGAATAATCGTCTGTCGTTTAAATAAAAATATCGTCTGATTTAAACTTGAAAAATTATTTTTAATTGTTTTTAATAATAATATTTATTCATAATAATTTATTATAAATAATTATTTTATGAATAAAAAAAATTTTGAAAATTGAGATATCGTCTGATTTAAAATTGGAAAAATTATTTTTAATTATTGTCTGCTTTTATAAATCGTTTTCACCGATGATTGGTTACAAAACGATTCTTCTCAATAATTATCGTATGATTTTTTTTTGTTTCACTTTTACGGTTTAAGAATATTTTTTAGAATTTTGGGAAATTCTGAGTGCCAAAGAGATTTCGAAGAGGAGCAGGTTATTAAAATTTTAGATTTTTAACAGAAAATATTCGAAAGAAATTTCTGAGATTTGAATGCATACTTTGTGGAGTATTTATAGAGTTTTGATAAAAGAATAAAATGGTCTAATATGAGAAGATTTTTTTAAAAGAAATAAAACATCTCTGCAATATAATAGAATGACAGTAAGTCTGGCATCCAGTAAAAATGTGTCTTTACAACACATTATCTCTATAGTTGAAGTACAGAAAAAAATAGATTGATAGAATACTAAGGTATTTTAAAAGAATAATTTTCAAGAAAACGTTAAAGAAGACTTATATAAATGCACATCTAAACTGGACAAGAAAAATGGTGACAAATGACTATTCTATCATAGTTAGAGAATATAAAAATAATTTAGATGGATCCAATGAATAGAAATTTTACCATCATGATTTAACGATTAACGTTTTATTTTATAGGCAAACAAGATGGAGAATCATATTGGTCATAAGTTGGTCATCTTTTGAAGAAGAATATAGATTTTAAAGACTATCAGAGGATCACTTAACCAGCATTAATGGATTTTGGAACCTACATTTTATTTAACTGGACAAAAATGGAGGTTTGACAAAATGGCATCAGAGTCATCGATTGGACTGCACTTATTTCGGATTTTAATCCCATAAAAAACGTGAAGGATCAACTGTCACGAAAAGTGTATGAAAATGGATTTTTAAAATCATGAAACTTAAAATTGCGATAGAGTGGAAGCATACCATGAACTATTCTATGAATTTATGAAAAATGGAGCAATTTCAATGAAAGTCCTCATATTTGAAGTGATAAAAAATAATGAAAACTCTAATAAATATTAGCATTTGTAGGTATGTTGTTAAACTTTAAAATTTATCTATAAGACATTTTAGTGTCTATAAATATGGGATATATATTTTGTAATTTAATGAAATAAATAAAATTCTTGAGTTTTCAAATGTATTGACTTTAAATGATATTTCATACAATCATACACATCAAATATTTTATTCTTAGCTTCTTTGTGAATGGTATTTTATGCTTACGTCTATATTTTTGGAACACAGTTTAGCAAAATAAATTAACAACATTAATTAGGCTTAATTTTTTCTAGAAAAAATTAATTACTAGTAATTGTAGAATTTTTTACATTTAAAATTGTTAAAAAAACTAAATTTTTTTTGTGCCAAATGAAATGAATTAGTTTCTGAATTTTTTATAAATTTGACTATAAAACAGTTTGATAACGTCTCACTTAATCTTGTTGTTCCAATAATATCACACATTTTACAGAAGGACGATTCAGTACTTTGATACAAGTAAACATCACTCAATTTCTTTATATAAAATATTTGAACTTTAAACATCAATAATATCTTTGAAATATTTGAAAGAAAGAATAAAAAAAACTACTAGTCATTAAAATGAGTTCGATTAAAAACCTTAAAACAATCTTTCAATTCTCAGCTTTTAATTTTAACTTTTTTGATCATCAAATTATTTACAATATCTTAAAAATAATATCACCATGTAATATTTTTTTTTTTTTTGTTTTTAATCAATTTCATTTGCTTATTGGATGACAATCTTTACTTCAGAAAGAGGACATTAAAAAAAGAATTCCAATATTTTATATTATTTCCATTGCAAGGCAAATTACATTTAAAATGAGATAAAAAGAGGTCTAAAAACAATTTTTTGTGTGTGTATACTTTTAAACTTCCTGTTATGATTTTATGGAGTATGAGGAATTTAATATAAACCCAAAAAGATTTTTTTTTATCTACATATTTTTGTAGACATCGAAATCTTCATACCAGAATAATGCCATGGTTCCTCTATAGTAAAAAAAAAAATCACTATTGCCAAAATCGAATTATTCTGGATCCAAAATTCAAATAAATATTTTGTCTATGTTTTACAGTCTATACATAAAACAAAAAAAAAGACAATTATAGACATTCAGTTTGACAAATGATAAAATAAAACTTCTTCTATAATACATTTCTTCCACAGAGATTCAACAGCACTTATAACTCAATGATGAGCATCTTCACAACTCTGTGTCCTGAGCAAACTCGTAGCACAGCAGGTTTGAGCATTTCGAAGTGTCCTGGAAGAACTCAAGCAGTTTTGCGTTAGGTTCGAAACCTGGCACTCCTCCTCACCGATTGCAATCGAAGTCTTTGTCCCACCCGGAAAAGTCTGGTGGCGAGTCCTCGATCATGATTGGGTAGACGTCGAAGTTCGAAACGTCTGTCTGGTCTTTCACCTTTAGAACGAAAAGAAAAAAAATTGTTAGTCATTACGTAACAGTTGTTATGCAGATTTTAAGTACATTGATTATCAATTTTTTTTTTTTTTAATAAAAAAAAAAAATCGTGATTGTTAAAATTTTATTCTTTAGAACAGAGGTCTCCAAACTACGGCCCGCCAGTGTCATCCATCCGGCCCGCGACAGCGAATAGCTCATTGCTGCTGTAATAGGTTGGATAAAAAAATACAGAATGATAATAACTCGGTTTTATTGACTTGCTAGGTAAAGCTTAATGACAAGCATAATACGCAGAAATTTTAATTTAAGCATAACAACTAACAAATAATTGAAATGAATCCCACTAACATTATAAACCAGTGAACATCCCGCTGTTACACCTACCTATTTGCGCTTATGACCACTAGATGTCGTGAAGTGTCACGGTGGTATCGATACAATAGTAATTGTAGTAATTGAATCAGTGAATTTAACAAACGTATGCTCACTCAGAGCGCGTACTCGGTGAATAGTCTAAAAAGTATAGATAATGCCAGAAAAATTAAAACGGTTTTGGCCCTTGGTACTTACTGGAGTAAACAGTATGGCCCTAAGGCTGGAAAGTTTGGAGACCCCTGCTTTAGAATGTAATGAAATTTGACAAAAAAAAATTCATTTAAATTTGTTTCACTAATTGCACAATAAAGAAAAACAACAGCACAAAATCATAACGTACTTAAAAAATATAGTTTTTTTGTAGAATTTTTCCCACGAGAAGAGATATAGCTTCTGTTTCCAGGGGAAATCAATGTATATTCTTTAAAACAAGTGCATAATAACAATCTATCACTCAAATCTGAAAGCAGATATGCAGTGTCGTGGATATTCATACTACACGCAATTAGTGTTTTGTTCTAAGGAGAACAACCTGTCACTCAAATCTGACAGCAGATAAGCAGTGTCGTGGATATTTATACCACATGCAATTAGTGTATTGTCCAAATGAGAATAACCTGTCACTCAAATCTGACAGCAGATAAGCATTATCGGGGATATTTATACCACATGCAATTAGTGTATTGTCCAAATGAGAATAACCTGTCACTCAAATCTGACAGCAGATAAGCATTATCGGGGATATTTATACCACATGCAATTAGTGTATTGTCCAAATGAGAATAGAGAGTTTTTGCATACCGTATTTTGGACGTCCGTTAGCTTTTTCTCCCTAGCGCGCATGCTCATAGGAAATTGCGCATGCGTATCTGTAATAATGTTTCCTATGAGCATGCGCACTAGGGTGAAAAAGATAACGGACGTCCAAAATACGGTATGCAAAAACTCTCTAATAACCTGTCACTCAAATCTGACAGCAGATAAGCATTATCGGGGATATTTATACCACATGCAATTAGTGTATTGTCCCAATGAGAATAACCTGTCACTCAAATCTGACAGCAGATAATCGGTGTCATGGATATTTATACTACATGCAATTAGCGATTGTCTGTTTGACCTTCACAAGTCGAAACAATTACGGATGGGATATGGACTACGTCATGAGTTGCTGCATCGTGATGGGTGATAGACTATGGGCTGAGGAATTCCACATCAGTTGATACGTGTAAGTGCCCAATTAAACTATCTCATTGCAATAGCATGGTGTTAGTGATACGCTGTAGCTAGTTGTTTTGCATACATCTTTCCTTCCCTTTTGGGGCATTATACGTATAATTGATAAAGATATCTGCCTTCTAATTGCTGCTACAACGAGAGATATTTTCTTTTAGAAGAAAGATGTAGTCTATTTTCATTAGCTTCAAATAATGGTCATCTACGGCATATACAGCTCTAGAATTTCCTCGGCTTCTAGAAAATGATTTTGTTCTTAGAGATGCATTCCACTCATTGACCAATTAGATCGCCAGGTCTCTCTCAGATAGAATGTAGACCTGATAATTATATTTGAATTAATTAAACCTTTATAGAAGTTTAGTTAGAACTTGACAACGTTATTATCGCCTAATTAGCGCATGAAGTGGACTAACAAAAGTAAGAGCAATAAAAAAAAATTTTGAATTTTAATTCATAATAATTAAAATATATAAAATTTGTCAGAGTAATTAAAAAATCATGACGGAGCAATAAGTTAACTTGATAACATAAACAAAAATATTTGCATGTAATTTTACCTTTGGCACAATAGGAGGTGTTAAAGTTCGATTTTTCAATCCATCCCAATCGAATCCTTGGAACCATCTAAAACAAAAATAAAATATCATAGAAACAAAACAAAATATCAATCGCAAATTTATGTGATTACTTATCTTTTTGATCTGATTATCAAAAATTTTTAAATGATTAAACATTACTAATCTAATTTTAAAGATATATTTTTAGTACAAATTTCAAAAGAGAAAAAAATACTACAGCAAATTAACTTTAATGTCTATAATTATATTTCTAGATTTTCTAAATGAAAATATAGGTTTGAATTTGCTAAAAGAAAATAAATACAATAAAATGGAAAATAAATACTTGCAATAATACCTCATTAAATCATATATTCATAAAATTAATATCAGAACTTTTTTAAAATATACACTAAGTTAAAGTAAATTTGAACTACATTGTTTGTTCATTATGTGAATACATTACTTCTAAAAACAGGCAAAATGAGATTGTGTTTCATTTGTTTAATGTAAATTGAAAAGATTTATACCATTAAACAAGCTAACATCAATTAACTATTTTGACATTCCAAAGGATGGAAGTACTTTTTATAGGTTTGTTTTTATTTCTTTGGTTTATTTTTCAATTCCTTCTATTAGCTCACACTCTCCCTATATATATCTTGTTCAAATTTTCAATCGTTCATAAAATACTTTTTATTCATCCACTCAAGTTCAAATAAATTTTTTTTTGGAACTTCTAGTGGATGACACTGGATGTTAATATAGTTTTTTTCAAATATTCATTCAGTAATTAAATTTAATTTATTAATTTAATTTTTTTTCAGATTTAAGTTGAATGTATCTAACAATAGATGGCGCCAAATAAACTTTAAAAAATGAATGAATATTATTTGTAAAGGACTTTCTGCGAGAGAGTGAAAAAAAAGTAGGAATTGACTTAAAAATTTTTTTTTTTATATTACTTGTTTATCATGTAAAGGGAAAAGCTTTATACCATTGAAGAACCTAACATCAATTAACTATCTTATAATATAAGTTTTTGACATTCATAAAGGGTGAAAATATTTGTTATTGCCCGACTCGTGGTTCAGTGGCAACATGCGTTGCTGCCGAACATTAGGGCGGAGGTTCAGTACACTGGCGGCTTTATTGTAGACACTGTTTCAAAAAACGATGGCACTCTATGGCGTTTGGGATATTCAGCCTCTTGCCTCATTAGTCGGACTATTACAACTATACCACACCACGCTGTGCCTAGAACTGAGTTGCCCCTTTACAGTTTAGAAATAATGTTGGTGAGAAGTCTAATTGGGCTTTGTAATGCTTTACCGTCATATGAGACCGGGAACTACGGCTTAAAGTGGATTCCAAACCCCTACAAACACCCATGGCATCACCGGGATTCGAACCCGATACCTGTGATATCAAGCACCAGACCGCAAGCTACTCGGCCATCAGGCGCCTAACCGTTAATCGGACTACCTGGTGGGAATTTCCGGGATTTCTCCCATATCATACGCGAATACGGGTTAGTTCCCTCAAAGGTCCTCCTGGAAGGCACCGCCCTCCTTCTTCAGCTACACGGAGCCAAGTCAGACTTCTACGTACAGGTGCTCTATCCCAACAGAAGATGCCACCCCCCTCTTCCCTCTTTCCATGAGACCTCACGGATTCATGGACTTGGTCTAGATGATGTTGTCTACCAAGTGTGATAAAAAAAAAGTATTTTTTATTTAATAAGCATAAGTGCTATTACTTACAAATTATTTTCGCTTTCTTCTTAACAATATATTTTTATAAATCGGAATTTATAAAAAAAAAATTGTTTAATAATATTCAAAATAGTTAGCGTATGTGTCAAATTTCTGTAAATTTTCTAAATGGAAATGATATATATTTAATCATTTACATTCACAAAATAAAAGACAAAATTGTTTTTTAAGAAAAGTTCAAATGGTATCAATTATACAGTAGAATACGTATGGTCACCATATGTTAACACATTATTGAAACTGGTAATTAAGGAGAATAAAACATGTGATATTTTAAAATTTATTTTAATAAAACACATAATGATCTAATTGTGAAATTAATCACGAATTTGACTTTTTAATTCAAATGTTTATATTTCATGAGTATATAGTTTTTATTTATTCGAAGTTATAATAACAAAATAAATGCAGACTTCTGTGTTAATAAGAAACAGATGTTTAAAATCTTTAGCAGACATGACAGGATGTTGCAAAAGAATATCGTTTGAATTTTTTTTTATGTCAGAATATTCTTGAGACTGTTTTTAACAATGTAAATCGTTGCCATATTGTAATTTAACAATTAATGCGTTTTAAGCAATTTAAAAAAATATGTACGGAGGTTTTAAAAAGAGATAAAATAATAAAAAGTGTAGAGTGAATTGTTTAAGATATTTAATAGAAATTATTTGTTTAAACTATGAAAAAGTGTCCATGAAATTTTCTAGAATATTTGTAGAATTAGAATTCGAGTTATTTTCCCAAACGATTTTTACTAATTAAAATAAGTTGATAAATAAATGTTTTATCGTGAATAGCTATTAAACAGAAATAACAAAATGGAACAATTATTATTTGAAACAAAAAACTTTTTTACAGGTAAAATATTTTATATATTATAAATAATTATTGTCTGTATTATTAAAAGTTTTAATTAAATAAACATAAATATATAATAGGATTTTTTCTAATTATTTAAAATAAATATTTTTAAAGTTTTCAAAAATGAGATATTTAAAATTTAGAATCTTATATATAGTATTTAATATTGTAGATTAGTAATTATATTTTATTTTAAGCGTTATATCGCGTTTCTGTTGCTCTAACGAGTTTTTCCAATAGTTATTATTGTCCATATTATTATTGTAATTATTATCTGCATTAATTATTGTCTGTATTTTTATATGTTTTAATTAAATAAATATAAATGGATAATAGGATTTTTTATGTTATTTTAAATAAACATTTTTGAAGTTTTTGAAAGTGAATTATTTAAAATTTCGAATTTTTTATGTATGCATATACATTTACATAAACATGTTTTATATTACACTCATGTCCATAAATTAAGGATAATTCAGAATCGCACAGAAATTGAACTCTAAAATAAAAATTTTCACCTGTAGAATTATCACACACATCTTGAAGAAGAATATGCAAATTACAGGAAACCACCAGATGGCGCGGATAGTACGTCACAATGACGAGAGTGTAAGAGATGGGTATATAAGGAATGGTGGCAAAGAAGTAAAATTGTTCACAAGCGCTTTAAAAGCCTTTCAGTGCAATAACCGCATAGTTATGGCACAAAGGAAGCATTTGGATGATTGTCGGAAGACTGGAATGTGGACGTACCCAGCTGGAAGTATCCGAGGAACATGGAATCGCCCAGAGTGTCATCGCCAGGCTTTGGCAACGATTCCAAGAGGATGGTAATGTGAGTAGATGTTACAGCACAGGTCGACCCCAATTTACAACGCCGAATGAGCACCTTTATTTAGCAGTTACTGCCAAAAGAAACAGACGGAGCACAGCATCAGACCTGTCTCGTCGGCTCTCTTCAGCTACCGGTACGACAGTTTCAAGGCAGACCGGGTACAGACGCTTAGGGCACATTGGTCTATATGCTCGTAGGCCTGTCAGACGTGTTCCGCTTACCGCAACTCACTGTCGCCTGCGATTAACCTGGAGTAGAGTGCATGCATTGTGGACACCTCAACAGTGGTCTGGTGTGATGTTTTCCGGCGAGTCCAGGTTTAGTTTGCAGTCTGATTCTCGCCGGACTTTCATATGGAGAGCGCCAGGTACCCGTTACCACCAAGAGAACACCATTGAACGACACCGTTACGGTGGTGCAGGATGGCTCGTTTGGGGAGGAATTATTCTTGGTTCCAGAACTGACCTGCATGTTCAGAGTGTAACGATGACAGGCCACATCTATCGGGATGTCATTCTGGAACAACATGTACGTTTGTTTCGGGGCGCCCTGGGTGCTGAATTTCTGTTTATGGACGACAACGCCCGTCTTCACCGTGCAAACATTGTAGACGAATGCCTTCAATTGGAGGATATCACCCGTATGGATTGGCCAGCACACTCACCGGACTTGAATCCAATAGAGCATGTGTGGGATATGCTTGGCCGAAGAATTGCAGCCCGTCAACCCCCTCCCACCTGTCAACCGGAACTTCGGAGGGCATTGCTTGATGAGTGGTGTAATATTCCCCAAGATCAGATTGATAATTTGATACTCAGCATGCCTAGGCGTTGTAAGGCCTGTATTGCATCGTCCGGGAGACATACTGCATATTAACCATCCTACTAACCATGTTATACTGTTTTTTGTAAATAGGTTCTTTTTTGAAATTTGCTCCAGCGAGTAAAAATCGCAATTTTTATTAATTATGTCAAACATATAGCATCTTTTTTGCTCTTTACCTTTTGTTTAATAAATAGACTTTACAAATAAGTCAAATTTGTTTTGCTTCCGTCTCTTTCTTTGCCTGAATCTCATTATCCTTAATTTGTGGACATGAGTGTAGTATTTATATTTTATTTTGTGTGTTATCTTTATGTTTATTGCTCTAAAGAGTTGTTTCCAATAGTCATTATTGTCTGTATTATTACATGTTTTAATTAAATAAACATAATAATTATTTAAAATAAATATTTTTAAATCTTTCAAAACTGAGATTTTTAAAATTTCGAATCTTTTATAATATTTACACTTTTTATACTAGTGTATATTTTTTATTTTGTGTGTTTTCTTCTTATTTCTATTGCTCTAAAGAGTTGTTTATTATAATGCAGCTTTTTAAATTATCTTCTATCTATAAATTAATGAAAGAAAATGAATAATTTCTACAAAATGTTTAAAAATGATCAGGTAATATAAGAGAGGTTTGTGAAAATATAAAAAAAACCCTAATATTTCTAAAAGTAGACGTCTTTTGAATCAGCTGAGAAACGATGCAAACGATGTGATGTAAGAAGATGCTTTCTCCCGAAATTCTCCCATGCCTCCTTATTTAAGAAGGCCCATAAATAAATGCAATTAGTGTGGCCTGTTCTACTTTGGGAAAGTCTGAAATCAATTAGTAACGTATACGTATACACGTGCTTGCTGTTTTTGAAAAGAGGATTTTTGAAATATCTCTTGCTCAGTTCCGAAAACAAAGCATGTCAAGATAGATTTATCTAATTGTTTTTGTTAATAATTAAGCTTTAATGAATAGATCCTTGAAAATATTGTATCATAAAAATATTTGAATCTTTATGAACTATTTGTATGTTTCCTTTCAAATATTTGAGATTCGGGATATTTTTCTCTAATGCATTTACGTAAACAGCCATCGTGAAGGAGTGCTTGGGTTTAAATTAGCCATCAGTGTCCGTTGCAGTCATTGTTATCAGAAATGTGGAGATACGATGACATAGGAGAACCACAGATCCAGATTTGTTATTATTTTTTTTCTAATGCAGCTGGCAAACAGTTAGACAGCTTAGTCTTGGATGCCTTAAGGCAAGCGCTGCACAGACATTACTCACTTTGCATTACCCAGGGGAGCGTGTAACTTGAAGATAAGCCACGGACCGGAGTAACAATGCCTCCGCAACGCTCTACGATCCTATTAGAACCGGGACCTACGGTTTAAAGTGGGTTCCGAACCACTACTCGAACCCGAAACCTGTGGTACCGAAAGCCAGAGCGCTGGCCATTCGGCCATTCAGGCCCCTAGATAAATTATTATAGATAAGCTAAACTGCTGTTATCATTTATAAATATCCTTTAAAAAAATACGGACAGAACTTTTATTACAACACATTAAAAATAAAGCTACGAATCATTGAAGCTTGACATATTTCCATATATCATTTTGCTTCAAAGTTTTTACTGATAGATAAAAAAACAAAATTATAAAGGCTCACTTGTGTTTCTTGATGTCCGCGATGCCCCCTTTCTGGTACCCCAACCTCTCCGCTGGGTTATCTCTGCATAGACGGCGCATCAGGGAGATGGCGTTCTTGGAAATATAGTTGGGGAATCCCAGGGCGTCGATGCCCTTCAGGATGATCTTGTAGGTCTTCATGGGGTCGAAGGCGCAGAAGGGCGGCCTGCGGATCAGTTGCATGGGTTACAAGACATTAAAAGCAATACAAGATAGCACTGACAGGAAGATATATGTGGGGTAATTTCGTTTTGAGAGATTACATGTCATGTAATAATGGCGAGTAGAGATTCAATAAATTTAAAAGATTAGAGAAAATATATACAGATTGTGGCACGCTTCGTTATGTTCTTATGATTAATATATTTTGAAAATGTTTTAGATTTTGATGAAGTATTAAGACAAGGAATGTAATGCAGCTTAAGTCTAGTAAAAGAAAAGCAAACATTTAAATATTTGAAACACATTTAATTTAAGATTTTGTTTATTTTATTGTATACTAAAAAAAAACGGTCTTTGATCAGTAATGTGCTATCTTGAATGGAGAATCTTTCATCATTCATTTTATATCTAAAAAAATGTTTTTAAATTTGATTTTCACCAACTTAATATTGTTATACGACATATCATTATACCCAAACGCATAATATCGTCACATAACATTGGACTCCAGATTTTATATATTTAATAACAGATTCCAAGGTGATTTTTTTTGCAACTATAACTAGTCATCGAGAAAATAAATTGTTTTCGGTAAATACATTTTTTAATTTAAAATTTAATAAAATTAATTTGTAATTTAATCTAAAAACACAGTTCATCACGGCTGCAAGGATTAAATATATAAAAATCAAGAATGAAAGCAGACTTACGATTAAAAAAAAACCTTTGAAGTCGGCCAATTTTACTCTTTTATTCGAATTTATTTAAATTTTAACTACGTGACTTGTGAAAGCCAACTAGTAGATATGTTAATTAAAAAGGATAAATGAATTATAATTCAATATCTTCGTTGAGCTTTTCAAATAAAACTCTTTCATGACAAAAGTACATGACATATTCTATATCTATTTTGTTTTATGCATCAAATACATTATTGCAGTATTGATAAAATCTCAGAATAGGAGTCGTTGGGATTTGGCATCAAAAATCTTTTCGCTCCAAAGTGAGCCAAATAACGGTTTCCAATCGGAACTTAAGTGAATCCAAACAGTACAAGAAATTAGGGTTACCACATTTGGAAACTTATCACCCAGCTGGCACCCCAAACAAAGTTGCCAAATCCCAGCGGCTCCTATTTTGCGATTTAGCGCAATATTTTTATATCATACTTACGTTCCAGTGAGTAGCTCGTACATCATGATACCTATGGCCCAATAATCCACCGCTTTATCGTGGCCTCTGTTGAGAATAATTTCTGGAGCCACATATTCTGGAGTGCCGCAAAACGTCCACGTCTTTCTGCCATTCAGCAACACTTTGGAGAAACCGAAATCCACCTGTAAAAAGTTTCAATACATGAATTTAGGATTAACTTGAATTCGTACAAAAATTCAATCAATAATTTTTTTAATAATTAAATAAATGTTTCGTAGCGATATAAATTTTTTATCAAAGTTGAAAATAAATGGCCAATTCTTTTTTTGAAAATATTTATGTTCTCTATCATATTTTATAATTTTTTTACAAATTGACAAAAAGAGACTTATACACGTTAAGCAAAAAAAGTTATTAGATTTATTATATAGATTTAAAAATTATTAGATTTATTATTTAGATTCAGTATAGAGAATTACCTTTTAGGTTTTTTTAAAAATGTTCTTAAAGGAAGTATGGAGTATTGTTTTCTCAAAAAATAAAGGGAGCTGCATTTAAAACACTACAAGATTTTATTAGATATATAGAATCTTCTTATACACAATCTTCCTGAGGATAAGACCTATTTATGAAATATATCTATAATGAAATTTTAAAAACTTTCAAATTAAAGACTATTTTTATTTAATTCTTATTAATTTTGAGGCAAAAGTGTTTGATTTGATAGTTATTGGATTTTTTTTTCTAACGTTAGTCTCTGACTCAATATTATATTAAAACTTATCACATTTAAAAAATTTAATGTGATTTCTACAGCAGAAACTCGTATGAAATGAAAATAATTGGAAATGGACAAAAAATATGAGTTTAAATATCAGTAGATTTACAATATATCTTAATTAGTAGAAATGTAAGCACACCATATGCAAAAAAAATTATTATTAAAGTAAATGCCTTATTTATTTTCTTTTTAATTAAAACAAATTTCATGAAAAACTGCAAGGTATGTCACGTTTACTATGACCTCAGATTAGCATAAAGCAAAAATCGTTGAGAAAAATTATATCACTAATCCCGTTACTGGAAACCAAATAACAATATGGCGCCAGAAAGTAAAGTATTGTCTGATGAAAAAAAGCAATAACGGTCAGTTGAGAGTAGAATGACAAACGGTGTGGAGGTCGTTTGTGTTTATTTAGTTGAATTTGATTATGGTTGGTGCTGAGGTAAATTAATTAGGATAAATTCTTTTAATGAATGACTTTGTAAATATAAATTAATGTATACTAAAATTAAAGCTTTTAATCTAATGATTTAGACAACGTAATAGGTTACAATAAACCATAAATAATTTTTATAAAATTAATGTATATTTTTAATAATTATGATAGATTCCATGCAGCAAAATATTACAATATTTTAATTAGTCTCTGTAGATTATAAATTTAAATAAAAATTTCTAAAACAAAAACCACTGAGAAAAATGATATCATTAATTCCGTCATTGAACAAATTATCAATATGGCGCCAGGAAGTAATGTATTGTCTGATGAGTAGAATTGCAATCTTATTATAGCAATTTATATATATTAAACAATTTGTTTGACCATTGGAGTTTTTATTCAAGATGGTTCCTACCAGTTTGACATAGCCTTGGGAGTCGAGCAGAAGATTTTCAGGCTTTAAGTCTCTATAAATAATGTTTTTCTTGTGCAGGTATTCCAAAGCTTCTATGACGCACCCTGTGATGAAGCGTGTCGTGGAGTCATCAAAATTACCTCTGCAAATGAGAACAAAAAAAATGTATCAAACATTTCCAAAGAATAGTCTATTTTTAAAAATAAGACGTACCATGCAAAATCATGGGCAAATAATTATTTATTTAGATCTCTAAAAATATCAAAGTGAAACATTATAAGTTATAATAAATTAAATTACAAAATAAATATTCTAAAGAAATAATGTTCTTTTACGAAGTTAACTTTAATCCTGGTAATTTCGGCATTCGTCGAAAACATCTTGTTTTTTTTGGAGTGGGTGGGGGTGGGGGGTGGGGACCTTGGTAGTCCTCAAACAAACCACCCACTACAACGTTTTGCTTACGAATATGCCATGAACAATCCAGCCAACGATCGATTCGGGATGAACATTGTCTTCCCATATTGCTTTGGCTTGTCGCTTTACGGTCATTTTGTGCACACTTTGGGCTAATTGGACCCGGACCTACAGTTTAACGTAGTTCTAGACCACTCGCAAACATCCATGCAATCGCCAGGATTTGAACTTGAAGCCTGTGCTACCAACGGCCAGAGCGCTAGCCAATTGGTTATCAAGCAGCTTGTCGTCCGAGAAGATATTTAGGGTTAAATGTCCCACCTTTGCAGGTAGTAATTGCTGGTAACTTCCATCATGCAGTCTGCTATCAATGCGAAGAGCTTTTATACACATTGTTAAACCACCATAGAATCTTCTCATTTCTGAAAGAAGCAACTGCAGCGAGCATAGTTAAAGGCCTTAGTCTTCTGGAGGCGAGTTAACAGCAAAACCACGTTCTCGTCGTGCTTCCCAGTAATGGGTGCCCAATAGCTCAGCCAAGAATTCTATTCCAGTAATACAACCGCTAGATTTTATATCTGCATGCGGGACCATAAAACTGTCTGCAGTAACATTCAATGTTCAGCAGTCCTACAGTGGCTCTGTTTGTGAGTGTTCGATCCTTACTTACGATCCTTCAATTTGGCGAGACAGTGGTACGCCTACAGGTCCCTGTCTATTATGACTGTAGAGCATTGGGAATAGAGCTAACAGCCCTATTATGTAAAAAGAAAACATCTCTTGCATCAAAATCTACCAGTAATCCGACGACCTTGGCTCACCATGGGCTGTAATGGCGAGGAGTTAGCTAGTGGCACGCCTATAGCATCCAAGCCTTAGCCTTCTGCATAATAGCACAAGTCCACAAGCCTACTTCCCTCATTTCTCATTGGAATGGGCACTTCCTCACACCATGGTTTATCACCAATCAAGATGCAACAACTCACGGTGTCATGACAGGTTGAGCATAAGCATAAGGCTACAAGTAGGGGAAAGCTTTTTTTATTAGAAGACATTACAAAAAATATATTTTATATTAAAACTAAATTTTGAAGTACATAAGAGCTCATTCACATTGAATCATTCGAGGTCCCAGTGAAGTGTTAAAACAATTACGTTACCTCATAAGTTTAAGCGAAAAAGTAAACTCACTTGTCTCTGAGGATGCTCCACACTTCGCCACCGAGGCATGCCTCCATCAGCATGAACACATACTTGTCGTCTCTAAATGTCTTGTACATTCTGAAAAACAATACAAAAGCGACGAAAGTGAAATTAATTGAAACACTTTACAGTTTTACTAAAGACTTTTCAGACAATTTTTTACTATTCGACAATGCTGAATCAGATTCGAAAAAAAATATTCATTTTGTTGTTTTTAAGTTTCTAGGCAGTTCGATCCGAGTTCATTCTTCATTAGAAAGGTAAATAAGAATCATATTCAACATTACTCAAGGATGTACCACGAATTGCTTGATATATTTCATACACTGTTTGTGATGACAGTGGAGACGAACCTATGACCAGGGAGTCAGACACTGACCAATTAAAGTTTCTTAAATAATGACCACGTGTTGATTTTTATAAACTTGTTTTTATATAATAAAAGAGAGAACAGACAATTGAAAATTTATAAAGTATTATTCTTATAAATATAAAAAAATCGAATTTATGAAAAAGATATTTTAAAATAGATGTTAGTTAGGTGATTTTTTTATCGTATCACTGCACTTGTTTATAATTCCTTATAGTAGTCCTGACAGTCATACCTTAAACTATTCGTTACTTCTTAGAAAGGATGTATCAGTTCTGTTCAGTGTTGAACAAATTGGCAATTGGTTGAACTAATTGGCAGTTCATAAAATGTTATCCGCAAAGATGGTTTATAAACAAAGTCCTTTATTGTGAGCCCATAAAAAATAATATGGCGTTAGATTAGGGGATCTTGGTGGCCATAATCATTTTCTTAGGATAAATCATTTTCACTAACAGGCCCAATTCAGCGTTATTGAGCTCCATCTTTTGAAACACAAAATTAATACTGCCCTCCCGCAATTGTGTAAATACCCATATTTGTAACATGCTCATATATGTGGAATATTTTTTTTTTATTTTCATGAATCTTTGATATTATGTGGAATATTCTAGGAAATATTAAATTTTAAAATTCGGGTATTCATTTGTGTTGACATTACATATAAATATAAAATTACTTATGAATGAAATAGCATATAACTATCCGTCTTCAATGAATAATTATACTATATACCAGAAATATTTGATGAATATTTATATACCTGCAAATGAATGGATGTTTACAGGCCATCATGATAGCACGTTCGCTCAGAGCGTGCTGTTGTTGTTGCGTTTCTACGATGTGGACTTTCTTGAGTATTTTGAGAGCGAAGGTTTTCTGTTTGTCATAAATATACTGGACCTAAAAAGGAACAAAAAGGTATGAAATTATTTCGATGTGTATCAAATGTACGCAGTAAAAATTTTCATAGGATATATTTTTTTTTTACTAGATAAAACAATAACTAAATTATTGTTCGATCAGTTATAGCATGGAAAACTGGCAAAGTCAGACAGATTCAAACTTGGGGAAGAAATTAATTTCGGAGGGGTTTTATATACAATAAAAATAGTTTTTATTTCAGGTAATTAAAATTTCAAATTGCATAATATCAAAAGAAATATTAGCTGAAAAAATTGCAAACTAATTATTAAATTTCTTTCTTTTTAAAATTGCTTTACGTCAAGTATGTCCGACCTGGACTGTAATCCAATAATAGATTCGTCCACTTCCGCTTTAAAATCGGATGTTTACAAATCCATTGAATAGCTGGTAGAGTAATGTTTAAATAGCTTTATAAATCAATTATCTGCAACATTATCAATTATTTTATAAATTATATAATCATAATTATTCAAATCAGAATGTTTTATAAACATATATATCTATTTTTAACTCTATCTGCATTTATTTGCAATTATTTATTTAATTTATCGTATTTAATATATATTTTTTTTAATTTCAGTAATTTGTTTTTAATATTGACGATTACTTAAAGTGATATATGTTTTAAACACAAAAACGATCTGCTTGTTTTTTTTTTCTTTTTTCGAATTTTGAAACATTGAAATTCGAAAAATCTTATATCAGTTTTAATTATCGCCAGTATTAAAATACGTTACTAATTTTAAATTATTACATTTTTTTTTTGTTTACATCATATGGATGAGCTACACCTTGTGAAAAGTTTTCCGTTGGAAAATTTGAAACAGGAAATACAAACAATAATATATTCTTCTTTTTCCTAGGCGCAGCAGCCCCATATTGGACCAAGATCTTCTGCTTACTGGCAGGTTTCTAAACAGGAGAAGTTTTTTTTTTTTTACGGAATAAAGGCTCGTTCTCACCGAGGCGAGAAGCGTTTAAGCGACAAGATTTGACCCATCACTAGACTCACCGCGTTCGCCTGAAACCGGTTTGAAATGCACCGCTCCGAGTTGACCACCTTTCAACTGGACACAGAACTTCACTGGGCGCAATGCTATTTCTGACGTTTCGCTGTGAAGGGTCGAAAAAATTTTCTTGCCTGCCGCATGTAGCACCGTCGCTTCTCGCCTAGGTGGGAAGGATCCTTAAGGTTGTCAACCTGACGCCGAACTCTCTGCAGTCCTATTAGACTGGCACCTACGTGCCAGTCTAAAGTGAATTCCAAACCACAACAAACATTCTCGATACCGCAGGACTCGAACCTGAAATCTGTAGCACCGAGCGCCAGAGTGCTAGTCACTCGACCCTTTGGTCCCAACAATAATCTTAAAAGCATAAATTTAAAAAAATTTAAAAGAAAATATATATATTTTTTTAGATTTAAGTTGCATATATCTAACAATAGATGGCGCCAGATAAACTTAAAAAAATGAAATGAAATTATTTATAAAGGACTTCCTGCAATAAAGTGAAAAAAAAGTAGGAATTGACTTAAAATTTTTTTTTATATTACATGTTTTAAATTTTATCAATCTTACCAACTGCACCCTGCCAAATCCCCCAACTCCGAGGGTTGCCAGCACGTCCAGATCATCCAGTTGAATGTGTTTGTATTCTTCATCAAGGCTTAGAGATGGAGATGATAAATTCGATATCCTGTAAAAAAATACACAGAAAATAATTTTTTTTCGATTTTAATCTGATATCTAAGCAATTATTTGGAGAGCTATACAGAATTTTTATTTCTATATCAATATTTTACTCTTTATACATTTAAAAAAATAAATTTAATTTAAAAATGTAGAATTATGAATGATTCGGAATTTATCAGTTACTAAAATCTAAGGTTTCGATTTTGAAAAAAACCCTAAATAGACACTCTTAACTTTATTTTATTTAATTTATTATGTACATTTAAAACACACCCATATTTTGTATTTATTCTTCCAGGAATTAGTTTATTATTTTAGGTATATAAGTGAATTTTTTTTTTTACCAATGAATATCAAAACGAATAATTTAATACAGGTTAAGGAATAATTTACTAATTTTTATTAATTTTTTACAGACTTTATTAATTTTTTACATACTTCTTTAATGAATTTTTTTACATACTTTATTAATCTTTTACATACATTTTAGTGAATTTCTTTGCATATTTCTTAAATTTTTTTCATACTTTATTAATTTTTAAAAATATTTCTTTAATGAATTTTTTTGCATATTGAGTCAACATTTTATTGACAAAAATGTCCGACCTTCTAACCAGAAATAAAATAGGAAACATTGAACAACATGTTTTTCTAATATTTAAATGTTTAGTTTTTTTATTAAACTAAATCTTGGTCTTGTTCCTGTTTTAATACTTCTTAAAAATCTCAAAACTTTTTAAAAATTACCAATTATATTTTTTTAACTAAGATACATATATAATATAAGATACTAATACATATATACTAAGATACGTATATGATAAGGCGGGGTGAAAGAAAAGCACCAAAGGGTTGCTCATCCTTGATATAAATACTGAAAATCTTAATATCTCAATTTAATAACAAATTCTGTACAAATGTTTTTTGGGGCGAAAAAAAATACTTTGTTATTCATTTTTAATTTGTATACAGTAGGATGAAAATACTTGCTATGTATAAGTTGTGAATTGTCTAAAAGGTATTTTCTGAATGTTGGGCGTTTAATCATGATTAACGCTATAGATATTTTAAAATTTAGTACATTTAAAATTACAACGGGAGATACCGATTACACGCGCAAAGTAAAATAATTTCAAAAGTAAACCTTCTCATTCGGTCTTCATCTCCATAGTCTTTGGTTTGAAGCTCTTGGAGGTCTCCTATGAGTTGATTGAAGGACCTTAAACAAAGAAACAATGTTATTATGTGAAACAAACAATTATTTTTTATTTTAAGAACTTTTTGTTGCATTGGTAAAAGTGACATCCGAAAACACAAAAATATAATTGAAAATATTTGTTCATCTATTCAAAGAGTTTCATAAATGTTTATTCATCTATTCAAAGAGATTCATAAGTATTTATTCATTTATTCAAAGATATTCATCTATTTAAAATGAGTTAAAAATGTATTATTAAAATTAGTTGATATCGATGAATGATATTAATTGCAATTTTGTATTAATTGATTCGCAAAGAAGTTTATTTAATAATTTTGGATACAGAAATTGCATAATTTTATAGGGTTTTTTTTTTTTTTTTTTTTTTTGCAAACAAAATTAATTAAAAATATCCAAATCAGATCTTGTATTTAGTCGGTCGGAGTAAGGTCGGATTTACTGGTGGTGACTGTTAAATCTACTAACTTCAAAAAGAGAGTGTCAATTCGAATAGGGTGTTTAAAGCATTTCAAACCAATAGTTCACTTAAAGAGTATTTTCCGGTTTTCTATCATACGATAGCGGAGCCTGATGGCCAATTGCCTATCGCTGTAGCCCTTGGTACCACGGGCTTCAGGTTCGTATCCTGGCAGTGGCATGGATGTTTGTTAGTGGTTCGGAATCCACGTTAAACTATAGGTCCAGCTCTAATTAGCCTAAAGTGTGCAAAAAATGACCGTAGAGCGACAAACCAAACCCATACAACATGCAAATGCAGGGTAGTTACAATTAAAATGCTTTTCCTCTCCACATCGCCCATAGCGGAGTTGTTGCAGACATGAACTCGAGTCGATCATCAACGTTTAACAACTTTAGAAATACTAAACTTAATGAAAACATTGGTTAACTTACTCTCTGTTCAGAGTGAGGCATTCAACACCAGGGTCCATAGCAATAACGTTGGCTGTACGGCGTTCTTCTCTGAAAAGAAAATTTATGAAGCTTTAGAAATGCTCGTTGTAATTTAACTTGTCTACTGTCTCGTAATTTAACTATGTGCAGCTTAAAATTATTACGGATGAAGTAAGTGTTATAAATGATAAAAATACTCCTTGTTTAACAATTTTAATTAATTCGATATAATGCTATAAAGTTGAAAATTATTTTCCGTAGTCACAGTATTAAAAGTGGTTTAATCAATTATTTATAGTGCAACTTTCATGGATATTGCAACGCCTCGCCCTATACTAGTCCCATAGCGACTTCAAGAAGAGCATCACTTCCAGGTTCAAGGAAAAAATTTAATTTTTATTTACAAACATTATATATATTGAACTGGATTAATTAAAATTTATTATTTACCAAAAATTAAAGAATTAAATAAAATAAAGAATTAAATTTAATTCGTAAGTGCAGTTCACTTCAAAGACGGAGATTTTCAGCATTCTCTAGTCTACGACGAATCTATTTCCCCAGGTCTGCAGCAGACCTTAATTATCACACGGCGCGATACACGAAATCACAAGGGGCTCGCATTGTAAACAGGCGGAAACTTTTGCCTGTTCAATCACTTTCAGAAAAAGAGGAAAACAACACTTCTTGTTGATTTTTCGCAAAAGTCTCTTTTTTTTTTCTCCAAAAACCTCCCTTTAAGAAAATCCGTCAAGAGGGAGTTGGTCAGCTTCCCTCACTTCCACTGGAATAGACAGTTTCTCAGCCCATGATCGATCACCAATCACGATGGAACAAGATCATGGTATAGTCCATATTCTATCTGTAATTTTTTCACCCTGTGAAGGTCGTACAGGCAATCGCTAATTTCATAAGGTCTCATTATTCATGACACTGCATATCTGCTATCAGATTTGAGTGACAAGTTGTTCTCATTAGTACAAAACACTAGTTGCACATATTATAACTATCCACAACACTTGCTAATCTGCTGTTAAATTTGAGTAATACATTGTTATTATGTACTTGTTAAAGAATATACATTCCTCTCACCTGTAATGGAATGCTATAACTCTTCCTGTGTGGAAAATGTTACAATATTGTGAAGTAAAATATTAGGTACCGAAAAACAGAAGATTCTGATAAGAATTAATCATTAAAAATAATAACTACCTAAGAAGAGCTTGTTCCCCAAAATATTCTCCTCTTTCTAAACACCGAATTTCTTCTTCAGTATATAAACCATCATCAGTCACTACTTTTTGCGTTACACGCACCTACAACAAAGTAAATTTTCATAAGCGCAAATAAAATAAAAAAAAATCTCAGAAATTTGTTTTCAAAAATACCATAATGTAATTTAATTTATATTTTATAAATCAGTAAAAAAGAGGATATGTTAGAGCTAAATATCCTCAATAGCAAAGGAATTCTAGAATACCTAAAAAAAAAAAAACCAATTACCACATAGGATTTTAACCAATATTGTCACTGTATATCGCAATGTGTTAGTACACATTTAAACGAAAAAGTTGTGTCATTTAGAATTACCCAAAAAAACCAATTACCAGATATGATTTTAACACATACTGATTTGTCATTGTATGTCGCAATATGTTTCTTAAAAACTATATTACTTAAAAAAATCAACATAATTATTTTTATCATTATAGCATTAAATAATATTAGAAAAGGATATTTGATTTATTATTAGTTATTTTTACAATAAAAGTATCTCGTAAATTATAAATAAAAAATTACAATTGTAACCGTGCTTCCTCCAACACACACTGCAATAATGCCATCTGTGGCAGTCAGGAGGACTCCAGACTCTCACCCGAGAGAAAATACAGCACAATCACGCTATTCTATTGAGAAAAGTTTAGTTCACAGTTTCCCACCCCGAGAAGAAATATATTTACTACAATCATGTGTATTAGTTTGCCTACAGAATCTCACCTGGAGAGGAAGTATATTTCGCACGCCCTGCACTTATCTGAGTATCGTGGTTTCGGCTTAGAAGGGAAATCTTTCCACGAATCTCTAATTATATGTCTTTAAATATGTTAAATATTGTTTCAGTCTAACTGTACGTATGTGGTGTTTTAGCGAGTGTAAATAACGCTGAAAGTTCTCCAACCTGTGCCTCAAATATCTCAAACCCAACCACACCCAATTGCAATCCAGCTGCCCAATTGCACACTACATAATTTAAATCATTTTTAAAACATTATGTGAATGAGAATTATCTTTAATCTCTATAAATAAAGTGCATATATTTATAATATTAAAAAAATACTCTTTATGAAAAAAAAAATCTATTTAAACAATAAATGAATAAAAAAAAATAATTTAGTCCTGTAAAATTAAAACATATATTGTAGTTTGGCAGTTCTATCAAAATCTAAAAAAAGATTTTAAAAATATTCCGATATTAAGTGAAACCTTTTTGTTAATGAATAATAAAACTATTTTTAATAATTAATATTATAATATTTTTATAATATTAATAATATATAAATAAAATTGTTATAAAATATAAATATTGTTACATAAATATTAATGTACATAATAATGATATACATATATATATATATTATTGTTATATAAATATTTTATATTATTATATAAATTATAATAATATTTTGTTATAATAATATTATATTTTTAAAAATTGCTTATTTACTTAAATCGCATTTGACCATTTCGAAAGTAGGAGTATAAAAACTACATCAGGATAGAGTTTCGATTAATCTTAATCTAAATTGAAACAGAACATTTTTAATTTTGTACAAAAAGATTTGAAAATACATATTCAATGTATTCATTGTTACTAATATGCAAAAAAAAATCGTTTAAATATGTAATAAAATATATACAAACTCACCTGTCCATTGCTGATGATGAAGAAAGTATCACCTGTTTGTCCTTGTCTTATAATATATTCGGCAGCTGGATAAAAATCCTGTAAAAATAAATAAACAAACAAAAGATTGAGAAAAGACAATAGAAAAAAAATAAAATAAAAGCAGTGAACTTGTAAAAAAAATTTTTTATAAATAAAAACCCCTCCTTAAAAAAAATGAAAAAATCTAAAATTAATTTGAAAAAATTCGAAGAATTTTCAGTTTTTTGCGCACATAACTTATATGTAAATAGCGCAAAAAGTAATCCTGATGTAATTACTTCAAGCCAAAACAAACATTGCTATTTCAAAAAAAAAAATAATAAATAAATAAATAAAAATAAATAAAATAAGATAAAATAAAGAAATCGGAAGCAAACCTTTTGATTTTTTTAACTCTCATGATATAATAACTTACTATAATTAAGTAATTAATAGTTAATAATGATTAATAATTAGAGCAATTAATTTTATTTACTGTAATTTATAATTATTTTTAAAATTATTTGAACTCACTTGAGAAATAAATAAGAGGTATTAAAATAAGGGACCTCAATGACCGAGTGACTAGCGCTCTGGTGGTGCTCAATGTCACAGGTTTCGGGTTTGAGTCCCTGAAGTAACACGGATGTTTGTAGTGGTTCAGAATCCACTTTAAACCGTAAGTGCCGATCTAATATGACTGTAGAGTATTGGTGAGTAGGGAAAAATATTACCACGTAAAAATAAAGCATCTCCTGTCCCGAAATCTACCAGTAGACAGACGGCCTTGAATCACCAACGGGCTGTTGCGCCACTGATGATAATGATGATTAAAATATGAATTATAAATTAAATAAATATTGCTAAAAAATGAAACTTCATACACAATCTTTAATTTTTTTAATCGAAAAATTGGTTTGGTATGTTTTATAACAGATTAGGAATTCAAAATAAAAGTGTGTTTTGAAGATCGCTTTTGTGTTGTTTCAAGGAAGTAAGGTGTGTTAAGTTCAATGAATAATAAATGTTATATTTATCTGATTTTAGCGTGATACAGTATTTGAAAAACTGCTCATAAATTTTCGTTTACTTTGGAAAAAGTATCTAATACGTAGACTAAATTAAAATGTCAAATAGACTGAATTAAATTAATCCAAAAATGTTTTTGTTATGTTTATTAATAGATTAGCAATTCAAAATAAAACAAAGAATGTTTTTAAGAACTCTTTGGGTTGTTTCAAGGAAAAAAACACATTCTTCCTTGAAACAAACTATTTGGTGAAAGCTATATATTTTTCTGATTCAAACTTGATACATTATTCGAAAAAAGGCTCAAAAGTTTTCTTTCACTTTGGAAAAAGTATCTGATACATAGACAGAATTAAAATGACAAATAGACTGAATTAAATTAATCGAAAAACTGATTTACTGGTTTGGTATGTTTATTAATAGATAAGCGATTCAAAATAAGGCAAAGAGTGTTTTTAAAAACGATATTATGTTGTTTCAAGGAAATATGGCGTGTTAAGTTGAATGAATAGTAAACGTTATATTTCTCTGATTCTAGCTTGATACATTATTTGAAAAATGGCTCATAAATTTTCTTTCACCTTGCAAAAAGTATCTGATACATAGACTAAAAAAGAAGGTTTTATTGCCTTGTCAAGGAGAGTAAAAATGACGTTTATATATTTGTAATCGTATAATCGCAACACTTTATGCTGTAACGTCTCGGCCTATACTAGACTTCAAAAAGAGAGACACTTTAAGGTTTATGGGAATAGTTTAAATTTTATTTACCAACATAATATATATATATATACTATTATGCCCAAAAAGTAAGACCAATTATTTGTTTTTTCAAACACTCTTTATTTATTTCATCGCCTTCAACATAATCCCCTCCGAACACAATGCACTTATGCCAACTTTTTTTCCAATCCTCAATGCATGCTAAAAAGTCATCGTCAGGGATGGCCTTCAAAGCGCGCGGCGATTCACGTTGAATCTCTTCAATCGACTCAAAACGGTTTCCCCGGAGTGGTCGTTTGAGTTTAGGGAATTGGCCAGAAGTCCCGCGGTGTGAATACGGTATAACGATATAAGTTTCATTTTTGGCGAAAAATTCAAGAAAAATCAATGCAGTGTGAGCTGGCGTATTCAGTGTTTTCAATACTAATCGAGGTTTGACGCGTTTGAGGCCCAAAAGGGAATTGAACTATCCTTTTGAAATTCCAACATCATCAGTAAGCTTTCTAATTGTAAATCGACGGTTTTCAAGTACAAATTCTTTAATTTTTGGGAGGTGAGCTCGTTGATTGAGGTTGAGGTTCGTCTTCAATGCGTTCTCTGCCTTCTTTCAACTGTTTATACCACTTCTAAACATTTCTTTCCGATATAGGAATGCTCACCGAATGCCTTCTGTAACATTCTACACGTTTCCGCAAGTAAAATTGAATGCAAGTTCTTTGCTCAATTAATTCAGACATTACAAAAATCGCCGAAATCAGTGTCAGCGTCTCACAAAGCCAAGCGTAACTAAAACACTAATGAATATTTTGACATGAAATTCTATGCAGATGTCAAGGACAGTGCCAGCAACCTAAAAAAAAAAAACATTGAAATTACATAAGCCCCGGAAATTTTAAATTGAAATTGGTTCTTACTTTTTGGACACAGTAGTATGTGTACTAATAAATTAGCAACTCAAAATAACGCAAATAGTTTTCTTAAGAACGCTTTTATGTTGTTTTAAGGAAATAGGGTGTGTTAAGCTCAATGAATAGTAAAGGTTATATTTCTCTGATTTTAGCGTGACATATTATTTGAGAAAAGGATCATAAATTTTCTTTCACCCTGGAAAAAGTATCTGATAAATAGACTAAAAAAGGAGATTTTATTGGTTTGTCAAGGAGAGTAAAAATGACGTTTTTGTATTTGTACTCAATAATCGAAAAATTTATACTGCAACGTCTCGACCTGTAGGTAGAAGTCTGACTTGACTCCGTGACGCTGACTTTTTACGGGGTAGGGGGGGAACTTCCTCACATTAGCGTATTGTATGGGATAAAATCCGGTAAACTCCCATCAGGTAGTCTGACTCACAAAACAAGAGGCTGCACATCCCAAACGCCATCGAATCGCTTCTTTTTTTAAACAACGTCTACAACAAAGCCTTCAGCTGACGGAACCTGCGCCCTAACGGTCACCAGCGGCGTGCATTGCCACTGAGACACAAGTCGGGCTTGTACGTGTTTAAAATCTATTATTGCATCTTCTTATTTAAGGCTCGTTCACACTGAGGCGTGAGGCGTTGACCAATCACTAGCCTCAATGCGTTCGCCTGAAACCGGCTGAAATCCACCGCTTCGAGTTGAGCAACTTTCAACTCTCAAATGCTTGCCGCGTCATGTGACTTGGGTCGAGCCAATAGTAGATCTGCCATCCAGTAGAAGAAACTGGAACTTCACTAGGCATAAAGCGATTTCTGACGCTTCAGTGTGAACGGGTCGAAAAAAATTTTCTTCCCTGCCGCGTGACGCGTCGCCGCCTCACGCCTCGGTGGCAACGAGCATTTAAAGTTCTTCTTACTTCATTGATACTTAAGTACATTTATAAGTATCGTGATTTTGAAGCTCAATCGAATTAACATTATGATTGCAGGTTTTTGTAAATCCAATGAAAAAATTATCAACTACAACTAAATGTTTGTTTATAGATTTTTAAATAAATATATTTTTTTTTAATGCAAAATATTTTGATCTGAAATTATGTTTGAAATGTCATCAAAACTGCAAATATATGGCAAAATATTTCCAAATATTGCCACCTCAATTTTTAACGCATATCATCCACAAGGGTGGCATTTGGAGATTAATTTCTGGCTTTTATTGTTTTAATTATAAATGGAAAGAAATTCACAAAGAGGTAAAAAGCTCATCATCATCATCATCAGTGGTGCAACAGCCCCATGGTGGGCCAAGGCCGTCTGCCTACTGGCAGATTTCGAGACAGGAGATGTTTTCTCTTTTTTACGGGGTAAGGTTACGGTTTTGGGCAATACACCCAACGCTCTGCAGCCATATTAGACCTGGACTACGATTTAAAATGAATTTTGAACCACTACAAACATCCATGGCACCGCCGAGACTCGAACCCGAAACCTTTGGCACCGAACGCCAGAGCGCTAATCCCTTGGCCACCAGGCCCAGATAAAAAGATGCCTTGCAATAATTTAGAAAAGATTCTGAAAATCTTGAGTAGATTTATTTCATAAACTGCACAATTTGATTATTTTAAGAAATTTTGATTCACATTTTACTATAGAAAGTTAAGCAATAAAATTAATTTTAAATACTTTTATACTTATTAATTAATTTTCCGTGTCTGCTAATATTAATAAAAACCACTTACCACTTCTAACACATCCGCCATTTTTGAAAGGATCTCATTATTAAGATTTTTGAGCAAAGGTACACTGAAAAAAAAAAAGTAAAAATAAAATAAAAATTCAATTTTGTAGAAATTGAATTTTTTTTATTTACATAATATTATCTAAATTAATATTATGAAACAAATTCAATTGTAGTTGAATTTTGTTCGTAAAGATATATTTTTCAAAAATAATGAAAATTCTTTTATTCAGGAGCATCACATATTCGTATTCATATAAATATTATATAAATATTAAAAATATTATCTATACATATCATATCATATAAATCATATCATATGCATATCATGTAAATATTATATATACATATTCGTATAAATATTAGAAAATTTTGTTATAATTTTTTATTGAATATCATAATTTTATTGAATCACAAATTTCTCAAAAGTACAAAATGTAATAAAGATATTATAAATTGAATATACTTTAAACTGTTAAAATCAAAAAAATTCGAAATCAACCAAAAAAATATTACCTTTTATTTATATCTCATGTCATAAATAATGGAAATTATTATTAATATATTAATTAATCTATTTATTTAATAGATTAATTAACAATAAAGTATATTCAATTTATAATATCTTTATTACATTTTATACTTTTGAAAAATTTGTGATTCAATAAAATTATGATATTCAATAAAAAATTATAACAAAATTTTCTAATATTTATACGAATATGTAACAAAAATATCTATAAAAGTTTTTTATATATATATATATATATATATATATATATTTTTATAGATATGACTATAATTAAAAAACTGAGATATCTCTTTTATTAGTAAAAATAAAAAAAATAATAATAATTCAATCTTTTCATGTAATATATTTATATATTATAATATAAATATATATATAAATAAATTAATTATTCAATTTATATAACATAAATATATATATAAATTAGCAAAATATATTGTAAAAATATGTAAAGGATATGATTTTTTTTAATCCTTTTTTCAAAGTAAAAAAGTCATATTTATAATATGATTCATATATATAGTATAATATGATACATAAAATAATAAATAAATATGATATCATAAATAATAAGATAATAAATATATATAAAAAATAAATATGATATATACTCAGTCATATATATAAAAAATATACTTTTTTAATCATTTTACAAATTAAAAAAGTCATTATATTCATACATAACAATATGTTTTGCAAATTTGCAAGAAAAACTAAAAATTTTAACTTGAAATATACACTGACAATTAAATTTATATATTTGATTGGAAATTGGAAAGCATTCAATTGATTTCAATTGGAAAGCCTTTTTATATTTTTGTATTAGACACTATAAAAAAAATAATCATCATGAAGTTCTGATACTAATTACTTGTAAAGAATTTGCAAAAATATTTCATATTTTTTTTTTTTATATTTTCCAGTTTATAAGAAAAATTAAAAATTGTAACGTTAAATACATACAAATTAATAAATTTATATATCTGATTAGATTCAATTGAAAAACATTATTATAATTTGTATTAGTCATAGTAAAAATATAAAAATCATGAAGTTCTAATATTAATTACTAAGAATTTGCAAAAAAGAAACCATATTTTTTTATATTTGCCAATTTATAAGAAAAAAATTAAAGATTTTAACGTTAAATATACACCTATTAAATTTATATATTTGATAATATGTAATAGGAAAGTATTGATATACTTTTGTATTAAACACAAAAAAACGAAAATCACGAACTTCTGATATTAATTTCTCGTAAAAAATTCGTAAAAACACTTCATATTTTTTTTAAATATTTGTTGCTTTTAATTTATATGCTTAATTAAAAATTAATTATCTTTTTATTTGGTCCAGTAAAAAAACAAATTAAATTTCATTGTATCTATCCTCATGCAAACCATAAATCTATATATTATTAAAATGACTACATATTCACATCGAGAAATCTATTCAAAATCACAGATGATTATGTCAGTCTATGAAATATTTATTTATATAGGTATTATATTAGGAAATGATATTTTTAAGTATTAGTACTTACGAACAACGAGAAAAATAGTACTTAAACAAGAGCGTGTTTTACTAAAAGTGGCGCTACGATTTTCTCATCTTTGGCGCTGTGAGTATAAGACAAGCCGTCTGTGTGATCACCTGTGTTACAGGTATGGCATAACATTATTTCCAACATAGTGTATAAATAGCATAAAAGTTTGGCGATGCAAAATAGACGCTAAAAGAAAATAAATATCAACCTTCTTTCAGAATTTATCTATTTTTTGTTCCTTTGCTATTAAAATAATTACTTAAAATAATTCGAGGCAGTCATTTTGAAATCTGTGATTTCGAAATTATTAAAATGACTACATATTCATTTAGAGAAATCTATCCGAAGCGCAGATGATGTCTCTATCCATAAAATATTTATTTATATGTATTTGTATTAATCTATATATTATATACTAATATATATATTTTTTATAATATATCGTTAGAATGATAATTTATTATCGATTATTTGATTTATATTATTATAAAATTTTATATATTTGAATTTATCTAATATTTCAACATTAAATATACACTAACTAACATATATATTTGATTATATGTTATAACTATATATTATACATAAATATTAATATATTAATATTTTATAATACTTATCGTTCATTATCGATTACTTGATTATATATTATTGTATAAATTTTATATGTTTGATTATATGCTATTATGGTAACGTTAAATATTCACTAACTAACATATATTTTATATATGTTCGATAGTGCATTTCATAGATCGAATATATATATAGAAAAATATAGATAAAATATTTCAAAAAATTATATTATGCAATAAAATAAATTATATATGCTAAAAGAAAATAAATTTTACATGCTAAAAGAAAAAAAATATCAACCTTCGTTCAGAATTTATTATTTTTGTGTTCCTTTGCTATTAAAATAATCACTCAGTTCTGAACGAATTAAATAATTCAATGCAGTTATTTTGATTTCGAAATATGTTTCATATTCATATAGATAAATCTATTCGAAGCGCAGATGTCAATGAAATGTTTATTTGTATAGGTTGGTTAAATTGTGTGGTGGTTAATTTATAAATACGATGAATAAATGGATAGGAAATTATAGTGTGATTAAATCTTTTAACAATGATAATACAGTTTACAGCATATATGATTAAATTAGGAAAAGTAAAAAAAAAAAAAATTTCAGAATTTGAGGATGTTTATAGGGTATCATGGGCCTGATGGTCAAATGGCTAGTTTGGTTTGTCTCTGTACGGTCATCTAGTGTACACGAGGGCTAAACAGACCGGGACTTACATTTTACAGTGGATTCCGAACCACTCACAAACATCAATGCCGCCACCAGTATTCGAACCTGAAACTTGTGATACCAAAGACCAGAAAGTTAGCCACTTGGCCACCAAGCTGCACGTCGAGTGACTAGATCTCTGGTAGTCTGTGCCACAGGTTTCGGGTTCGAGTCCCGGTGGTGGCATGAATGTTTGTAGGAATCCCCTTTATGCCATAGGCTCCGGTCTCATATGACCGTAGAGCGTCACAGAGCCCAATCAGACTTCTCACCCATACCATTCCCAAACTGTATAGGGGCAACTCAGCTCTAGGTATAGTGATGTGGTGTGGTGTAGTAGTAGTGCCAGTCACTTAGTTATAAGATATAATTAGGTTATGAACTTCTAGGAGGAGTAAATTACTTAAAGACGACAGCAATGCAGGGTTAGAATGACAATCGTAACGCGATAGAGGACATTGCTGCTAAATCGGTAAAACGTTCGCGAAAGGAAAATTGTAATTTTTCAACCCAAAGGTAGTAGAATGAAAAGTTTTACAAATTCGGAGCTACCAGTTATACATTTAGCAAATTGAGATACGGGGGGGGCGGGGGACGGGTACTGTGCACCTGTACGAAAACTCTGCTTGGTGAAGCATATTCCGAACCACCAGACAATTCCATATCTGTTTCAAAGATTATGTGAAATAGATCCCTTCAAGAAAAATGCCATGAATCAGGAATTTATGGCATGGATTTTTGAAATAAAAGTATGTTCTACATCATACAGAATACATTCCACATGACAGTACGCGAGAAATAACTACTTGCTTGAACCTTTGGCAAACTACCGTTTAGAGGCACCCGACCAATGCCACGATCAGCATCTTCAGTTGTTGCAGTCTGCTGATTATCCACAAACAGTTGCTTTTGTTAAATAATATCTGCAGAAGAATATTGCAGATCCACTTTTCGATATATCACAATCCATGGAAAAAATTTGCCAGGAAGGTTGGACTTCTACCTGTTGGTCCACGGGAGGTGTTTTATTTCCCTCCTGCCATCCATCAGAGACCGATGAAGGAATCCCCCTATCCGTCCCCTGGGGACAGGCTCCCCCCAGGGAAAATGAGGGACAGGGACAATGATCAACCCAGGACTACCATCACACTTGCAGATGCTAACGCAGTTGCCAAAAGCCGACTCATTCCTCATTTACTTTAAGAAGCCACTCATCACGAACTTCAACTGCCCTAGGAAGCTGACATCAGTAATTAGCAGACTCAGAACTAGCCATTACAGAGGGATGAAGATTCTCCCAGACAAGACCAGGAAATACATCCCCTGCAGAAATTGCCCCAACGCTTTCCTAACACCTAAGCACATTCTAGAGTGCCCAGCACTCACTCCCCATGTTTTGCAATTGGGTAGGGTGCCAATCGAGGCCAACTTAAGAAAAGTCCTGAAGTCCTGGCGGCCGCTATGAATTGATAATTATATTTTAAATCCATCGACACGATAACAACAACAACGACAGATCCACTTTTTCCGAACAATTTATTCACAGACGAGGCATCCTTCGTCTAAAACAGTTGCTAAAATGTATATAATCATATGAATGGGCGGAGGAGAACATCAATGTTAGGCAAAAATTGATAGTAATCTGTTAGCTGTCAATATTCAATACGGTATTGTGGATGACCACTTAATGGATCCATATCTTTTACCTATTCCTATGCCTTTTTTATATGATCTTGTAGGAACTGTTCAATGACTAACAGATCCAGGAATCCGTGTGCCATAATACGTGATTCGAATATGATAACTTTGAATTGGAAATGAATGGCATGAACATTTGAACTGGAAAAGGATGTGCTACGCCATACAGAAAACATTCCACGTACCAGTACGCGAGGAATCACTACTTGCTTGAACCTTTGGCAAACCACAATTTGGAGGAATCTGAATTGGAACTGATACCATGTCCTTGACGACAGTGAGGTTCGAACGACATTTGGACGACAGTGGATCTGAAGTTGTGATCCTATTCATTGCTCTGCACGATCTCCAAATAGATTTTCCCAGTACTTTTTTCTGGGGTAAAATCAAAGTTTGGTGTACGAAGGATGGACAATCGTGGAAAGTGAGGAGAATTTTTTTTTCTTTCTAATGTGGCTGGCATACACTTAGACAGCTTGGTCATGGATGCCTTAAGGCAAGCGCAGCACAGACGTTACTCACTTTGCATTACTCAGGGGGCGCGTGTAACTTGAAGATAAGCCACGGACGCGGAGTAACAATGCCCCTGCAACGCTCTACGATCCTATTAGACCGGGAACTACGGTTTAAAGTGGATTCCGAACCACTACAAAAATCCATGGCACCGCCGGGACTCGAACCCGAAACCTGTGGTACCGAGCATCAGAGCGCTAGCCACTCGGCCATTCAGGCCCCTAGAGAATTTTGTTATATGCATTTGAGTAATTTACACCGTAATCCAGATTTGGTTTGGTTTAGTGTGTCACTCTACGGTCATTTTGTGCACACTTTAGATCGACTACGATTTACACTACGATCCTATTAGACCACGACCTACAGTTTAGCGTGGATTCCGAACTACCAATAAATATTCTTGCCACCGACAGGATTCGAAAATGAAGCCTGTGGTACCAATGGACACAGCGCTACCCAATTTGCCATAAGGCCGCCCATCGTCCAGAATATTTATTTCAAGATGTCCAAGTTAAACTTGTGTTGTAGCCAGTAACCTAAACTTCTGATATCTTCTGTAACCTTTTAATATCGTTTTGAAAGCTTTTGCTATAACAGAATTATGTTTTATGTTTATAACAGAATTATGTTTATGCTGTTTTTACTTTTTTGCTGTCTGAACACTAGATGTTTCTGACCCAGCATTGCTATCTGATCCCAATTTGTCTTTGAGTAAATTAACCTTTCCAGAAGTTTGTATACACAAATCACTTTATATAGTAGGAAATTGATCAAACAGGTATTATTTCCCCACCTTAATATTGTTTAATGATTGAAATAAAACGCCTTCAAGTTTCAAATTTTTGAAATCTCTATAGCGTAAAAATTATTAAGTTAACGAAAATATTTTTCATAAATTATTGAATCTAATTTATACGATATTTTCTATAATATTTTTCCGATTACAAGGTTTTGTAATTAGAAATGTTAAGCACAATAGTAATGATAAAAATGCCATATGAAAACAATAACAAGTCAAAGTTAAAATCCTCATAAATCAATTATTATGGGATAATATCCAAAATAAAGAATAAAACTGGTTTTATTGTATCCTAGTTTACAATAAAACTGGTTTTTTCTGTGTTTACAATGTTAACAAATAATAAATTTGTAACAAAATGCATGCAAAAAACTGGTTTTTGCTGTGTTTGCAATGTTAACAATTTTAATTAATTTGTAGCAAAATGCATGCAATAAAACTGGTTTTTGCTGTGTTTGCAATGTTAACAATTTTAATTAATTTGTAGCAAAATGCATGCAATAAAACTGGTTTTTGCTGTGTTTGCAATGTTAACAATTTTAATTAATTTGTAGCAAAATGCATGCAATAAAACTGGTTTTTGCTGTGTTTGCAATGTTAACAATTTTAATTAATTTGTAGCAAAATGCATGCAATAAAACTGGTTTTTGCTGTGTTTGCAATGTTAACAATTTTAATTAATTTGTAGCAAAATGCATGCAATAAAACTGGTTTTTGCTGTGTTTGCAATGTTAACAATTTTAATTAATTTGTAGCAAAATGCATGCAATAAAACTGGTTTTTGCTGTGTTTGCAATGTTAACAATTTTAATTAATTTGTAGCAAAATGCATGCAATAAAACTGGTTTTTGCTGTGTTTGCAATGTTAACAATTTTAATTAATTTGTAGCAAAATGCATGCAATAAAACTGGTTTTGCTGTGTTTGCAATGTTAACAATTTTAATTAATTTGTAGCAAAATGCATGCAATAAAACTGGTTTTTGCTGTGTTTGCAAATGTTAACAAATAATTAATTAGTAACAAAATTAGGAAAAATAACATTGTGTTATTTATCATTCTAATTTCGGTTTTTCAAATTGCATTATTTTTATATCACTTAATGCATTGAGGATAAGATTTGTTTAACTTAATTGATCAACTTACTAATATTTTAATCACAAGTGAAAATTCACAAAAGAGCATGTTCAATATTTGGTTAACCATTATATTATGAAACATATTTCCCTTCGCAATCGACCCCGTTATAGATTTTAAAGTATAAATTAAGTACGAGTGTTATAAATACCTTTTCAAAAAGTTAATATTCTCTTCTTGTCTCTGGATGCCCGTCACCACCATTATCGTCTGGAACGCTCTCCTGTCCAAGACCCACAACAAAGCATCTGTCACAGCTAAAAAACACAAACATCAATTCGACACAAATACCAAATGCATTTTAATGCCAGTTATATACAGATTAACTGCGAACCAAATACTTGGATATTGGTAAATCAAAGATCCCATTGTTATAAGATATTCTCAATTTGAATAATATAGCCATAGTAAAATTTCTGCTCATTAATATATTAATGATAGCATAATGTAGGAATGAACACATTTGAAATCACTGAAAACCGCTTGCCAGTTTTTTATTGCTATAAAGTTACCCTATTAGCTATTCAGCTATTTAGTGCTATTGAGTGTCCTAAAGCTATTTCAGTTAAATGCACAAATACAAATTTAATTTAATTTATATGATGGCATATTCTACACATGTTTTCAGTGTTATAAGTGTACATACATAAGAAAATATAGATAAGAGAAAGAAAATGAAAAAATATTATTTAAAAATTTTAATAACAAAATCGCATTAAGAAAAAACATTTAACGAAGGGGTTTGATCAAATTTTTAAAAATTTTATAATTTGTCAAAAAAAGCTTGCAGTTAGTTCTACGAAATACTAATTGGGCCACTACAAACAATATTTTGAATTCATTTTGGTTTGATTTGTTGCTCTATGGTCATTTTGTACACATTTTGGACTAATTAGACCGAAACCTTCAGTTTAACGTGGATTCCGAACCACTCACAAACATCCATGCCATAGCCAAGATTCGAACCTGAAGCCTTTGGTACCAACGGCCAGAATACATTTTGGTGTACAAAGATTGAGGGCAATATTCTTTTCCAAGAAATGAAATTAGATGGCAAACAGCTTTGTTTTCCGGGTGGATGCCCGGATGCCTCTGACCATCTTTCTTTTCAAATAACTCCAATTATCCAAGTGTCGATGGCATGGATGTTTATTAGTGTCATCCACGTTAAACTGTAGGTCCTGGTCTAATTAACCTAAATTACGCGCAAAATGACCAAAGAGCTACAAATCAAAACAATTCTCCAAAATAATTTCAACAAATATTACTCCAGAAATTGGAAATCTAGCTACCTTCAAAAATAGATTCTATCTATCTTCAAGAAAAAGTGGGTTCCCAAAACATGCAAATCTATAAAAACGTTTCAAATCTATTTCTTATAATTCTCTGGAAATTCTATCCATTTTCAATGGGAGTCACACTTAACTCAATTAGCCACATTTACCAACAGTATTATGTCTCCGATAGAATTTACTAAAGTATTTTCGAGTTAAGTAAAAGTATTTTTCGAGTAACTAAAAGTATTTTCGAGTTAAGTAAAAGTACTTTTCGAGTAACTAAAAGTATTTTCGAGGGATTTAAAAAATTAAGCCAATTCAATAATTTAAAAAAAAAAATCAAACTAAAAAACAAATCGTTCTTAATTTACTGAAACTTATCACCTGTTATATAAGCTGCAAATAAGCTTTTTAACTTCTTAAATACATTAGCTTATGTCGGTCACTATTGATAAGATAATATAAGAATTTCGAAATATAACACGAATTCTTTGATGATAATAGTCGTGTTTTGGCGTAAAGTGGATGCCTAAAATGAGATGCAATCGTTCCTACCTTTTAAAAGTCATTCTAGCATTCTTTTGTAGCCTCTAAAGAAACTTCATACATAATAAATAATAAGCAAGATTAGGAACAATGAGAGTTAATTTCTCCATCAGACATATTAAATAATAAAATCTTATTTAATAATTATGCATTATATACTTCTGTACAAGGCATAATTCTGTACATGTTTTAATTATCCAAGATTTGTTTTGGTTTGTCGCTTAACTGTCATTTTTGCACACTGTGGGCTAATTAGACCGGAATCTACAGCTTTACGTGGATTACGAACCACTAACAAACATCCCTGCCCCCGCCAGGATTCAAACCTGAAGCCTATGGTACCAATGGCCAGAACGCTAGCCAATTAGCCATAAGGCCGGAATTAGCCAACAAGAGAGTAAAAATGCCATTTTTAGATGCTTAAACTCGATTAACGATTATGTAAAAAATTGGGAAACTGCCAAGTTCTATGGATGCAAATAGAGCGGTGTAATAGTGGGTAAATGTATTTTTGGAGGTGTTATAATCACAATAGTAATAATTTTAACTTTTAATCACTAAAATATTTAATTATTTTATATTAAAAGACTACACTAACTATTACATTTTTTTTCTTCCAAAACTGCTTGCGGCCTGATGGCCAATTGGCTAGCCCTTTGACCTTTGGTACCAGAGGCTTCAGGTTCGAATCCTGGAGGTGGCATGGATGTTTGTTGGTGGTTCGGAATCCCTGTTAGACTGTAGGCCCCGGTCTAATTAGCCTAAAATGTTCACATAATGACCGTAGAGTGACAAACCGAACCAAAACCAAAGTTTCTTTGCATCGCGTATTCAGACTACCCCCCCTACCTACCACTTCGATTCGTCCGTTTCCGCTTTTAAACAGGATGTTTTCCTTTCAACTTAATCTGTGGTCGAGCTATAGTCAAATTGTTTGCTTTTGATTTAATCATTACTTAGTATAAATGTCATATGTTATCTAGAACTTGTGGTTTACGAATTTTTGAGATTAACATTGTCAGAATTAAAAAAAAAAATCCATAAATTTGGCGCATTTATGCCAAATTCCTGAAATTTCGACGCATGCATAATTAGGAAGATTAGATTTGGCGCAGTATCCCCGAAAAACTTTTCGCTAAGTATGCAGGTTAAACTACATAAAATCATAACTAGCCAAATCTCAGATAGTTTAGTATTAACCAAAATATTAATTCATATATTATTTTGTATCACACTAAATAAATCATGTTTCCAAATAACATGTAATTTTCTTTAAAATATCTTATAATAAAAATCATTTATACTTCATAATCATTAATTTCATTTAATTCTAGATAACTTTCTTTACTAGTCATAAAATTTACGAGATCCCGTAGGTGAAAGGCTTTATTATAAAATTTGAGCTTTAGAATTTTTTTATTAGTTTAAAATAAAATTATTTATTAAAATAAAATAAGCATAAAACAATAAAAATAATTAACATAAAATATTTTTAAAAAATCCGATTCTCAATTGTAATTAAAATCCTAAAAATTAATAATTAATAATCAATTTAAAAACATATTAAGCTGCAATTTAAAAAGGAAACTATCAATTTTTTTCTGCCCGACTCATGGTTCAGTGACAACGCTTGCTGCTGGTGAGCATTAAGGCTGAAGTTCAATCCGCTGATGGATTTTTTGTAGATATTTTAAAAAAAAACGACGAGTCTCGAGGGCGGTTGTGATGTCCAGCATCTTGCTCCGTTAATCAGACTACCTTGTGGGAGTTTTCTAGGTTTTCTCCCCTACGATATGCAAATGTGGGTTTGTTCCCCTAAATGTCCTCCCTGAAGCCACTGCTCTTCTTCAGCGACACGGAATCAAGTCAGACTTACACCTACTGATGTTCCATCGCAACAGAAACAACCCTCCCCTTTTCCCCTTCCATGAGACCACACGGGTTTAGGACTTGGTATAGATGTTGCTGTCTATCAAGTGGCATAAATAAAAGCAATCATTTTTTTTTTTTTGTTAATTTTGCCAATTGTTATGAAATGAACTGCCAATAAAATGCATTTAATTTAAAAAATAATCTCTACAATAATTAGAAATGTCTTAATGTGATAAGTCTGACTGAATTACAGACTTATTTTTTCTAATATTGATCAAAATTAATAAAAAAAATTCTCAATTCATTACTACAATATGGAATATTTATCATTTTTATTAAAAATACCGAGTATGTTGCATATTAAGAGACATTAGATCATATTGTTTAATGACATTATATCGAAAAATAAATCTAATGTATAAAGTCTATTGTTGAATATCTTCAAACATTTTTTTTTTCTTATACACAACAACATCTAGACCAAGTCCATGGAAGAACGGAAAGGGGGCAGACTTTGTTTTGATGGAACACTCGTAGGTAGAAGTCTGACTTGATTCCGAATCGCCGAAGAAGAAGAACGGAACTACCCCGCATTTGCGTATCGTAGAGGAGAAAACCTGGAAAACTCCCATCAGGTAATCCGACTAACGAGGCAAGATGCTGAACATCATAACCGCCATCATGTCTCAATCCGCTAACGCTCTGGCTGTTTGTACCTCAGGCTTCAGGTTTGAATCCTGGCGGTGGCATGCATGTTTGTCAGTGGTTCGGAAAACACTTTAAACTATAGGTCCCGATCTGTTTAGCTGTGTGCACAAGATGACCGTAGAAAGACAAACCAACCCAAGCCATCGAGACTCCTCGTTTTTTGAAACAATGTGGGAAACAAACCCGCCAGTGGATAGAACCTCCGCACTAGCGTTCACGTGCGGCGCACATTGTCGGTGAGCCACGAGTCGGGCACAGTTGTATCTGAATTGCAATTTCTTTTATTGTAAAGTAAGTAATAAGTTTTTTATTCTAAGTAATTTTTTCATCGGATTCCATTTCATTTTTATCCGTTCCATAATCTACTAAAACATTCCAATTAGTCCTTTTTATTTAAAATAAAAACAGTTTTCAGGTTGAGTGGCTAGCGCTCTGGCGCTCCGTACCACAAGTGTCCGATTCGAGTCCCGGCGGTGTCATGGATGTTTGTAGTGGTTCGGAATCCACTTTAAATGTAGGTCCCTGTCTAAAATGATCGTAGAGCTTTGCGGGGGTAGTGTAATTCCACGTCCGTAACTTGTCTGCAAGCTACACGCACCTCCTGGGTAGTGCTAAGTGAGCAACGCTCTTGCCTTAAGGCATAAAAGACAACTGTTTAAGTATTTGCCAGCTGCATTAGGTTTGGTTTGTTCCTCTACGGTCATTTTGTGCACACTTTGGGCAAAACAGACCGGGACCTACAGTTTAACGTGGATTCCGAACCACTAACAAACATCCATGTTCGAACCTGAAGCCTGGGATACCAAAGGCCAGAGCGCTAGCCACTTGGCCACCAGGCCGCTCAGCTGCATTAGAAAAAAATATAAAAGCTATATAAAAATAACAAACTGCTAAGAAGATTGAGATTGCGTAACAAAGGGACCAACAATCTTTCTGAATTTCCTATTTCAATCATTAGGGATATTTTTCCCTACCATATCATATCAAAGTATTATAGAGATACAATTTAACCAGTCAACGTCTGTCGTTATTATATAAATGTTTAAGAAATTTTTACGTTATGATCTCAATTGCAAATTAATTGATAAATGACTGAACCTGGTATGTAATAATGTTTTTAATTTAATATCTGTTATATAATAATGAGAATTACCTTTCACTGTCGCAGTTCTCGTGCAATTGTAGAGGATTGCAAGCTCTCCGAAAGCTTTGCCAGGGCCCATCGTCCCCAACACTGTTTCTCCCTTTCTCACCTCCAGTTCGCCCTCTGAAATGAAAAAAAGAAAGCGTTTTTTTACAGAAAATTTTCTTTTATATGCAGAATACTTTCAATATGTCTATTCATTTACATAACAATCAAATAAAAATTCTTTAGATATCAAAGAAATTATACCATAAAGTAACAATTATTTGAATTGTAAATATCCTTGATTGAAATTATAACATTCAATAAAAGGTTTTTTCTTGGTTGAATTTATAACATTCAATAGAAGGTTTCTCTTTGCTTGAAATTATAACATTCAATAAAAAGTTTTTCATTGGTTGAAATTATAACTAAAATGTTTTCCTTGATTGAAATCATAACGTACAATAAAAGGTTTCTCATTTGTTGAAATTAGAACATATAATAAAAAGTTTTTCTTTGGTTGAAATTATAGCATTCAATAAAAGGTTTTCCATTGGTTGAAATAGTACAATAAAAGTTTCGTCCTTGGTTGCAATTATGGCATACTGTACAATAAAAGGTTTTTCCCTTGTTGAAATCATAGCATTCAAAAAAGGTTTTTTCTTGGTTAAAAATTGTAACATTCAATAAAATGTTTTACCTTGACTGAAATTATAATATACAATAAAATTTATAAAAAGTTCACATAACATGAAAAGTTAAATGTTTCAATTATTTTAACATTGATAATAAATCTACATATTTTAATTTCATTTTAAAGCAAAATTAAAAGTTTAAAAACACTTTTAAACTTCTTATAAACTTAATAACAATAATTAAAATAACATACTAATATTTTTTGAATAAATCTTTCAATTGATTCAATATCTCATATTACCTAAAAAAATTTGTTTACAAGCCAAAAAATATTAAAGCCACTACTTTTTTTTAAAAATAAAGCCCTAAAATGCATTTAATGGAGACTATGATAAAATAATAATTTCGCAACAGCAATTCATTTGACATATTTTATTTTAAACCTCTATTATTTACAAGTTAATGTAATTTTGATTAAAAACTCAATTTAAAATAAACATTACTTTAAATTAACAAAAAGTTATCCTCTAAAAGTATACCACAATTTATCATTAATAGAATAAAAACATTCAATTACTTTAAGAATAAAAATACAGATACAAATTTAAAAAGTTATCCATTGTACAATAACTTTACTGAAACAGATTTTTAAAGAGAGTCCAGTGAATTTCAGACGCCTGCACTGCTCTGTTAACAAAACATTCAACGACCTTGTACTCTACATTTATGTTACCTTTTGCAGCTCGTTCAGTACAGAAAACCGCGAAGCCTCAATTCAAAATAAAAAAAATCTTGCGTCATCTGTCCCTTAAATAAACATCAGTGCTCACAGTTTATACACTTCTGTACACGCATTGGTTTTTGATGAAAGCTGCTTCACGTATGTGATTAACCATGTTTAAAATACCACTCAATGATGTGTGCATTAAAAGTAAAGTATAAAAGTTGTGATATGTGATGTGTTACTTTATATATGGATCGTCAGGAGATAGGAGGTTGTTAAGTTTAGCGGAGTTGAATGGTTTTAATAGTTCATGACGTATTTCTGTTATATTTATACAATTGTTGATCAACATTATAGTAAGTTTATTCTCGTAAGTAAAATATTTTAGTTTTATGTACGTGAATATTTAAATGTATTAAATTTTTTTTAATAAAATCTACTGAATATTGTACTGTACAGTATTACCTAATATAATAGATAGCTTATTATAAATTGATTTAATTCTTAAGTACAATTATCTTTTTTGATAATTTATTACATAATTTACAATTCATACATAACATTCATATTCCATCCGTTCCAATATTCATATTCATTCATTCATTACACTAATACATACATAATTATTTCTATTTTGCCGAGGGATTTCGTAATAAATAGCTTTATAACAGATTTCAATCTTTTCAAATAAATTAACTACCACATGTGTATAAATATGCTTGAAGATTTTATTTTCGTTGCTGAGGGGAGCTTTATAACAGATTTCAATGTTTTCAAATAAAATAATTTAAGAACAAATCAATTGCCACATCTGATAATTATTCTTGAAGATTTTATGTTCATTGCTGAGGGTTTACGTAATTAATAGCTTTATAACAGATTTCATTCTTTTTAAATAAAATAACTTAAGGACACATTAACTATCACATGTGTATGAGTATTCTTGAAGATTTTATTTTCGTTGCTGAGGAATTTTGCAATTAATAGCTTTATAATAGATTTCAATCTTTTCAAATAAAATAACTTAAGCATAAAATAACTACATGTGTATAAGTATTTTTAAAGATTTTATTTTCGTTCCTGAGGGACTTCGTAATTAATAGCTTTATAACAGATTTCAATCTTTTCAAATAAAATAACTTAAGCATAAAATAACTACATGTGTATAAGTATTCTTAAAGATTTTATTTTCGTTCCTGAAGAATTTCGTAATTAATAGCTTTATAACAGATTTCAATCTTTTCAAATAAAATAACTTAAGCATAAAATAACTACATGTGTATAAGTATTCATAAAGATTTTATTTTCGTTCCTGAAGAATTTCGTAATTAATAGCTTTATAACAGATTTCAATCTTTTCAAATAAAATAACTTAAAGATAAAATAATTACCACATGTGTATAAGTATTCTTGAAGATTCTATTTTCCTTGCTGAGGGGAGCTTTATAACATATTTCAATCTTTTCACATATAATAACTACCACATGTGTATAAGTAATCCGGAAGATTTCGTTTTCGTTGCTGAGGGATTTCATAATGAATATCTTTATAACAAATTTCAATATTTTCAAATAAAATAACTTAAGAACGAATAACCTGTCACATGTGTATAAGTATTCGTTATGATTATAATAAAATTAAAATTTAACAAAATTAATTAACATACATTTTATGTGCATGTATGTTAATTATTTAAATATATATATATGTTAATTATTAAATGTATGCTTATTAATTAAATGTATGTTAATTATTAATGTATGTTAATTAAATTTTGCTGGCGTAAAATTTAATTAACATACATTTTTCAGCAACAAACAAACAAACAGATGTAAATGTGCGAGTAAGAGAAAGATTTACCTGCCGACACGTATAGGTGCCTTCCTGGTTCTCCTTCCTGAATGACCAGGGAACCTGCTGGCACGTTCTTGGAATACATGCAGTCCACTATCTCCTTCACTTGGGATGACGTCACAAGGTGTTGCAGAAAATCGTTTGTCAGAATAGCATCCTTAATCAATTGCTTCCACCTGAAATGCCATAAAGATCTTTCAATGTTTACTTTCAGAAACAATGTCAATTAATCAATTGCTTCCACCTGAAATGTCATGAAGAACCTCCAATATTTACTTTCAGAACCTATGTCTATTAATCAATTGTTTCCACCTGAAATGCCATAAAGATCGTCCAATATTTACTTTTAGAAACTATGTCAACAGACCTGATCCGATAGAAAATTTTTTGGAATGAGTAAATCACAACGAGTTTGATGATGAAAATCACAAATCATTATCAGACAAACGATAACAAATCATATTTCTTGAAAGAAGTTTCATAGATTATAAAATTTAGTGCGACATATGTTTTGGGTAATAGCTGCCACGTTAATTTCTGCTTAAAATGTAGAAAACGGAATTCTAGTCAATTTAGGCTTCCTGTTGGGTTCCGAGATTAGATAATTGTACTGCAACTGGGAATGACAGATAATTTCCTGCTAAATTCCTTTCGAAAAATACCTCTTTTGCGAGGTTTTATGTTGAATATGAGGCTTTTATTTCCCTATTTGTTTTATAGGAAAAATGTTCTTGCATTGGTAATTTCCTCATATTTGATATTGAAACACGAAACCAGTTTGTTCTTGTAAATATTATGTTTATGCAGGTGGTAATAAATAAACTTATCCATTTGACCCCAATCTATTTTAATATGTTTTCACTTTGGATAGATGGTAAATTACGTAATAAAAGATATCTCCTTAATAATGCATTGTTATTGAATGTAAATTACGTCATAGAAATTCTACAATTCTCATCCATCAAAATCTAATGTAAATCAACTACGGTATATTCTTAAATATTTCATTTTTCTAAACCCTTTGTTTTGAGAAACTTAAATGTGTATCTTAACTTAGCATCTTTCATTAAACGACTGTAGTGTTCAATGTGCTTGATTGTTTCGGTTTTTTGACGGAAAAATGATTTCCAAGTCATTCAGCAGTTGTGACACTGTTAGTGAAAAGCCCATCCACCACGGCTAGATCATACCAAATTGGATGGGAAAAATCGGTGGAACTGTTTTTGATGCCATACCGTTCCCCCTTCTTCAAGTAACTTCAGTGCAAATTTGAACTCATTGTGACTAGTGGTTCTTTTTTTACGGCATTTTGAAAGTGGAACTGTAATTACAATCACCCTGTATATTACGTCATCGAAATTCTTCAATTCCAATTCGTCATAATCTAATATAAATCAACTACAGTAAATTCTGAAATATTTCTTTTTTTAAGCACTTCAGTTTAAGAAGTTTAAATGGCTAACTTAACTTTTTTTTTTATAGATCTTATATAATTGTCTATATAATAATATATATTTTTAAAAAAAATTAATCAATTAAAATTACTTGGAATTATTTATTAAGCTATTCTAAATATGTGTTTTATTCTTAGAATATTAAAGCAATTTTAAACACTCTAATTCAAACTATTGTATTTAAAAAAATTGCAAAATAATCGAATTGATTTGTAACACAAACCTGATTAACAAATGAATCTGTGCTGGCAATTCAATAGATCAGCTTGAATTACATATTACTTAAATATTTCCGTCTGAACAGTTTTAGTAATTTATTTCATAGCAATTCAACCCATGAATATATTAAATGTTAAGCAGCATGATGAAATGATTGAAAATAATTTGTTTTGATTATGAATTTAAGCACAATTACAGATGTCTGATAAATTTATGTTTGCGAAAAACTTTTGAATAATCAATGTCAATTTTACAGAGTTTTGATGTACTTATTAAAAAAATGATTTCCATTTTTTTTCCTCTTATAGAAATATTCTCGTAGATTTATATTAATTTAATTGGGCTTGATGGCCGAGGGGCTAGCGTTCTTGCCCTCGGTACCACAGGTTTCGGGTTCGAGTCGCGGAGGTGCCATGGCTGTTGAGTGGTTCGGAATCCACTTTAAAGTGTACGTCCCGGTCTAATAAGATCGTAGAGCGTTGCGGGAGCATTGTTACCCATCTTCCAGTTGCACGCGCCCCCTGGGTAGTGCTAAGTGAATAACGTCGTGCAGCTCTTATGGTATAAAAAGATCACGGTCTAAGTATTTGCGAGCTGCATTAGAAAAACAATATTAATTTAATTGATATGTGTATTTTTTTAAATGAATAATATGTGAGTGGTTTCGTGAATTAAACTGAAAATAGTACAGATTGCAAACAATGGAAATATTTACATAACTTTTAACTAAGCAGATTTCGAAAAATGAAGGAAAACTAAAAAAAAAAAAAAAAAAAAAAATGTGACTACAAAACCATTGATATTTAATGAAATTTTTGCAAAAATTCTGTAATATCTGGGTCTATACTAGACCTATAACGACTTCAAGAAGATGGTCACTTGCAGGTTCATGGAAACACTTTAATTTTTATTTACAATCTCTCTCTCTCTCTCTCTCTCTATATATATATATATATATATATATATATATATATATATATATATATATATATATATATATATATATATATATATATATATATATATATATATATATGTCCAGGTTCAAATATTTTCAGAGTTCTAGAATCTACGACGAATCTAAACACTTGGTCTGCGGCAGACCTTAATTATCCCATACCGTGATTCACGAAATTACATGGGGCTCACTTTGAAACAGGCAGAAAACTTCGGCGTATTCAATAAGATTGAGATTTATGCAAGTCCAATTAGGTTTTGTTTTGTTCGCACTCTGTGATAATTTTTTCCACATTTTAGGCTAATTAGACCGGAAGGGAACTAACAAATATCCATGACACTGCCAGGATTCAAATCTGAAACCTGTGGTATCAAAGACCAGAGTGCTAGCCAATTGACTGAAAGGCCGCTAGTCTAATTACAGCTTTAATTTCTGTTGCAAAATGTAAAGGAAACACGCAATGCAGAACATCTTGCACAAATATCATGATTTTTGCATTTTACTTTCTACACTCACTTATCTGGGAAGAAAACTCAAATGTGACTCTAAAAGTTTTTATCAGATGAGCTTGTTACGCTGCTTTTATTATTAAATAAAGTGTCATTGCCACTCAAATAACGAGTTCATCGCTGTGTATTCATCCACCGAAATACTTCCATCCTTCGAATTTCAATCACATAAAGCATTCATATCCCGAAAACGAATGTGGACGGAAAGGTATGTGGTCATATGACTTTTCTATCGAGCAAACAAGTTATTCACATCTTAAACTTACTGTTTAAATAGTAAGACCGATTTTCTGTATGCCAAAATAAGTCGATGATACTTAAGAAACGAATTTCCATACTCATTGGGCATCCTAATATTCAGAATTTTTGTAGTAGATTTTCAACTATTGCCACGGACATATATATTGCATACTTTTAAAATAAGTCCTCTTTTTCAATTTATTCATTGGCATAAAAAAAAATTATCAAACGCTAGCTTACTAATACTTTATCAAATGAAATATCTTCATTTAGTTTGAATTTCCTTGTAAGCGAAATAATTTTTCACTTAAATATCAAGGACAATTATTATTTTTTAGAGTGCTTACAAATTTTCTGATAAAAATAAATTTACAATTTATTTATAAGAATAATTTTATACCTCGGTTTAAAAAAAATGAGACAGATGTGAGAATTCTTTGAACTCTAATGAGATATTCGTATAAAATTGAAATAGGTTATGGAAAGCTAATAAATCTTGGAGAAATTTAGGATATTTCATTGAGGTAAATTTTTAATATGAACAAATAATTGGTATAACATAAATAAATTGTATTGAGATTTTCGATTTTCTTACTAACAATTGAATCAATGATGGCTGATCTTATTAAGGTTTTCTTCGTCGTCCTGTATTATTAGAAAAGTTACGAAAATGCTTCAGTGGATGTAATATCTTATATTTATCTTTTCAAATCTCAATGACAAACAGTATTTACTGATATCTTGGGGAAACAGTACCAAAAATATGAGTTACTAGTAACTGTCGAGATAAACAATACTAAAAACTCATAACTTCTGTTTAAAATTTATTTAATGCTTTGTTCTTTCTATTGATAATAACCATGAAATCTACTCACCTGAAATCCTTCTCGTGCTTCTCCATTTTGTAATCGGGTGCACCTTTGGCCGAGGGGTGTGCTGCACTCTCACCCGACACTCCCTGCTTCTTGGTGGTTGGAGGTGCCAGGTTGGGTTTGAGAGACCCGGAAAAGTCGCCTGCTCCCACATTGTTGGGCACGAGGGTGGATGGGGTGGCGTTATTCGAAGTGATTTCTAAAACGGACTGAGAAAAAAAAATTTCATGAGAAACTTTGCATTAATTAAATAACTATATTAATGCTATATGAATTATAAATTATGCATTATTATTTCCAATAAGATCTACAGTTGCAAATGATTGTATATAAGTTAATATTGCTTTATTATATTACATCAGTTTATCAGTCTTTTTTATTTTAAGTTTATGTTAGTTAAAATCTACTAACAAGAAAATTTAAGCTTTTCACCTTTTATGGCTTATTGATATTAATGATATTGATACAGTTGCACATAATACACTATCAAAACTAAAAAAATATAATATAACACGTGAAAAAAGAAAAAAAAGAACGGACAGGAAATTTGTGAAAGATGCATATTAACTATACGTAATTATATATTAAATTTCACATGTATCCAAGAGAGTCAAATAAAAACAAAACTATCAAAAATAGAAAAAAGAATTAATCGAAATCTAAAGTACGGATTAGCTGCAGTTAGGAAATCGAAAATTATTATACATGTGTACATATCAAAAGATAAATAGAAAATATTGTAGAAGCACATAAAAAAGAAAGTGTGCAAATATTCAAAAACAGGGCATGAAACAAACCGGCAGGAAAATAAAAAAATAAAAAACAGGAAAACAGTTATAATATCCTGAATATACTATAACTGTTACTATAACTTGAATATATTATAGCAAGTATAATATCCTGAATATACTATAATAAATATCCGAAGATATTATAACTTTTACTATAACCTGAAATTATAACAGTTATTATGCCATGAAGATATTATAACAGTTATAATACCATGAATATATTATAACTGTTATTATAGCCTAAAGATATTATAACTTATAATAAATATCCGAAAATCTGTTGTAACTTGAAGATGTTATAATAATAATATCCTGAAGATATTTTAACTGTTATAACAAGCCATTACAACAAATATAATAATTATCCGAATACAACTTTTACTATAAACTAAAGATATTATAATAGTTATAATACCATGAAGATATTATAGCTGTTATTATAACCTACAGACATTATAACAGCTAAAATATCGTGAAGATATAATAAATATCCGAAAAAATTATAACTGTTACTATAACCTGAAGATATTATAACAAATAAATATTCGAACATATTATAACTATTACTATAACCTGAAGATATTATAACAATTATAATATCCTGAAGATATTATTATAACCAATGAATACGTATGGATCGAAATTGCTTCTTACTTTGAAACGAAACTTGCAAACTGGAGAAATGGTAAAGCTTCATACCTATTTGGGCAACATTTTGCAGAGGTTTTGCATGTCTGCCGTAGAAATCATCTACTAGTACGAGGACAGTGTCCTGTACAAAAACCTGAAGATATTATAACAATTATAATATCCTGAAGATATTATTATAACCAATGAATACGTATGGATCGAAATTGCTTCTTACTTTGAAACGAAACTTGCAAACTGGAGAAATGGTAAAGCTTCATACCTATTTGGGCAACATTTTGCAGAGGTTTTGCATGTCTGCCGTAGAAATCATCTACTAGTACGAGGACAGTGTCCTGTACAAAAACCTGAAGATATTATAACAATTATAATATCCTGAAGATATTATTATAACCAATGAATACGTATGGATCGAAATTGCTTCTTACTTTGAAACGAAACTTGCAAACTGGAGAAATGGTAAAGCTTCATACCTATTTGGGCAACATTTTGCAGAGGTTTTGCATGTCTGCCGTAGAAATCATCTACTAGTACGAGGACAGTGTCCTGTACAAAAACCTGAAGATATTATAACAATTATAATATCCTGAAGATATTATTATAACCAATGAATACGTATGGATCGAAATTGCTTCTTACTTTGAAACGAAACTTGCAAACTGGAGAAATGGTAAAGCTTCATACCTATTTGGGCAACATTTTGCAGAGGTTTTGCATGACTTCCGTAGAAATCATCTACTAGTACGAGGACAGTGTCCTGTACAAGTTGCACGAAACTTGATAAGCAAATTTAAAGAAACAAGTTGCACATGCGATAGATATCGCTCTGGGTTATTGACTGTTTCTGTCGCAGAGGCGATAAGCGGAGGACATCTTGTATGTGCAAGAAGTGTTTCCAAGCTGGATTTGCTGATCGCAAGATTCTGCGATGTGGTCTATATTTCTGTATCGGTCATATTTCTGTATCGGTTCCAGTTTGTTCAGATGTGGAAAGTGATAAGTTTAGACGTGATCCAAGAATTTGATAACGTGACAGCTCAACAGTGGGATGATGATAACAACTGTCCTTTACGCACGCATTCTGTGGACGGATGAAGCACATTCCTTTCTCATTGGTAATGTTAACTCTGAGAATCTGGTGCTGAGCAGAAATTAATATCCCTGATATGGTTTTACTTTCTTTACACAATACAAACAGGATGAGGGACTGATGGTCGAGTGATTAGCGCTGTGGCGCTCGGTGCCATACATTTCGAGTTTGAGTTGCGGCGGGTCCATGGATGTTTGTAGTGGTTCGGAATCCATTTTAAATCGTATGTCCTGGTCTAATATTACTGTACAGAGTAGGGATGATATCCCTACGTTGTAAAAAGAAAACATCGTTCGAAACTTTCCAGTAGGCAGACGGCCTTGGTTCACCATGAGGCTGTTCCGCCAATGAAGAAGAAGAAATAGTACTGTATAACAAGCACTTTTATCCACAGCCTTTCTTCTCTGGTATCACAAGTTTCGGGTTCACTTCCCGGCTGCACCATGGATGTTTGTAGTGGTTAGGAATGCACTTTAAACAGTAGGTCCCAGTCTCATATGACCGTAGAGTGTCACAGAGCTCAATCAAACTTCTTCTCACCCATATTAGTCCCAAATTGTAAAGGGGCAACTCAGCTCTGGGCACAGTTATGTGGTGTGGTGTGGTGTAGTAGTAGTAGAAAGGGTTATGCCATTGATCCAGGAAAGTGCACAATAATAATAGTCGCTATGAAACAATGTTGACCAATTACAACAAGGTTACCAACTCCAACAACAAAATGCTGTAATTGACATCAGGCTTATTCAAAATGCAGAGTCTTCTGTCAAATGTTTCTTAATGCAATAGTTTGGTGACAGAATTACCTCGTACCATTTTATGATTCCTTGGCCACCAAGATCACCCACTCTCACTCCAATGGATTTCCGATCTCTGGTAAAACCTGAAGTTCAAAGTGTATAAATCCAATCCATAAATTTTATATGCAGTCAATAGATTTCTTGTACAGTGGGGCGTAGTCTAGTGTAATCCATTATCTACGGCATATAAAGTCTTCTCAATACATGCTTGTATCTCTAATTTCTTTCGCGTTCGTTAATCATAGCGGCACATGAGACCAGATTATCAGAAAAGTTATTTTGTAACCACCCAGTATATAATTATTTTTAGCTAACCTTAAACTAATGGGGCCGACATTTTTAAAGTCTACGCTGTATTTTTAAAAGGTCAGATTAGATAAATGCATATCACCAGCAGGTCAAGGGATTAATTATGTTAATAACTTTATCATCTCAAGTGTGAAACATTTTATTATTAGTTGGCCACGTCTATTTGTAAAAAGAAGTAATATATTTGTTACAAAATAAAAATGTCTGCTAAATTTAATTGAAATTTCTTTTAACGTATTGAAAATTTTCTCACTTATATGAATATCTTAATATTTTCCAGTTTTTATAACATGTAATAATTAAATTGTATCGAAACATTTTTGTTCATAAATTTTTATACAATTTTTATATTTTTTCATGAATTTTTAAATTTTTTAGATTTTTATATAATTTTTATTATGTTTTATAATCTTTTTTTATTTCTTTTATATAAAATCCAGTAGAATAAAAATATTAAAAAAAGAATGATGCCTGTCAGTTCTTTTTTATAAATATTTTATTATAGAATTGCCATTTAGGTATATAGATGACTGTATTAAGAACTTTAAACATTTAAATTCAAATAAATGATTTAGGAAATGTTTTTCCAAACATTGTGCCAATTAGATATTTCAAAAATAAACATTACTCATAAACAATAAAAAAAAAATAATAATAATAAATTAATAAATAAAAAATAAAAGCAAACAATGTAACTGATAATTATACATTTAAAAAAGAAATTCACTCTTATTATAAAATTTATTGGTTGAAAATCGTAGTATAATACTATAATAGTTAATTAAATAATAGTTTAAAATAAGTGTCAAAAATCACTCATATAAATAACAATAATGACTGCTGAAATTGAAGTAAAAAAAAGTAATGTTTGGCAGATGGCAAAGCTTTCATGTTGTTGTAAGACAACGTTTGATATTATGTTTATTAAAATTATTTACACAAAACTCATGCCAAAATAAAGACAGGGGGAAAAAAAGTTCACATAACGTAGCGCCATCTGTTATTCAAATTAATAAATATTCGCAAATGGAAAAAAGTTAAAGGATATTTAAATTATAAAGCTAATATCATAGTTTTCTAAAAGAATTGAAATTTGCAAAAATTTAATATTTAATAAATTTATAATTCTCTACTGTAAATAATAATTCCGGTTTAAGATGTATTTGCATATGTAATCCTATCATAATAATATATCGTATGCTTTATGTGATTTATATTATAACACAAAAAAAAACTTTGAATGTTTTTTTGTATATTTAATTTTGCATTTCAACAGATTTCGCACTATATTATTCAGTAATTTTTTTTAAAAATATATCTATATTAATAATAATTTATTTTTTTTATTATAACTAAACAATCAATTTTGGTTGTTTAAAATTAATTTTCCAATAATTTATACTTAATTCTTTAAACACATTTTATCAGAAAATCCATACAATAAGCAAAAGCACTAGTAACATCGTTATTTTTTTCTTAGGCTTAATTCATTTTAATATATTATAAAAATAGTACAATCAAATAAATATTAAATGTGTATTTTATATTTATAAAAGTTGATAAATATTTTTTTGTTCAACATCGGTGGGCCTCACGTAACACTGATGCGTGTCACATGAGCCTCTCACCGACGAGGGATGAGATGAGGACATTGACTTCAAGGAGGACATGTAAGGGCAACTACCCCACTTTTGCGTGTCGTATGTGACAAAACCCGTAAGACTCATCCCATGCAGCTGACTATCGACGTGTGACGCCTTCCACACATTATCACAATCGCCATCAAGTTTTCACATTTCTGAAAGCAATGTGAAAATTGAAAGCAATTTACGACGAAGCCTCCAGTGGTTTCGAACCTAAATCTTCCTCCAAAAAAGCTGCTGATAAATACACTCATGTCCATAAATTAAGAATAATGAAGTTCAGGCAAAGAAAGAGACAGAAGCAAAACAAATTTGACTTATTTGTAAAGTCTATTTATCAAACAAAAGGTAAAGAGCAAAAAAGATGCTATATGTTTGACATAATTAATAAAAATTGCGATTTTTACTCCCTGGAGCAAATTTCAAAAGAGAACCTATTGACAAAAAACAGTATAACATGGTTAGTATGATGGTTAATATGGAGTACGTCTCCCGGACGATGCAATACAGGCCTTACTTGCTGAGTATCAAATTATCAATCTGATCTTGGGGAATATTACACCACTCATCAAGCAATGCCCTCCGAAGTTCGGGTTGACAGGTGGGAGGGGGTTGACGAGTTGCAATTCATCGGCCAAGCATATCCCACACATGCTCTATTGGATTCAAGTCCGGTGAATATGCTGGCCAATCCATACGGGTGATATCCTCCAATTGAAGGCATTCGTCTACAATGTTTGCACGGTGTGGACGGGCGTTGTCATCCATAAACAGAAATTCAGCACCCATGGCGACCCGAAACAAACGTACATGTTGTTCCAGAATGACATCCCGATAGATGTGGCCTGTCATCGTTACACTCTGAACATGCAGGTCAGTTCTGCAACCAAGAATAATTCCTCCCCAAATGTGCCATCCTGCACCATCGTAACGGTGTCGTTCAATGGTGTTCTCTTGGTGGTAACGGGTACCTGGCGCTCTCCATATGAAAGTCCGGCGAGAATCAGACTGCAAACTAAACCTGGACTCGTCGGAAAACATCACACCAGACCACTGTTGCTGTGTCCACAATACATGCTCTCTACTCCAGGTTAATCGTAGGCGACAGCGAGTTGCGGTAAGTGGAACACATCTGACTGGCCTACGAGCATATAGAGCAATGTGCCCTAAGCGTCTGTACACGGTCTGCCTTGAAACTGTCGCACCGGTAGCTGAAGAGAGCTGACGAGACAGGTCTGATGCTGTGCTCCGTCTGTTTCTTTTGGCAGTAACTGCTAAATACCAGTCCTCATTCGGCGTTGTAACTCGGGGGCGACCTGTTCTGTAACATCTACTCACATTACCATCATCTTGGAATCGTTGCCAAAGCCCGGAGATGACACTCTGGGTGATTCCAAGTTCCTCGGATACTTCCAGCTGGGTACGTCCCCATTCCAGTCGTCCGATAATTCTACCACGTAAAAAATCATCCAAATACTTCCTTTGTGCCATAAGCCATTGCACTGAAAGGCTTTTAAAGCGCTTGTGAACAATTTTACTTTTTGCCACCATTCCTTATATACCCCTCTCTTACACTCTCGTCATTGTGACGTACTATCCGCGCCATCTGGTGGTTTCCTGTAATTTGCATATTCTTCTTCAAGATGATAATTCTACAGTTGAAATTTTTATTTTAGAGTTCAATTTCTGTGCGATTCTGAATTATCCTTAATTTATGGACATGAGTGTATTTTACATCGATAGTTTTACTTCAAATAGGCTAATATATAAAAATTCTAATATAAAACTTAAATCCATTAATTTATAATCTATAGGTTTCAAATATATCTTATACTTAATTTTTTAATTAAAAACAAATTTAAAAATTATAAATACATTTATTGTGATATATTTTCGTTAAAATATATATATATATATATATTTGGATTTCATACCAAAAATAAGAATTTTTTTAGAAAAAAATAAAATGAAAATAAAAATAATTAATAAATTAGTAATGAAAATTAAAAATTAATCTTTAAAATAGTAATGGAAATTAATAATAAACAGGGACTACTCTCTATAACACAACTGAGTGCCAAAAGATGAAAAAAATGCTTATGTTAGATTTTTAATTAAATTTTACTCTCAACTATTAATGTTAATTTTAAAATCTATATTTTTTCAAAATTAGTTTAATAAAGATTAGTTGCATATAAGGTCTCTAGTTCAAGTTCTTCAGTCATTTTTTATATTTCCGCTTAATTATGGGCGTTTGAAAACTTACAGACTGACATACACTACGAGTTCAAGTTTCGAAGTCATCAGGTTGGCTACATGGGTGTTGTTTGGTTACCCTCTAATGCAGGGGTCTCCAAACTACGGCTCGCGGGCCAAATCCGGCCCGCCAGTGTCATCCATCCGGCCAGCGACAGCCAATAGTTGTTGTATAATAATAATTGTTGCTATAATAAGTTGGATGAAAAAACACAAAATGATAATAACTCGATTTCATTGACTTGTTAGGTATAGCTTAATGGAAAGCAGAATACGCAGAAAATTTAACTTAAGCATCGTATCTAACAAATAATTGAAATGAATCCCACTAACATTATAAACTAGTGAACATCCCGCGGTTACCCTCGGTAGTTATGTTGGGATAAAGAGTATCGCATATGTATGTATGTCGATGTTTTGAATGTATATATCCTGAATCGAACATATGATTTTTATCCTGAAAATCCCTCAGGAACGGAAAAGCTAAATTAACGCGAATGAAACTTTGGGGTAGCCACTTGTAAAAAAATACTAATGAGATTTATGTAATTGTAATTTTTCACTGACAATAGTGGATCAATTTTAGTTGTACCAATTATTAAGAGATTTAAGATGCTCATCGGTTAACTTAGATCTATAAACATTCTCTGTGTACTTCATTTTGGAGAATGAAGCGAATTTAGCAAGCGTATGCTCGCTCAGAGCGCGTACTCGGCGACTAGTCTAGAAATTATAGATAATGGCAGAAAAATTAAAACGGTTTTGGCCCTCGGTACTTACTGGAGTAAAAGTATGGCCCGAAGGCTGAAAAGTTTGGAGACCCCTGCTCTAATGTAACACAAATGTTAACTGATTATTTTTTTAAGTTCTGAAGGCAGGCATTCTTCATTCTTTTCATCAAGTGGGTGAAATTTTTACGGCTAAACGTGTGCACCTTAAACATTCTTTTACATAAGCATTCTTCATTCCTTTCATCCAGTGAATGTAATATTTACGGCTAAATATAATATACCTTAAACATTCTGCATTTCTTTTCTTTCACATAGGCATTCTTTATTCCTTTCACTTTAAACATTCTTTCACATAGGCATTCTTTATTCTTTTCACTTTAAACATTCTTTCACATAGGCATTCTTTTCATCAAGTAGATGCAATACTTACGGCTAAATGTGGTGCCCCGTAAACATTCATTTCACTTTAAACATTCTTTCACTCAAGCATTCTTCATTCTTTTCATTAAATGAATGTAATATTTACGACTAAATGTGGTGCATTTTAAACCTTCATTCTTTTCACTTTAAACATTCTTTCACGTAACCATTCTTCATCCTTTTCATCAAGTGGATGCAATATTTACTGCTAAACGTGATGCCTTTTAAACATTCATCATTCTTTTCACTTTAAACATTCTTTCACGTAGGCATTCTTTTCACCAAGTGGATGTAATATATAAGGCTAAACATGGTGCATCTTAAACTATAGTTAAATCTGCTGTACGTTCAAGATTGGTAGGAATAATCTCATGATAATATACCCAGTAATAAAAAAACCAATTAATTAATTATAATTTAGGAATTATTTAATTAAATATGCATAACAGTATTAATAAGTTTATTTTAGGAAATTAATTACTTCATAATACATAATGTGAGAAGTAGTTAATATCAAAAGAACTTGAAAAGTCATAAAAATATCATAATATTTATTAAAATGATTGTTTAGAAATAATCTCTTTAATGATATACATTTCAGCCGAAAATTTAGTATGTTATATTCCATTTAATAATTAAACGTATCTCCATAAAACTGCCTTTGTTATTATGTCAAGGTCAGACCAATTAAGATTTGTTTTGGTTTTATCATAAACAACCTTCAGTACCGAAGCGATAAGTTCTTTTTCTGGAAAGCTAAGAATATCAACAATTGGAGAAAATGGCCTTGAAGATCTTTTACTTATCTTAATGAAACACTCAGATACATAATTTTTGGTTACTGATAATGAAAATGGCACGCGAATATCCTATTCATTTATTTTAAATTAATTTTAGAAACTTTTTCATTCTCTACGATTATTATTATTCGGTCTATGATTATTTTGTCTTAAATATGCTTATAATGTTTTGTTGTTTCTTATCCCACTTGGCCAACAGCAACATCTACTTAGACCAAATCCAAGAATCCATGTGATCTCATGGAAGGAGGGAAAGTGGAGGCAGTTTCTGTTGTGATGGAGCACCCGTAAGTAGAAGTTTGACTTGGCTCCGTGACGCTGAAGAAGGAGGGCAATGCCTTCCGGTAAAACGTTTAGGGGAAACTATCCCCCATTTGTATATCGTACTCCCACCAGGTAGTCCGACTCACTAGACAAGATGTTGAACATCACAAACGCCGTCGAGTCTCCTCGGCTTTTGAAACAGTGTCTACAATAAAGCCGCCAACGGACTGAACTTCCGCTCACCAGCCCTAATGCCACTGAGTCACGAGTCGTGCACATATAATGTTGATACACAGAATGAACAAATTATTGTGCACATTTGTTATTTCTAATCCTGTGATGGCGCCTAATACATTCACTGCTATCAGAAGTAAGGAGACTCGATGGTGATTGTGACAAAGCGTCTTGCATCAATACTCAATTTTTGGTGCAAATTTTTCGGGTTTCTCCCATTTAGACACAATGGAGGTTAGGTATTCCTAGTAAATGTCCAGTGCAAAGGCAATGTCGTCCCACATCCCTCGTCAATGGGCTGTTTGTGGCATGAATTAGTCGAACACGAGGCCCAGTGATATTCACACTCACACAAAAGTAATATAAGCTAATTTCTAATCTTGATGTTTATAAAAAATAAAACCGAATTTCTGAATATCTTCCTCCCGTTCGTAGCAATACAACAAAAATACGAGGACCACCGATATTTGACAAAAAAAAAGAAAGAAAAAAAAACATCATTATAACATTGTAACATAAATGATTCGTTGTATATCAATCTTAACTATCATACCTACCTTATATATATCCTTGTGTCTTATCAAATATAAGATATCATTCATTTTATGTGAAAGATCCTAAACTGTCCAGTCAGAAACAAAAGAAATTTTCTAAATCTATTTATGGATTTTTAAGCTAGTGAACACATCATATGCCATGAATTAAGTCATAAGTCTTGTTCAAAGTTTCCATTATTGATTCAAGATCCTTACATCATTAATGATATAAAATTTCAAGTTTGAACACGTGTCTGCTTAAATCAAGCATGCGGAGATTATGAAGGCCGTGGTCTCCATATACACTACGAGATATACCAAAACAATTTTCAAAAATGATCTAATATGTACTTATATCATTTATATATAAGCAATACATTCGAAATAAATAATATATAAAGAATTCAATGCGCAACATTACATTGATTTAATACGTTCGATTTTTGTAATAGCCATACACAAAAGTAATAAATCAAATGATTTAAATAAATCTACTTTTTATAGTATTCGTGCCAAAAAATGTTAGTAAATATATACTGATCCAAATAGGTTATAATTTTCTAGCAAAAAATACAACCTTTTTTTTAATGTAATTCAAGAATGTTTAGAAATACTCGGTTGGATGTATTTAGAAACCCCATAAGGAATCCTTGAAACCAATTATTAACACTTGGATCTTGAGTAAGGATTAGAGCGAGATCCTTAATGTAGGTTAATGCATTATCGGCAAAAAATCTTTATTAATTATTTTGTATCAACTAGTTAGTATCAAACTCACGAACATAATAGTTATAAAAATTATAAGCTCACGAACATATTAGCTATAAAAATTATAAGCTCACGAACATATTAGCTATAAAAATTATTAATTCACGAACATTTTTTTTCTAATGAAGCTAGCAAACATTTAGACAGTTGTATTGGATGCCTTAGGGCAACGAATACCGGCGTTACCTAGCACTACCCAGGCGGTGCGTGTAGCTTGAAGTTAAGCTACGGACGCGGAGTAGCAATACCCCTGCAACGCTCTACGATCATTTTAGACCGGGACCTACGGTTTAAAGTGGATTCCGAACCACTACAAACATCCATGACACCGCCGGGACTGGAACCCGATATCTGTGGCACCGAGCGCCAGAGCGCTAGCCACTCGGTCATTCAGGCTAAATAGTTCACGAACATATTAGTTGCAAAAATTATTAATTCACGAACATATTAGTTACAAAAATTATTAATTCATGAACATATTAATTATAAAAAATTTAAACTCACGAACACATTAGTCACAAAAATTATTAACGCACGAACATATTAGTTATAAAAATTATTAATTCCCCAACATTTTAGTTATAAAAATTATTAATTCACGAACATATTAGCTATAAAAATTATGAAGACACGAACATATTAGTTATAAAAATTATTAATTTAAGATCATATAAGTTATAAAAATTATTAATTTACGAACATATTGTAAAAATTATGAACTCACGAACATATTTGTTATAAAAATTGTGAACTCGCGAAAATATAAGTTATAAAAATTATGAACTCACGAATATATTAATTATAAAAATTATGGCCTCACGAACATATATCACGAACACTATCTAATAAAAAAATTATGTTATCTAATAAGTAAATTATGTTTAATTCACAAACATATTAGTTATAAAAATTTTGATCTCACGAACATTTTAGATACAAAAACAATATAACACACATTGTTTGTACATCAGTTAGAGCTTTCACGTTTTATTTATTAGATAACAAACAGAAATAGCCTCAATAAATGCCATTTTATATTTATTCATTGCCCAAGGAAAATTAGTGGTTTTAGCAACAAAAAAAAAAATAATAAATAAATAAACTATAAATATTTTTTCTCATTTCTAAAATAATTGCATTTTCGTAAGCACAGCAGGCTTTTTTTACAACTACCATTTCGGAAAGAAAAAAAAGAATTCGATTTGAGGAAAGTAGAACAAAGTTAAGTATTTTCCAGCTTAAGTCAACTGGCCTTAAATATCCAAGAAATACATTTTGTGATTTTCTTCTGCGTAGGAAATTAATCTACTCTGTTTCCTTAGTTTGCGAAGTTTAACTTCCGCGCATAACTCAATGCTCGCAATTATTTGTCAATATTTACGTAAGGATCTCATAACCTTCCTGTTCTTCAGAAGTATTTTATTATGTCATTTAATGTACTTGTTGAGATTGACCTTGACTTGACGTTATTTTAGTTTTTTTCACCATTGTGGATTACGGAAGTAATTGGGTACACAGTTAAACTTTTTTCTATTTAAAACAGTTTCTTATTGAATATTTATTAATTAATTATTAATTCATAGATTTTATAGTTTTTTAAAGATGTATTACATAAATACATTTTGGATATTCTTAAGGAATGCTGTACTATGATTCAGTGCCCAACTTCTAACATGTCAAAAAGAAAAAAAAAGGTTGGAAAATGTTTGATATTTATTTTTGTTACCTGATACTTTGTTTAATTATTTTAAATTTCAAATAAATTAAGAATGTTAAATTATGTTTAATAAATACTATGTTTATTTTGTAAAATTAATAAGAAAGGTTAAAAACAGGATGATTTTTTCTTTTCGGATGATTCGTTTAATTTATCATCCATAAAATTATGGATATTGTCCTGTGCAGCGGTGGTTTTCGTTTCCTTGATCACTTTATCCACGTCTTTGATTAGTTTTTCGCTTTCTTGATCAATTTCTTTTGTGTCCTTGATTAATTTTTTCATGTCTTTGATCAATTTTTGCTTTCCTTGATCAATGTTTTTGGGTCTTGGTCTATTTTTTTATGTCCTTGAATAGTTTTTTTGTTTCCTTGGTCAATTATTTCGTGCCCTTGATCATTTTTTTCGTTTTCTTGATTACTTTTTTCGTGTCCTTGGACAATCTTTCGTCTCCTTGGTTCATTTTGCGTGTCCTTGATTAGTGTTTCGTTTCCTTTGCCATTTTCAACGTTTCTTATTGGTGCATATGTTTTCACTTACTACCCTATTGGGTACGTGTTGCTTCAATTTGCGATGCGCACACAACCTCTTTGAGGCAACGATGACCTTATTTTAGATGATGAATATGATTTTTACTCAAATGTCACAATAACATTCATTAATTGAATTTAAAAACATAATATATATAATGATGGTAATCAGTTACACAATAATTTGTTATATGTTGTCCGGATAAATATGTATCTAGCAAGACCCCAACATTATGTGAACTAAAATATACTTTTTATAAACAACTAATGAAGACATTTTTGCATATCTGAGCTGTACACAATACCGTTTTTAGTTCGCAACCGTATAAAAATTTTATATTTTTAATGTAATATAAAAGCAATCTCGACATGACGCATAGCAAGGAATTTTATATTTATATATATATGTAGATTTACACCGATTCCAATAGATTCAGCCCGGCCGAACCTACAGTTTTGTTAGACTTCTCTACTAGTCTAACAAAGGTTGTACTTTTGCAGTGGGTGTCTAGGGGATTTGACATACAAAACGCAGTAGTGGGACGTTACTTTAAATAAAGCCATTTAATGACATATTTTACAATAATATTTACATTAGCAATTAAGGGGATAAACATATTCTCTCGCTGCTTGACGCAGCCTGCCCCAATCGCTCCTCCCAGCGTTCTCTTTCTTCTTCATCCACGGGGTCCTGTCCCCTTCTTGTGGGGTCAGAGTTCAAAGTTGAATACTCTCCCACGTTGTAAACAGGCTCTGTCAAAGACAAGCAATCGTAATGTGTCGCCGCCTGCTGATTACCACACAAACAAATCCTACATATATATACATGTTTCACTTGGTAAACAGCAACATCTAGACCAAGTCCAAGAACCTGTGTGGTCGCATGGAAGGATATTACAGATAAAACTATCGGAGAAAACCTGAAAACTCGCATCAGGTAGTCCGACAGACGAGGCAAGAGACTGATCATCACAAGTGCCATCGAATCTACTCGTTTTTTGAAACAATGTCTGCAACAAAGCCGCCTGCGGATTGAGCCTCAGCCCTAATGCTCACCAGCGGCGCGCGTTGCCGCAGAGCTACGAGTCGCGCCGATTGTTGATGGTTTATATAATAGCCAACAACAAAGAACATTATACTCAAATTAGAGTTCATTTTCAACTTAATTTAATTTTAATTAGTTAATACATTTATTTTAACATTTTTTTTTTTTTTAAATTAAATGAAATTTAAGTTCTCAAATAATAAGAATGTAGTTTTTTTTTTTTTTTTCTTTTCAACATATTGAAATTCGTCTCAAATTTACAAAACAATACATTATTTTTCAAATTAAAACTGCGTAATTCTAAGCTCACTACAACAAATGAGTTCATTTAATTCCAACGAATTAAAATTAAAAAATGATTAATAAAACTTTAGCAGATGAATATCTAATTCCATCTTTCAAAATGAAATTTCGAGTTCATGAACCTTTCCGAGAAGGCCCAAACCAGATGCGATATGGCGTTCTAATATTGACAATCTGACTCTGGGGTTTTCTTTGCTGCTGCAGAGTCCTATTTCTGAAGGTTGACAGTTATCAGCCAGAGACAGAGGTGCCTTTTTTAAGAGCGCGGATGTCCGCAGGAAGCACAGCGCGAGACGTTCTCGAGAGAGGACATTCGGTTTGATATGCGCCGTCTGAGCCTCGTCAATTTTTCGATCGCCTCGCCTCCCCTTGACAGCTCAAACAGCTATTTCTGTGTCGGTCTAAATTTTTTTTTAAGGTTTTTGTTTGTCTTTTGATGTACCCTATTTATAATCCTCATGGTCTGTACACGTAAAAATTAAGAAATAAGACATACTGGTCTGGTAATTACGAAATTTCAGATAGAAAATTGTATTGGGATTGATTTTATAAATGTTATAAAATCCTTTTTTAAACTAGGCATTATTTAAATTAAATGTAATCACTTCGTAAATAACCTTCAAAAATGATAATAATAATAATAATAATTTTTGTTCTAATGCAGCTGGCAAACACTTAGACAATTGTCTTCGATGTCTTAAGGCAAGCGCTGCACTGACGTTACTCATATAACACTACCTAGGAGGTGCATGTATCTTGAAGATAAGCTACGGACGCGGAGTAACATTACCTCCACAACGCTCTACGATCCTGTTAGACCGGGACTTACGGAATAATAATAATAATGCGGCATGATGGCCTAGTGTCTAGCGTTCTGTTGGTCGGCACCACAGGTTTCGCGTTCGAGTCCCAGCGATGGATGTTTTTAGTGGTTCGGAATCCACTTTAAACCGTAGATCCCGGTCTAATATGACTGTAGAGCAATGAGAGTAGGGCTGATAAACCTACCCCGTAAAAAGAAAAATTCTTATGTTTCGTAATCTGTCAGTAGGCAAACGGCATTGATCCACGATGGGGCTGTCGCACCATTGAAAAATAAGAAAATTTGTAGTAAACTTTTTCTTAAACTGAATATTTCTACACTTGAAATTTTGTTTGATTGACTTTAGAATAATAAGCAGCATAAAAAAAGAAAATTATGTCTAATAGGATCGTAGAGTGTTGCGGGGTAGTGTTACACGCGTTCGTAGTATATCTTCAAGATACACGTGCCCCCTAGATAGTGCTAAATGAGTAACAGCGGTGCAGCCCTTGCTTATGGCATAAAAACTAACTGTCTCTGTATTGCCATCTGCATTAGAACAATAATAATAATTAAATAAATAAATAAAATATTCCAGTGCTTTGCCATAGGTAACGTACGCAGGTAGTGTGAAAGAACATTCAGACCCGGCCTGATGGTCAATGGCTAGCGCATTGGTCTTTGGTACCACAAGTTTCAGGTCGAATCCGGAAGGGGCATGGATGTTTGTGACTGGTTCGTAATCCACGTTAAACTGTAGGTCCCGGTCTAAGTGTGCACAAAATGGCCGTAGAGAGATAAACCAAACCATTTCTCGACTCGTGGCTCACGAGCCGTTGGTTAGCATTAAGGGCGAAGGTTCAATCCGCTGGCTTCTTAGTTGTAGACACTTCTGCAAGTAAAGCCTGCCTTGTCCCCATGTCGCTGAAGAAATAGCAGTGCTTTCTATGAGAACATTTAAAGGGAACTACCTGGCATTTGTGTATCGTATGGGAGAAAACTCGAAAATCTCCTCCAGTAGTACCTCGTCCGACTCACGAGGCCAAATGCTGAACATCCTAAACGCCATCGAGCCTCCTCGTTTTTTGAAACAGTGTCTACAAAAAAGCCTCCAGCGTATTGAACCTCCGCTTTAACTCTCACCAGTGGCGCACGTTGCCACTGATCCACGGGTCAAGCCTATAGTGAGATCTAAATGCTGTTAAAACATTAATAAGAAACTTTAACCCTGTATATACACATGAATTACTCATTGAAATTTTCTTATGGTTTGAAACCTAGGATTTCAAAAGAAATTTTCAAACGTTTTTGTGAGCCATTATCTTTAATTTATTGCTTTTAGAATATGATGTGATGTTTTCTCTCATGAAATCTTACTTATCATAAAGGTAGGATTTGCTTTCTGTTCACTTGAGATAATATTTCATTTTAGGGTAATCAAAATCTTTCTGTTTTTAATTAATTGTTTAAATAGTAATTTAAAAAATTAATCATCATCATTATCCTCAGGGCACAACAGCCCCATGGTGACCCAAACAGTCTGCCTACTGGCAGATTTCGAGACAGGAGATATTTTCTTTTTACTGGGTAGGATTGCCAGCCCTGCGCCCAACGCTCTACAGGCATATTTGACCAGGACCTACAGTTTAAAGTGAATTCCGAACCACTACAATCATCCATGGTACCACCGGGAATTGAACCCGAAATCTGTTGCACCGCTAATCCCTCGACCAAAAAAAAAAAAAAATACTTTAAAAAATAAATTAATATGTTATGAACATTTAAAACTATATAATTTGAAGCAGACTATAAAACTATACATCGATTATCTCCATAGAGCGAAAATAAATTCAGCAGCATACTATAATTTTGCATTTAAACTCTTATACTTAAAAAAGAATGCTTAAAAAGAAAAGCATAATTTATGTCCATAATATACCACTATTTCAAAATAAATATGAAGCTTAGGTTACTGAATCAGTTGACCATAATCTTAGAGATTTCATGATATTTGCCTGTAGTTTCGCTATCTTCAATATCACTAATCCTTCTATTTGAAGGTAAGGTTTTATTTGATCACTTGTTTTGACCGTTGAATTATGGTTTCTTTGCGGGTGATTATTTTAGTCGCTGGCTATAAAGTAAACAAGTTCCTGATTTTGAAATTTTTTTCACGTTTACATGGACACTATATTTAATCCATTTGAAGCCATATTCTGAATTTTTCAAAGCTGTAAATTTAATACATTTTTTTTGTTATTGGATTTTTTCGTTGAGGATATACAGTAAACTAAATCGCATAATTCATTTATATAAGATTTTCCCACATAAGAAAAGACCCGATTCGTGGCACAGTGGTAACCTGTACCGCTGGTGAGCATTTGAACCACTGTTCAATCCGCTGGCGGATTCAGCATCTTTCCACGTCATTCAGACTGCTTGATGGGAGTTTTCCGAGACTCAAATGACTGCTAGTTCCCCCTAAAAGTCCTCCCAGAAAGCACTGCCCTCCTTCTTCAGCGACACGGAGCCAAGTCAGACTTCTACTTAAGGGCGCTCCATCACAACAGAAGATGCCCACTTTTCCCTCATTTCATGAGACCACACGGGTTCTTGGACTTGGTCTAGATCAGGGCTGGGCAAACTATGACCCGCGGGCCAACTCCGGCCTCGCCGATATAATTTTAATTTGCCGGTCCGAGGCAAATTAAAAGAAATATATATTTATATTTTATATATCCATCTCCTTTTCTACTTCAATTAAATATTTTTTTTCTTCCTTTTTTTCCAAGGACTGATGATCTTTTTACTTTCTATTTTTGTTCTATAATACATAAATCGACGAAAATAGTAAGCACAGATATCTTTCAATCTGTAAAGTGTTAAAAGCGTAAGTTCTTTGTAGGTTATACTTGTAGATTGGCGCTAAAAAGCGTTATCTTTTTTCTCGGGAAGAAGACATATGGAAATCCAATATAGGTGAATTAGATATCGCATGTGGCAGACTGCGCATTTGAAACTCCAACCAGCTGCTTTTTCTTTTGACACGAGTTCTAATATTATTGATTGCGTATGGAAATATTGCGGACCTATAGCATCATTGTGAATAGCGTAGCTAGTGTTTGTTTGGGTTATTTGTAAAATATTTCACCCCTAAAATAGCTACTAAAAAACGTTAAGTTGATTCAGAGTGCCGTGCTTTTAATGATGAATGGACCTGGAAATATTTTTTTACAGTTGTAAAAGATAAACCAGTGTGTGTCATCTGCAATGAAGCTGTAGCAATCTTCGAATAATATAATATTTCCCGTCATTTGAATACATTTCGTCCCGAAAAATTTATCTTGGCCCTCCAAACACCAAAAAACCGAAAAAGTTTGCCAATCCCTGGTCTAGATGTTGCTGTTTACCAAGTGGAATAAGGGTATATATTTTTCTTTATTATATGAACTTCATTTTCGAGTGCCTAGCGTTCTGGCCCCCGGTGCCCCAGGTTTTCTGGTTCGAGTCCCAGAGGTGCCATGGATGGCTTCTCAACAGTCCAGGCTTCGAGTCCCTGTTCGAGCAGAATTGTTGCTCTTTTTAAGAGCTACAGAATATTTCGCCCAACTCTTGGCGCAATGACAACGTGCGCCAATGGTGAGCATTAGAGTGGAGATTCAATCTGCTGGTGGCATTGTCGTAGACACTGTTTCAAAAACGAGAGACTCAATGGCACATCGTGTAACTCTTCTGTATTCGCGCATCATGGTCATCTCGCGTAATTAGCCATTTTTGACTGGATAATATCAGTGTGGAGTATCTGATATCAATGTGGGATACCTGATATCTATAATATTAATGTGGAGTATCCTTGAGAAAAGTTATCGGCAATGAAAAGAGAAAATATTTCAAATTGAATTATCATTTCATATAATTGAAATCTCATTTTAGAGGTTCCATGAGAAAACTTTATTATTTACCATGCATAAATAAAAATTACTGTGCCCACACAATATTCAAATTAGGATGATATAAATAAACACATTTCTTTTTTTAAATTTCATGGTATGTTTTAAGCATCCTAGTACTATACCACAAAATGCAAAACAAAATGATTTCAATTGTAGGGATGATTTTTTTTTCTAACAATAATGTAGATTAAATGACATTGAAAAAAATAGAGATGTCAAATAATTTGGATTCAGACAAACAACCCGGAAAAATTCACCCAAATGACGTACATACATGAGTTACTCGGCTGTAGTTGTGTAATACAGCTACTGTGGCTGATCACATGCGAAGATGCATTTATTTGATGCGCTGTTTTTAGTAAACATAATATGATTTGTTGCGTGCATACATAATATATATCCGTATGCGTGTTTGTATAATTTATTATTCATATGTCCGTTTAATAAACAGCGAGATATTTATGGGTTAGGACATTTAAGGAAAAAAAATTTTACGCAGTGTATTATTTATGTTTAACTTATAAGGAATGCATTAGAAAAAACATTAATTTTATTAATGAATTAAAAATTTGTTTCCATTAATGATAATTATCGGAATTAAATTCATAAATCTGAGTTATTTATAATGGATTATAATGTTATATTGCAATATAATCTATAAATAATTAAAGGCATCAAAATAGTTAATTGAACTATCATGTAAGTGATATCTTAAGGAAAATTAATTTTTTTATTTATTAATAAAAGAAATTAAAAAGTTATATATTTTTAATTAACGTTAATTAAAGCTAATTTAAAATTCTTTTTTAATTAATATAACTTTTAATTAATGTTTTTAATTAATTTTACAGTTTATTAATTTTTAATTAAAAAGTTAATTGATTATTATTATTTTTTTATTTTATTAATTAATTTAAATCGTTAGCATATGCATAATGCATTTTCTCAGCGATATACACTCAAGAGCCAAAACATTATGACCACCTGTCAATAACGAGTTGGCCCACCTTTGGCGCGCAACACAGCTTCAACCCACCTTGGCATGGATTAATACCACCACTTAATGCCAGTTAAATACCACTTCCACCTGATTACGTGCCTTCCACGTGATCCAGGCGAGTTCATTGCAAAATGTAGGGGTGGTCATAATGTTTTGGCTCTTGAGTGTATGTACGTATATTGCTGGAAATTCTAAAAATTGCTGATTCCACATTCTGTTCTTTTCTGCTTATTCCGGTAAGAACAGAAAGATAAAGGGTTTAATTTCATTCTAGAAAATTGGAGTCAAACTACTTCTCCGCTATCACATACTATGTAGATGTGCATTTAGTTTTAGGCCTTATAATGTTTTTCAGCAGCAAGACTTTTTCATGCTCTACACGTGGCTCAGTGTCAAAGTGCGACGCTGGTGATCATTAGGGCTCAGGTTCAATCCACTGGAGGCTTTGTTGTAGACACTGTTTCAAAAACGAGGAGGCCCGATGGCGTTTGGGATGTTCAGCATCTTGTCTCGTTAATCGGACTACTTGGTGGAAGTTTTTCCGGGTTTTCTCCCAAAAAATATACACATGCGGGGTATTCCCCCTAAAAGCCCTCCCGGAAGGTACTGCCCTCCTTCTTCAGCGACACAAAGCCAAGTCTTACATCCACCTACGGGTGCTCCATCACAATAGAATCTGTCCCCCCTTACCCTCCTTCCATGAGACCACACGGGTTCTTGGATTTGGTCGTGATGTTAAAGCGGTATAAGAAACAACAACAAAGCCTTTTCATCAATATTCTTTAACGACTAATAAAATGAAAGACAATACAAATTCCTTCGAAATGGATGTTATTTCAAGAATAGTGAACAACTGAAATTCTGTTGATATATTGATTTTGCAAGTTTATTGTGAGTAGGCAATTGAAAAAGTTACGATGAAATTCACTTTTTACTAGAAAATTCGAGTACATTTTGATGAAATGTTAGTTGAGATTTAAGAAAATTATTCGATACATTAACTTAATACTGACCTACTTTAATTAATTTTTATCCTTTTTCTTCTTCTTCATTGGCGCAACAGCCCCATACTGAGCCAAGGCCGTCTGAATGCTGGCAGATTTCGAGACAGTAGATGGTTTATTTTTACGGGGTAAAGTTATCAGCCCAACGCTCTACAGTCATATTAGACAAGGACAACGTTTTAAAGGGGATTCCGAACCACTACAAACATCCATGGACAGCTAGTATCCGAACCCGGAATCTGTGGCAAGGAGGGCTAGTAACTTGGCCATCAGACCCCAATATATATATATATATATATATATATATATATATATAGCCAATATCTATATATAAAAGTATATATATTGGGGCCATATATATATATATATGTATGTAATGTAAAATACTATAACAATCCTTTATTTCATTTTTTGATAAAAATTAATTTTAAATTAATTCAAATTGGATTTTGTATTAAAAACATATTGTATTATAAGCCGTTCGGTTTCGGTTCGAGATTCAAAAGTTCTAGCTATTTTTTTTCTTATTCCCCTTGGTAAACAGCAACATCTGGGCCAAATCCAAACACTCAAGTGGTCTCATAGAAGGTTGGGTTTGGTTTCGCTCTACAGTCATTTTGTGTTAATTATTCCGGTACCTACAGTCTAAAATGGATTTCGAACTACTCACAAGCATCCATACCATAGCCAGGTCTCATAGAAGGAGAGAGAGGGGAGGACAGCTTCTGTTGTGATGGAGCACCCTCAGGTAAGTAGTCTGGCTTGGCTTCACATCGGTGAAGTAAGAGAGCAGTGCCTTCCGGGGGAACTACCCCGGCATTTATTTATCGTATGGGAGAAAACCCGGAAAGCTCCCCCAAATGTAGAAAATCACAAATACCATCGACTCTCCTCGTTTTTTAAAACAGTGTCTACAAAAAGCAGACAGCGAATTGAACCTCATACCTAATGTTCCCTAGGGGTGCTGGTTGCCACTCAGCCACAAGTCGGCCGTTTTTAGATATGGGAATGCAAATATTTATAAATAAGATATAAATGTAAATATTTAACTATATAGATTAAGAGCAACATTATAAAGGACAGCATCGATAACAAAACAATAATATTTTATATTAAAAAGTGTAGAATTGCACGATAAACAATCAGTGCAAGTAACAATTGAAGGAGAAATTAATATGGCTTCCAATAGAAACAATAAAAGTCATTATCGATTTATTTTTCTCAAAATATAGTCTAGTCTCTACAGTCATATTAGACCAGGACTTATGATTTAAAGTGGATTCCGAACCACTACACGGGTACTACCCCCATCGGGATTCGAACCCGAAACCTGTGGCATCGTGAGCCAGAGCACTAGTCACTCGGCCATCAGGCCCCCAAAAATAAATTCACACGTTGTAAATTGAAATTCGCAAATGATTTCAGTTTGTTTTTTAATAAATATTTTTATTTAAAGCTATTCTGAATAAAAAAACATTAAAACTTGTTGAAGAATCGAGGAATATAAATCCATCAATACTAACAAAAGCTCGTCAAATGTCAATACTACAATTTTTTTGTACGCATTAGTGTTGGTTTCCAAGTATCTTATTTATATATCACTATCCTAAACAATGAACTCGATTTTTTACAAAAACCTTCAATGTCAGACGTTTTACATTTACTACATTTTTGAACTATGTGAGCTATGTTTACTTACTAACTGTTTTTAATTTATGTCAAGAAAAATATATCGTGAATGTACGAAATCTCTGCATTCGTAAATTATTGATTTTAACACCTCCAAATGGGGACATTTTTTATTCTATATATATTGCTTGTTTCCTGGATCACTACATTGTTGATAATATTGAATGAATAAAGCGTATTAAAAATATTTAAACATTTTTTTTTATAATAAATTCCTTTCGGAAGAAGTTAAAATTAAATCATTTTATTTTAATAATAATAATGCCTGTAAGCCATCATATATTATTAGCGCTTTTAACATTATAGCCGTCACTATTTTTCTACTAATATGGAAGACTATATGGCTTTAATAATTTAATTAAACGTTCTTTCAGAAAAAGACATATTCTATGCATTTAAACCATATGTGATTGAACAATTTAACTAAAAATAAAAATTTCATAGATTTATAAAAACAACTTTAGTTTACTATACAACAATTACTTCACTGTAACCGCTCCCAGAAATAAATGTGTTTCTTCTTTGAGCAATGATTGATTTTTCCACCTCTAAATTAGAACCTTTTACATGTTCTGTAAATGTTCAGTACTGAGCAACCGAGTTATTTCATGGCGCGAGCAACCGATAATAATCATTTCAAGCTTTTTTTAAAAAATATATATGGCTTTAATATGGCCATATGCTTTAATAATTTAATTGGACGTGCTCTGAGTAAAAGTCATATTCTATGCTCTTAGATCACACTTAATTGTTGAATAATTCCAATTTAACTAAAAACAATTGATATAAAAATAATTTTTTTAAAGTCAAAGTTTGCAGAAAGTCCTTTATAAATAATTTTGATTCATTTTTTTAAGTTTATCTGGCGCCATCTATGGGTAGATATATGCAACTTAAATCTAAAAAAAAAAAAATTAATTAATTAAATTTAATTACTGAATTAATAGTTAAAAAAACAATATTACCATCCAGTGTCATCCACTACAAGTTCAAAGAAAATGTATTTGAACTTGAGTGGATGAATAAAAAGTATTTTATGAACGATTGAAAATTTGAACAAGATATATATAGGGAGAGTGTGAGCTAATAGAAGGAATTGAATATAAAAATTTCATAGATTTATAAAAACAACTTTAATTTGCTATACAACATTTCATTCACTGTAACCGTTCCCAGAAATAATTGTGTCTCTTCATTGAGCAATGATTGATTTTTCCATCTCTAAATTAGAACCTTTTACATGTTTTGTAAATGTTCAGTACTGAGCAACAGAGTTATTTTAAGATACGAGCAACCGATAATATTCATTTCAAGCTTTTTAAAAAATATATATATATGGCTTTATATATATTGCTTATTGATTATAATATACATATTAAAGCCATATATTGCTTATATGCTCTATTATATATTGCTTATAAGCAGCCTTACCAAATATTGCTTTATTATATATTGCTTATAATATATATATTTGTATACTTTTTTATATTTCCTTTTTAGTATTATACAATTCTTTACAATGTGCGTTTAATATCATCATTATTATAATATCTATGTTTACATGAAGGAATAATAGTAAACACAATAATAATAACTCATTATGTTTCAATTTTTCACTCCAAAAAATGTATGTATTGCCCTCAGAAATAAAAGCCATATGTATAAAGCGATATGGCTTTAAAAATTTAATTGGACGTGCTCCCAATAAAAACCATATGCTATGAGCTCAGATCACACGTGATTGTTGAATCATTCCTATTTAACCAGAAATAAAAATTTTGTAGATTTTATAAATCAACTTTAATTTACTATACAACATTTCCTTCACTGTAACCGCTGCCAGAGATAAATTATCCTCTTCTTTGAGCAATGATTGATTTTTTTCACCTCTAAATTAGAACCTTTTACACATTCTGTAAATGTTCAGTACTGAGCAACCGAGTTATTTCAAGGCGCGAGCAACCGATAATATTTATTTCGAGCTTTTTTTTTTCAAAAAAGAGAAAGAAACAAGCGTAGATAAACTGAAATGTATGAGAAGTAATTACTTTAGGATCAGAGTGCAGGCATATTTGTGGAGGTGAATCTCTGTAAAGGTCTTTTTTTTTTCTTTTTCCATGAGAAAAGTGACTCACAGAAGGTTCCAAAGAGCACTCTTCTCTAAAATTAGAACAAGAGGAGATGTGAAGTTCTCTCTTGTTCGCTTTTCATTATTCTTTTTCACTCGGCGCAGGAGATGGTAAACACTTTGTGTATCCAAAAAAGCAAAGTGTATCACAAAAAGTTAATTGCTGAGTTTAAAAAACTTTTTAAAGTTTTAAAAAAGGTATCTCGTGTTTATTTTTTTATTTTGAAGAGTTGTTCTTTTATAACGATTGTGTGTTATTGTAAAAGTTAAAATAACTCGATTTTTTTTTTTTTTTTTAATTTTGAAAAAAATTATTATGTTTATTGTTAAAAATGATTATGTTAAGTTCGAGAATTGTCTAAAGTGATTTGAAATAAATATGGAAATCAAAGGTGGCATGTTTCAAAATTGTTTGTTTTTTCTAGACTTTGTTTCAAAATTGTTTGCTTTTTTATAAACTTTGTTTCAAAATTGTTTGTTCTTTCTAAAGTGCGAGAATTTTCAAGAGTGGTTTGAAATTAAGATGGAAATTAAATATGGCACGTTTCAAAATTATTTCTTTCTAAAGTTCGAGAATTTTCAAAAGTGATTTGAAATAAAGATGGAACTCAAAGGTGGCATGTTTCAAAATTGTTTGTTTTTTCTAAAGTTCGAGAATTTTCAAATGAGGTGCTCTTAAAAATCAAATCAAACTAGGTGATTTGAAATAAAGATGGAAATCAAAGGTGGCATGTTTCAAAATTGTTTGTTTTTTCTAGACTTTGTTTCAAAATTGTTTGCTTTTTTATAAACTTTGTTTCAAAATTGTTTGTTCTTTCTAAAGTGCGAGAATTTTCAAGAGTGGTTTGAAATTAAGATGGAAATTAAATATGGCACGTTTCAAAATTATTTCTTTCTAAAGTTCGAGAATTTTCAAAAGTGATTTGAAATAAAGATGGAACTCAAAGGTGGCATGTTTCAAAATTGTTTGGTTTTTTCTAAAGTTCGAGAATTTTCAAATGAGGTGCTCTTAAAAATCAAATCAAACTAGGTGATTTGAAATAAAGATGGAAATCAAAGGTGGCATGTTTCAAAATTGTTTGTTTTTTCTAAAGTTCGAGAATTTTCAAATGAGGTGCTCTTAAAAATCAAATCAAACTAGGTGATTTGAAATAAAGATGGAAATCAAAGGTAACATGTTTCAAAATTGTTTGTTTTTTCTAAAGTTCGAGAATTTTCAAATGAGGTGCTCTTAAAAAACAAATCAAACTAGGTGATTTGAAATAAAGATGGAAATCAAAGGTGGCATGTTTCAAAATTGTTTGTTTTTTCTAAAGTTCGAGAATTTTCAAATGAGGTGCTCTTAAAAATCAAATCAAACTAGGTGATTTGAAATAAAGATGGAAATCAAAGGTGGCATGTTTCAAAATTGTTTGTTTTTTCTAAAGTTCGAGAATTTTCAAATGAGGTGCTCTTAAAAATCAAATCAAACTAGGTGATTTGAAATAAAGATGGAAATCAAAGGTGGCATGTTTCAAAATTGTTTGTTTTTTCTAAAGTTCGAGAATTTTCAAATGAGGTGCTCTTAAAAATCAAATCAAACTAGGTGATTTGAAATAAAGTTCAAAATCAAAGGTAGCTTGTTTCAAAATTGATTGTTTTTTCTAAAATTCGAGGATTTCGAAAAGTGATTTGAAATAAAGATGGAAATCAAAGGTGGCTTGTTTCAAAATTTTTTTTTTTTTTTTTAAAGTTCGAGAATTTTTAAAGGAGGTGATCTGAAATATCAAGTCAAATCAGGTGATTTGAAATAAAGAACTGAATTCATTATCTTCTTCATTGAACTTCATTATTTTGTACATTTCATTAATTAAAATTCCAAACTTGATTACTGCATTTTTTACAATGGCATTTTCGTTATTTTTATAGAAATTTTAACAATTAAATTTTAAGAAATGAGATTTTATTATTCTAACTATAAATTTTATTTTAATACACTTTTTCACCTGATTCATGGTATACTGACAACACATAGCTGGCATACAAGTAAGGAAAGTTCGATTCTCATTGAATGTGTACGTTTCAGCCACTATTTTCAAAATCGAAGGGATTCAATACAAAATACAATATGTAAACGGAATATATTGACAACTGGATTATTTTTCGAGTTTCATAGTTTCCCTCAAGGCAAATACGGATTATTTATCCTTCAAAATTCCTGACAACCAACACATTTCTCCCTCTACTAAATTACGATTGGACATAGTATTATAATACATGGAAGATGAAATATCTATATAAAAAGAAAAACATTTAAATTTATCATAGAAATCACAAAAAAAGAAGATTTGGAATTGTTTCTTAAGTTATTACCCATTAAATTATAGGTATTGTTTTGGTTAGCGGGATTTTTTGTGTCTTTGATCAGTATTTCGTTTCCTTGAAATTTTTCAGCATTTGTTATTGGTTTTTTATTTTTGTCAAGTGCTTTTTTTAATATCGTTTGGAATGTTTTAGTTTCTTATTTCTTATTTATTAAATTCCTTCTATTAGCTCACACTCTCCCTATATATATCTTGTTCAAATTTTCAATCGTTCATAAAATACTTTTCATTCAACCACTCAAGTTCAAATACATTTTTTTTAACTTGTAGTTGATGACACTGGATGTTAAAACAATTTTTCCAAATATTAATTCATTAATTAAATTAAATTAATTAATTTTAGTTTTATATGGGAGAAATATTCATATATTCACGCTGTTCTTTCTTCTCATTTGCTCATCATTAATTAATTAATAATTAGTTAATAATCTCTTTTTTATCATAACTAATTATTAATGAATTAATTAATATTAATTATTTTATTCATTCAATTATTAATTATTTTTATTCATTTAATTATTAATTATTATTATTTTATTATCAAATATTTTTATTATTCATTTAATATATATTATTCAATTTTTAAAATAATGTAAGTACAAATTGGCAATAATATAAAAAATCGTCTGATTTTAATTTAGCTTATTTTTCTGGATATTATTATTTTTAATTTTTTATGTTTGAAATTTGGAACGATCATGTTTGAGTATTCTTGTTAATGTATTGTATATTTTTTAATTTTAAATGATCAAAAAGTTTTTAATTAAATTTGAAATATAGCCTAATCTATTTGCTTTTATTATTTTTTTCGTATGTATTTGCTTTTATTATATTTGCCTTTATTATATTTGTTTTTTTTATTTTTGCTTTTATTATTTTGCTGTAATTCGAAATTGCTGTTCTTTTTTTCAATTTCTTCTATTTGGTCACCCTCTCCCTATATATATCTTGTTCACATTTTCAATCGTTCATAACATACTTTTTATTCATCCACTCAAGTTCGAAAATTTTTTTTGAACTTGTAGTGGATGACACTGGATGTTAATATAGTTTTTTCAAATATTGATTCATTCATTAAATTTAATTCATTAATTTTAGGGGTTTTTTTAGATTTAAGTTGCGTATATCTACGAATAGATGGCGCCAGATAAACTTAAAAAATGAATGAAAATTATTTATAAAGGACTTTCTGCAATAAAGTGAAAAAAAAGAAGGAATTTACTTAAAAATTTTTTTATATATTATTTGTTTTTTAATTTCTTTCATTTGTTTATTATAAAATCGTTTTAAATTTTTTAGTTTGTTATTTCTTATTAATTTTTTAATTTCTTTCATTTGTTTTTTTATAAAATCGTTTGAAATTTTTTTAGTTTCTTATTTATTATTATTTTTAAATTTCTTTCACGTGTTTTTTTTATAAAATCGTTTGGAATTTTATAGTTTTTTTTAATCTGATAACTGGTAAACATAATTTATAACTGTTATGGCTTTTGCTCTTACATTAAATTCTAAATATTATGGATAAACTATATTGGGTAACTTCCTAGCCGAATAAATTTTTTTATTGGAAATGTAATTAATGTATATTGCAAAAAAGTACTTAATAAAGTAATGTAATATTTTTTATTAAAATAAGCTACGTGATTAATTTCTTACACATGGAGATTTTATAACGAAATGTTATCTTATCTTTAAAAAAAAACAAGTGGCTTTTTCTTTTAATTTGTTTCAAAATTCTTTTGTATTATAAATAAAATAAAAAATATTCAATTAACTATAATAGAATTTCCCCAGCCAATATTATATAATAGAAATTCTCCCAGCACTATAAATTAAAAAAATACTAATTAAAAGTGGCTTACAGAAAAAGTTGTACACAAAAGTAAACATTAGGCTTTTAAAAGTAAAAATATCTCACCTAAATGAGGTGAAATTTTATTTTTGGAAAATGATCAACTAAGAGTAAAAAGTTTACAAAATCGTATCCATTTTCGCTGGAAAAGATACTTCTGGTTTATTTAAGACATGCCGCCAAAAATAAAAAAGAAGTCAAACATATTTCAAGGAATAATTATTTGATGATAAAGATAAAACCGAATTCCGCTCGACAACAGGTGAGTATTTGGCAAGGTTCTCGGTTCAAATTCCTCTCCTGTCATTCACATTAAACAGGTGTAAATTATACACAAGAATTTAAATAACACAAATTCTTTTTCTTTTATATTTAATCATAAAATTTATCTTTTCATTTTCTTTTCCCTTATACACTGCTGAGTATTTAATAAATATTATAGCCAATATCATTAAATATGTTTATACTTTTTTATATATTCTTAACATTTCAGTCAATTGGAATGATTTAAATTTGTACTATTTTGTAGATGATATTCGATTTACTTTATTTTATGTTGCTATTTTTTTAAACAGTAATACAATAACAGCATTTTATCTTTTTTTTAAATAAGATAAAATTTCGTTAAATAATAACTACTATAGTTTCCAAATGATTCATTTAAATTTTTAGTAAATTACAAATAGTTAAACGACTGTTTTTCTATGTAATATCTTATCAACTGTCTGTCGTTTATCAGTTTACAAACAGTTATTTAACAGTAACAGTATGTAACAGTTTTCTGTCGAAACGGCTTTAATTAAATTTTATTAATTTTATTTTATAGTTTTATTTAATAAATTTTATTAATTTATGTAAATTTTAATTTATTTAATTTAATTTTAAATAAAAATTTTAATTAAATATATTAATTAAAATTTATTATTTGTTTAATTTAAAATTTTATTATTTAAAATTTTGTTAATTTAATTTAATTTAAAATTTTGTATTACGAAATTTTAAATTAAATTAAATTAATTTTTTTTTAAGTTTGAAACAAATATATAATAACAATATATATATATACAATATAAACAAATATTATTCTGTGATTCTGCAATTCGATTCTTATCCAAAAAATATGGAATCTTTGATATTTATTATTTTGAAAAAAATGAATGAAAACAAAATATTTTTATCGTAATATTAATTTAATTTATGTATGAAGAAGTATTCATACATTCTTCATTTAGACATCGAATATAATTTTTTTAAACAGAATCGTTTTTTATTACAAATTTTCGTTTTCTTATCATGCAGAAATAAAAATTATTTATTTTTCTAGTAAATATTCTTTTTTTAATTAAATTCCATATTCTGTGTATTTAAAAAGTTCTAACAATTTTAATTTTGATTCAGATACATAAAAGTTTTTTACCTCATAAAATATATGGATATCCTTTCCGGGAGAGGGGATTTTCGTTTCCTTGATCAATTTAAATTATTCTTATTGTTTATTTTTTTTTTACTTTTCTTTTTGAGATAGATTTTTTTATAAATATTATTTATTTAAATTTCTTTCCAGAGAAAATAATTATGTAATTAAATAAATAACATAAAATTGTCCTAAAAGATCGTCTGGACGCAAAGACGATTTTATTTCAAAGTGAAAAAGATTTTCCAACAAAAGAAAATCGTTTGGAATTATATATATATATATTGTTTTTTAAGAATGCTGTTATGATTTTGTTCTTACATTAAATTCTAAATTTTATGTGTAACCTGTATATAATTATATTATATTCGTAATTATAATTTTATATATTATAATACTAACATTAACTTTATTATTATTTTGATGATACTAACGCAGTAAAGGCTTGAGAGTAATTAATAGAGTTTTAAATGTATTAAAAATGTAAAAAACATGTAGTTAATTTTACTCAAAATTCCCAAATAAAAAATTGTTCATTTATTCGTAAGAATAATGATAATGATTATTGTATTATTGTATGCTAATTTCTACAATGATTATGGTAATAAATTTTAAAAAATTCACTTTATATTACAAGAAAAAATATAATTTCGAATACCCCTTCATATAGTATTAATTTAGTATTATGAAAAAAAAAAATTTTTCATTTTAAATGCTTAATTTTTTTTTTTTTTTTTTTTTTTAAGTTTAGAAAATCAAAATAATTATATTTTTAAAAAAATATATTTAAAAAAATACATTTATTACTATATATTTTATATATTAATACTAAATATGTTTTTTATAAAACGCAAAAAACCCCACCTAAGTTCATAAAGGAAACATGCCTAAAAAAAGATTAAAAAAATAAATACAAATTTTTTAACTTTTTCGTTAAAAAGATAACGAAGTGCTTACAATAAAAATTGCATGCTGTATTGCACTAAATCTTGCATGCAGTCTCCATTCACCTGACATGTTGCATTTCTGTCGAAAATCTACAATACGAGAGCAACAGCTATGCTAAATAATAGGTCGAACACGGCCTTCCGTGTTCCCGATCAAGAATAATAGACAGCTGATAGGGCACGCACACTCGAACGTGACTTATGCTGGGTTTTCGCTGTGGCAGTTCTCGTGCACAATGCTCTCTGTGAGGCGTATAGAGAGTTTGCATTGCAATATCTTCTCTGTTGGTATTGCAATTGTAGAGAACAGAAACGCCATTTGTTGAGTTAAAGAGTGAAGTGGTTTATCTTTTGCCACGAAATTTACTGTTTTGGGAAGGACTCTTGATTTTTCGCTCCTTGGAGAGGTTCTCCAAGAAAATATTTTTCTTGATAAAGTTTCTAAGGATGGTGAAAAAATGCATTTTAATGTAATTTATTAAATGATCTTTTTTTCCAAACATCATTATTTTATAAGAAATTAAATATAACTTTAAGGATTAGTTTCTATTTAATTTGCTGATTTCCTTAATTACAATAATGTGGCTCCTCGATTATTTATATATCGATTATTATTAGCTCATCGATTATTATTAGCAACGCGCGCTGCTGTTGAGCATTAGGATGGATGTACAATCAGTTGGCGGCTTTGTTGTAGGCGCTGCTTCAAAAAACGAGGAGAGTCGATGGCGTTTTTGATGTTAAGCTTCGTTAGGCAGACTACCTGGTGGGAGTTTTTCCGGTTTTCTCCCATACGATACTCAAATTAGGATACTGCTCCCTAAAATTACTGACTTCCTTCTTCAGCGACACGGAGCCAAATCAGATTTCTACCAACGGGTGATCCATCAGAACAGAAACTGCAAACCCCCTTCCTTTCCCCCTTCCATGAGATGGCACCGGTTCTTGGACTTAATCTAGATGTTACTTTATACCAAGTAGGATAAGAAACAACACTACACATTCTTCAGCATTATATGAACTTCATTCTCGAGTGACTAGCGCTCTGGTGGTGCACGGTAACACAGGTTTCGAGTTCGATTCCCGGCAGATTAAGTCCCAATGTAGGAGTTCAGAATTCACTTTAAACCGTAGGTCTCGATCAAATATGAATGTAGAGCGTTAGGTGTAGGGTTGACAACTCTACTCTTTAAAAAAAAAGCATCTCATATTTCGGAATCTACCAGTAGGCAGACGGCCTTGGACCACCATGGGGCTGTTGCGCCAATGAAGCAGGAGAGTTGCACAGTTACCACTGGGTCACGAGGTCATAAAATATATTAAAAATGTAAAAAAAAAAAAAAAAAAAACCTGTTGTTAATTTTATTCGAAATTTTCAAATAAAATTTTTTTCATTTATTCGTAAGAATTTCATTAATGATTATGGTAATAATTTTTTTTAAAAATTCAATTTATATTACTAGAAATAGTACATTTTTCAACGCCCCTTCATATATTATTAATTTAATATTATGGTAAAAATAATTTTGAATTGTGATTTTTTTTAAATTTTTTAACTTTGTACAATCAAAATAATAAATATAATTTTTATAAAATACGAAGAATTATCTAACTAAGTTCTTAAAATGCCTAGAAAAAAGATGAATAATAACAAATAAATAAATGAAAAAAAGTAATGGAGCGCTTACATTAAAAAAATTGCATGCCGTATTACACTAAACATTGCATGCAGTCTCTATTCACTTGACATGTTGCATTTCTGTCGAAAGTCTACAATCCGAGCGCAACAGCCATGCTAAATAATAGGTCGAAAAGGGCCTTCCGTGTTCCCGATCCAGAATAATAGACAGCTGATAGGGCACGCACACTCGAACGTGACTTCTACTGGGTTTTCGCTGTGGCAGTTCACATGCACAATGCTCTCTGTGAGACGTATAAAAAGTTTGCATTGACAGTTGCAATGTCTCTGTTGGTATTGCAATTGTGGAAGACAGAAACACCATTTCATTGAGATAAAGAGCGAAGTGGTTTTTCTTTTACCAAGAAATTTGCTGTTTTGGGAAGAATACTGATTTGAGAGGTTTTCCAAGAAAATATTTTTTCTAGATAAAGTTTTTAAGGATGGCGAAAAAATTGTATTTTAATGTAATTTATTTAATGATCTTTTCGAAACGTTATTATTTTAAAATAAATGAAATATTTTAATGGCAAGTTTGTTTATTTAGCATACTTATTTTCTTAATTACAATATTGAGTCACATAGATTATTCAATATAGTAAGGGTTTTGTGTTAAATTCTTCATCATCCTCAGTGGCACAACAACATCATGGTGGTCCAAGTCCGTTCGCCTACTGGCAGATTTCGAGTCCGTAGATGCTTTTCTTTTTACAAGATAGGGATCTCAGAACTATGCCGAATGCTCTACTGTCATATTTGAGCGGGTTCTATGGTTTAAAGTAGATTCCAAACCCCTACAAACATTCATGGCACCGGCGGAACTGGAACTCGAAACCTATGGCGCCCACCGCCAGAGCTCTAGACACTCTGCCATTCAAGCCCCAGTCTAATATGACTGTAGAACATTGGGCATAGGGCTGGCAACCCTACTCCGAAAAAGAAGAGCATCTAATATCTGGAAATCTGCCAGTAAGCAGAAGGCGTTGGCCCACCATGGGGCTGTTGCGCCAATGAAGAAGAAGTTATATAGTTACGAATGGGTCGCTAATATAGCCCATAAAATAGATTAAAAATGTAAAAAAAACATGTAGTTATTATTACTCAAAATTTCCAAATAAAAAATTTTTAATTTATTCGTAAGAATTTCGATAATGATTATTGTAATAAATTAAAAATAAATTCAATTTATATTACAAGAAATAGTATAATATTAAATACCCCACATATATTATTAATTTAGTATTAAGATAAAAAAAAATCATTTAATATGCTTCAATTTTTTAAGTTCGGAAAATCAAAATAATAAATATTTTTTCTTTCTAATGCAGCTGGCAAAACTTAGACAGCTTGGTCTTGGATGCATTAAGGTAAGCGCTGCACAGACGTACTCACTTTGCAATTACCCAGGCGGCGCATGTAACTTGAAGATAAGCCACGGACGCGGAGTAACAGTGCCCCCGCAACGCTCTGCGATCCTATTAGAACGGGACCTACAGTTTAAAGTGGATTCCGAACCACTACAAACCTCCATGGCACCGCCGGGACTCGAACCCGAAACCTGTGGTACCGAGCACCAGAGCGCTAGCCACTCGGCCATTCAGGCCGCATAATAAATATAATTTTTATAAAATGCAAAGAACTTACTAAGTTGATAAAATGTCTAGAAATTTTTTTTTATAAAAATCAATAAATTAAATAAAATAAAAATTTCGGTACGATAAATTTTAACTTTTCCGTTAAAAAACATAACAGTGTGTTTACATGAATAATTGCATGCTGTATTACACTAAATATGTGATGCACTCTCTATTCACCTGACATATTGCATTTCTGTCGAAAATCTACAATTCCAAGCGCAACAGCTATGCTAAATAATAGGTCGAAAACGGCATTCCGTGTTCCCGATCAAGAATAATAGACAGCTGATAGGGCACGCACACTCGAACGTGACTTCTACTGGGTTTTCGCTGTGGCAGTTCTCATGCACAATGCTCTCTGTGAGACGTATAGAAAGTTTGCATTGCAATATCTTCTCTGTTGGTATTGCAAATGCAGAAAACAGAAATGCCATTTTATTGAGTTTCCAGTTATACAGTGAAGTGGTTTATCTTTTACCAAGAAATTTGCTGCTTTGGGAAGGACACTGATTTGAGAGGTTTTCCAAGAAAATATTTTTTCTACATAAAGTTTTTAAGGCTAGAGAAAAAATTGTATTTTAATGTAATTTATTAAATAATCTTTTTTTTTATATAAAATGTAATTATGTTATAAATAAATGAAATATAATTTTAAGGGTTACTTTGTTTATTTAATGTACTGACTTCTTTCGTTATAATAATGTGGTGCATCGATTATTTAATATAGTAATGGTATTGTATTAAATTGTTATTTGGTTTTGTATTAATTAGTTATTTCGCCAGACTCGTGGTTCAGTGGCAACGCACGCCGTTGTTAAGTATTAAGGCGAAGTTTCAATCCGCTGACGGCTTTGTTTTAGACATTGCTTCAAAAAACGAGCAGAATCGAAGACGTTTGGGATGTTCAGCATCTTGCCTCGTTCTCCAGACTACTCAGTTGGAGTTTTCCAGGTTTCCTTTCATACGATAAATCAATGTGGGGTAATTCCCCCTAAAAAGTCATCTGCGAAGGCACTGCTGTTCTTCTAACCCTTCGTGACACAGATTTCGGTTCGATTCCCGGTGGTGGTAGTCCCCATGTCTAATCCGCTTTAAATTCGGAATCCACTTTAAACCGTAGGCCTCCGTCTAATGTGGCTGTTGGGCGTCAGAATTATAAATTAAATTTTTATAAAAAGGAAGGAAACTATCTAACTAAGTTCATAAAGGAAACATGCCCAAAAAAGATTACTAAAAATAAATAAATACAAATTTTGGTACAAATATTTTCATGGAGCTCTTATATTAAAAATTGCATGCTGTATTACACTAAATATTGCATGCAGTCTCTATTCACGTGATATGTTACAATCCGAACGCAACAACTATGCTAAATAATAGGTCGAAAACGGCATTCCGTGTTTCCGATCAAGAATAATAGACAGCTGATAGGGCACGCACACTCGAACGTGACTTCTACTGGATTTTCGCTGTGGCACTTCTCATGCACAATGCTCTCTGTGAGACGTATGGAAAGTTTGCATTGGCCACTGCAATAATAATCTTCTTGGTTGGTATTGCAATTGTAGAAGACAGAAACGCCATTTGTTGAGTTTCCAGTTATACAGTGAAGTGGTTTATCTTTTACCAAGAAATTTGCTCTTTTGGAAAGGACTCTGAGTTGAGAGGTTTTCCAAGTATATTTTCTGGATAAAGTTTTTAAGGATGGCGAAAAAATTGTCTTTTAACGAAATTTATTAAATAATCATTTTTAAATAAAATGTCGTTATGTTATAATAAATGAAATATAATTTTAAGGGTTACTTTGTTGATTTAATGTACTGACTTCTTCCATTATAATAATGTGGTGCATCGATTATTTAATATAGCAATGGTTTTGTATTAAAATATTTCGCCCGACTCGTGGTTCAGTGGCAACGCGCGCCGTTGGTGAGTATCAAGGCGAAGGTTCAATCCGCTGACGGCTTTGTTGTAGACATTGCTTCAAAAAACAAGGAGAATCGAAGACGTTTGTGATGTTCAGCTTTTTGACTCGTTCTTCAGACTATCCGGTGGGAGTTTTCCAGGTTATCCTTCACACGATAAATAAACGCTGGGTAATTCCCCCTAAAAAGTCCTCTCCGAAGGCACTGCTGTTCTTCTAGCCCTTCGTGACACAGATTTCGGTTCGACTCCCGTGGTGGTAGTCCCCATGTCTAATCCACTTTAAATTCGGAATTCACTTTAAACCGTAGGCCTCCGTCTAATGTGGCTGTAGAGCGTTAGGCGTCAAAATAATAAATTAAATTTTTATAAAAAGGAAGGAAACTAACTAAGTTCATGAGGGAAACATGCCTAAGAAAGATTACTAAAAATAAATAAATACAAATTTTGGTACAAATATTTTCATGGAGCTCTTATATTAAAAATTGCGTGCTGTATTACATTAAATATTGCATGCTATTGCAGTCTCTATTTCGTTAAAAAAATAACGGAGTCCTTACATTAAAAATTTCATGCTGTATTACGCTAAATATTGCATGCAGTCTCTATTCACCTGATATGTAGCATTTCTGTCGAAAATCTACAATCCGAGCGAAGCATCTATGCTAAATAATAGGTCGAAAACGGCATTCCGTGTTCCCGATCCAGAATAATAGACAGCTGATAGGGCACGCACACTGGGACGTGACATCTACTGGATTTTCGCTGCGGCAGTTCTCATGCACAATGCTCTCTATGAGACGTATAGAGAGTTTGCGTTGGCCGTTGCAATGTCTTCTCTATTGATATTGCAAATGCAGAGAACAGAAACGCCATTTGTTGAGTTAAAGAGTGAAGTGGTTTATCTTTTACCAAGAAATTTACTGTTTTGGGGAAGGACTCTGTTTTGAGAGGTTTTTCAAGAAAATATTTTTTCTACATAAAGTTATTAAAGATGGCGAAAAAATTGTTTTTTAATGTAATATATTAAATGGTCTTTTTTTTAAAAAAAATGTAATTATGTTATAATAACTGAAATATGATTTTAATGGTTACTTTGTTTATTTAATTTACTGATTTCCTTAATTACAATAATGACACGCATCGATTACTTAATATAATAAGGGTTTTGTATTCAGTTAGTTCACCCGACTCGTTGCTCAGTAGCAACGTGCAAGTCACTCTACCTGTGGGAGTTTGCCGGGTTCTCTCCCATACGATATGCCAATGCGGGGAATTTTTGGATACATTAAAAATATTAAAAATTCGAAGATTAATAAATAAAACTAACTTACAATGAACTCCAAGAATTTAAAAAATTGCCATATGAGATCCCTTCATTACTAGAAGTACATTTAGACGATACTACGCCTGCATAGTACATCTAAGCGATACTACTTCTAAGTAATATTACTTTTTAATAGTACATCTAGGCGATACTGGATTTAAGCGACACTATATACAGAGTATGTATAGGCGATACCAGATATATGCGACACTGTCTACATAGTAAAGCTAGGCAATAGCATGTCTAAGAGACACTACGCCTACATAGTTCATCTAGGCGATATTATGTTTACATAGTACGTCTAGGTGATGCCACATCTACATAGTAAATCTAAGCGACACTACATCTTAGTACGTCTAGGCGATACTACATCTAAATGACAGCTCGTCGACATAATAAGTCAAAGTGATGCCACATCTACAT